>OY720229.1:12206674-12806674 GCA_963082605.1 Rhodophaea formosa | reverse complement strand
GGATTTTGCATAGAACTTGGCACTAATTTAGATCTCCATTCTTTTTTCTACGCTTATACACAATTACTGAGCTGGATTCCAAATTCATCCTTCTAGGTCATCTGGAAGAAGGTTAGGTTAAGGTACTATATGTCAGTCAGTCAATAGGAAAATTTACGACTTTTTGACCTTCATATCTTTATAACCGTTTGCTTTCTCTGCACTTGCCGTTGGCTTCTAGATGTCCTCATGGACATAATTAAACACACGTAGTTTTATGTGTTTACGTTAAAGAGTTTAAGTTATAGAAGGGTCAAAAGTGGCACCAAGTGGTTCGTGTAATATTACACTCGGCGCTGGCTAGCCAGTTCCTTTGCTTGAACTTGGCTTGATACGCTGCCGCGTGTCTAGATGCCTCGACGCAGTCTAGGAGGGATACTGGTAGGTTATAATTATTTGGCAGAGCCGCTATGCATTCTTTAAATTAAGCTTATCATTAATAACACAGCTTTAGTCGATTTATAAGTAATTATGCGTCCGCGCGACTCAACGGCCCAGCTGCTACTGCTACTCCGCAAAATTTCTCGTCAGGTCTATTTATCTAAAACACTAAAGAACGCGCGAAGAGCAGAGGCGTCAGTACTATTATTTATTCTGTGGCAGAAGCGTCCGACCGAACCGAGCCCCTTCATACCTATATGTATATGTAAATCGAAAAACGACCGCGGGCGCGGTGCTGTTATCTGCTTGGTCGCGCGGGCGCATATAATTCAAGTCGAGGTTCGAATTATAAAAAAACCTTGTACAAAAATGAAAAGATCTTTTCAACGTATAAATACAATGTACAACGTACAACGTGTATACCTACTTACCTTTGAGAACATCATGAACTAAATCGTATTCAGTTTCTGTAAATAATGGCTGACTCCCTGACGGCAAATGTTTTCTATCAAAAACATCAGAGTTGGTGGCAAAACCTTCCAATTTAACAAGATTAGATTTGTCGTTACTCTTTTTTTGTGATGTTAATATAGATTGAGACTCTTCATTATCTAGAACATAAATAAATAATTAAAATAAATACAACATAATTAAATCTGTTATTGATTACGCAGATCTTTTTAACTTAAATATAGGCACAAATCACACAAATTAAAACATTATTGTTTTCTGAATATACTTCATCTACTAACGATTTTTTTAGAACTGGGCTAGGAACTAGGCTGCTTTCTACCCTTGCAGACCGGTCAAGGGATTGGGTGAAAATCTAACGACCACGTCAATAGGCGTGCGGCTTGCAATTGCAACCCATCACTATTTTGATTCTATCCGATTCTTTTCACAGTAACGCCCTCTCAAACGCTAAACGTGGCCTTTGGGTTTCATCACCTTGGGCTCTGTCTACCCCGCAAGGTATAAAGACTTGATAATATGTTATATATGTATGTACTTACGATTTTCTGCTAATTCGGTACGTGTGTTATCCACAGGAGAAAGCAACTGAGTATCTGGTGAATCATCTAATATGTTATAAGTACTCATTATTAAGAAACACAAATCGAAGTCCAATACACTTAAAACTTTTAATACAGAAAACTGTTAAATATTCAACTGTCGACAGACTAGTGAAGCCGTCCGCGTGTTTTCAATTCCAAACATAAATGGCGAATGTCCGGCTTTGAATTAACCAATGAAATGCGCAAAAAAGACAGGCAATACAGTTGATAGAGTTAACCAATTGATACGATTAACTAACAAGCTTAACCCAATGATGGGGTTAATACAGTGATAGGGTTAACCTGATAATAGGGTTAACCCAATGAAAGGGTAAACCTTATGATAGGGTTAGCACAATGATAAGGTTATCGAATGATATGGTTAACCGAATGATAGGGTTAACCCAATGATAGGGTTAGGGTGCTTTTCCACCAGAGATGTGCTATGCAGCTATGCTGCGAAGATGTGATATCTACGCTACGAAAATATGTGACCGTTTCCACCAATACTACGCTAGGTAGCTGTGCGAGGAAGATGCGCTACGAAGATGCGCCGCCGCAAAGTAGCTGTGCGAGAAAGATGCGTATCTCGAGCTATGCTATGTATCGATAGTAGGGAAACGACGGGGGGGCGGCGCGGTGAGGGGAGAGGCGCACACGCGTCCTGCCGCGCTGTGCCGGCGACTCGTTTAGTTCATTTCGTAAAGTTTAAGGAAGAAGGCGGCAACTGAATTAAATAAAATGGATGAAAAGCTAATAGACGCGGTCAAAAAATACCCCTGCCTTTGGGATACTAAGTTAGACACGTACAAATGTAATGAAACAAGGGATGCAGCGTGGGAGATAATTGTGAAAGAAACTAATTTTAAAGACAGTAAGTATACACACTTTTATTTAATTACATATGTAGGTAGGTATTTCGGTAGTAGGTAGGTTGTTAACAACTATTTAAACGCAATATTTGAATATTTGTCATTCAGGAGGTATATTAATTTCTTTGAGCGAGTCGAGATGAAATTCGAGTGTCTTGCCATGACACCCTTCCCTCGTTATTGAAGTACGAGCAATATATATCTCTAACTTGATAACTTCCAAAATTTGATATGTCATTGTTGTAACTAAGATTAGTAAATATTGAGGTATCACTTGTAGTAGAACCACTAAGGTAATCAATTTCTGTTTGAATTAAATAATTATGCAACACACACGATGCTTTTACGACTTTATCTACTGTTTCCACTTTGCACTCGAAATCTTTGCGATACACGTACCATTTCCGCGCTAGTACACCAAATGTTGCTTCGACTATGCGACGGGCCCTTGATAATCTGTAATTAAATATGCGCTTTTGTGGATCTAATTGATCACGTGGGTATGGTCGCATAAAATTTTCCATCAAAGGGAAAGCTTCATCACCTATGAAAACAAAAGGTACTGGTTCTCCACCTTCATATAATGGTTCGGGTTGAGGAATATTCAGTCTCTTTTCTCGCAGACGTCTTCCAAAACTACTGTCATTGAATATGCCTCCATCACTAAATCTGCCCATTGACCCTACGTCAATCATTATAATTTTTCTCTTAGCGTCAGCTAAACACATAAGGACAATGGAAAATCGATGTTTATAATTGAAAAAAGAGGATCCTGTATTTGCAGGACACGTGATGTAAACATGTTTTCCGTCAAGAGCCCCCAAACAATTCTTGAATTGCCATAGATCTTCAAATTCTTTTGCAATTCTTCTCCAATCATTTTCAGAAGGTTCTGGCATAACAAGAGGCTGCAGTATATTCCATAGGGCCGTGCAAACTTCATCAATAATTTTCGACACGGTTGATATTCCAATTCTGAAATTTTCTGCCAATTTCGTAAATGAGAGACCCGTTGCTAAATACCTGAAAAAAGAGATATGATTTTGATAAATATGAAAATTCAATGTTTTTTTACTTATTACCACCCGTATTCTTTTAGGTAAAACCGCGAAAAATCGGTGGAAACAGTTGCGAGACAGCCACCGCGAAGTATTGAAGAGGATAAAATCCAAAAAAAGTGGACAAGCTGCAACTAAAAAAAAAGAATGGAAGTATGAAAAACACATGGAGTTTCTTTTGCCTTATATGGCAAATAGAGATCGGACATCAAACTATGGCGACGAAACATCTACAACTGATGAGAGAAATAATGATGATTCTACGCAAAGTTCAGTGCTATCAGATAAAAGCCTAGATCAAAACCAATTTGAAGATCTTTTGTTGAACTCGGAACAAGAAGAAACTGCCAATTTGATGGAATCGATACCACCACCTTCTAAGAAGAAAAGAAGTGACTTAACAGAGTTACTGCAACTTCATCGAGAAAACCAAAAACGACACCAACAACAACGCATTGAATTAAAGGAAATGCTAAGTAGTGCAAAAGATGATTATGATGAAATAGACCACTTTTTCTTGTCGCTGGCGAAAACCACTAAGAAATTTCCCGGTTACTTACAAGCACGAGTAAAAAGAAGTTGTTTCAACGCAGTAGCAGAAGCCGAAGATTCGCATCTCTATAGTCAGCATACCTATGGTTATTACACAAACACTGGTGAATCAAGCTCACAACAAAATATTAGCAATTCCCAACAGTTTGAGATGATGCCTTTTTCTGAACCGCAAAGCATTCAAGAAAATACGAACATGATACCGCCACAGACACTGCCAGTTTCAGAACCGCAAAGCATTCAAGAAAATACGAACATGATACCGCCACAGACACTGCCAGTTTCAGAACCGCAAAGCATTCAAGAAAATACGAACATGATACCGCCACAGACACTGCCAGTTTCAGAACCGCAAAGCATTCAAGAAAATACGAACAATTTAACAGAATCAGCACCGACAAAATCTTAACTAATTTTAAAATTTGAAACGTTGATTTCTCTCTATTTTCTTTAATAGGTATTTCTAAAGTATTCTTAGTGTTAAGTAAATGATAAAAAAGCTGTATTATTAATGACTGATTATTAAACTGTACTTACTTTAAACAAACCGCTAATCTTTCCTTAGAACTGATACATTTTCTGTAGTGAGTATCTTCCTTCTTGATATATGGTTCGATCAAATTATGTAATGATTCAAATGTACTTCTTGTCACTCTGTAAGAATTCTGGAACGTCTCATCGTCAGCTGTTTGGAATAGTGTAAAGAATTCTGAGTGTATTGAGTGATATTTAATATGATTTCGTAACCAGAATCTATGTTTTCTTCGTCGGAGTAAAAAGCTAAACAACAATTCATCTTCCTCCATGAGTTCTTCTTCGCACATTGCGAGATACAAAATAACTTTTTGCTTCCACGATGGCATGTCTACTTTCAGTGAAAAACGCGGGCATACTGTAGGTACTCTGCTCTGCACATACATAGCTACACCACTCGCGATGGTCCATAGCACATATCCATAGCACGCATCCATAGCACGCATCCATAGCACCCATCATTCCATACAAAAAACATATCTTAGTTGAATCCGTTTCCACCAGTGCTAAGCTATGTGCACCAATAATATGATTGGTGGATATCAAACGCATCCATAGCATCGTAGCATAGCACATCTCTGGTGGAAAAGCACCCTTACGCTGGCTATCCCTGGTATATTTTAAAAAATATCCTACTTGCATGTGTAGCTGTGATTGAAAAATAATCAGCTTGCTGCCTTAGTCAATTGTTTAGTCTTATTTTACAAAGCAGTATATGCTTAGTTAGGGTTCTTGTATGAGGATGTTCTTCAATTATATCTATTAAATAACAACAGCTTTAAGGAAGACCTAAATAAGAACGCGGATTCTTCATGACTATTTTAGTACAGTGTATTTCAGAATGTTAGAAGACTCTTCTTTCTACTGCAGTCCGAAGTGGACTTCATTTGAAGAGATTGTATTCGGGTGTCTACGAAGTACCACTGTCAGATTGAAGTTCTTTGACAAATGTGTGAAGTTGATATAAAAAAACAAAATATCTCGTTGATTTGCCAGAACGTGTTAAAATGCGAAAGAGGTCGTCCATCGAGAATGAACTAATAACAAATGTTTAAAAAAATTTGGCGCCTCTATTAGTGATATTCGCTCGCTTCGCTCGCTCATATCGCTACCCGCGCCACTCACGTTTTAAGACCCCTATAATAAAACCGTTGCATAAAATACTATAACGTCATTGAAAATATTCCAGAATACTACATAATTTCTAAAATCAATTGTTGGTTCCACAGTAACGAAGTTTTATTCGATTGTTTTTATTTACAGATTGTAAATTATAATCCACATTTCAGAGCATATAAAATTGTAACAATTTCACAGACTAAAAGGGTAAATTACAAAGACTTGTACATCAATATGCCTTCAATTACTTATAGCGTCAATGCTGAATTGTATGTAAAATTAGATTTTTGATATCTTTTTAACATTATGTAAATGTGAGATGAGAAGAAGTAATTCGCTGATCTAACACGTAGTTTTAGTGTTTCAAACGGTTATCAACCCTACTGATAATCCCACTATCATATTTTCTTAAGCTTTTGACAAAAGCAAGAAAGCTCATGTATGATTATTTTGTGCCCCATCATTTAGGGCTTTATCATATAAATAGGCAGGAAATAAAACAAAGAAATCTACTAATACCTAATGAATTGTTGGGTACCATAATGATGAACTCAAACCTATTATTATTTTAGATGGCACATATGTGTACATTCAAAAAAGCTCGAATTATAAATATAAAAAAAGACATAGTCTTCATAAATATGACAAATTTTGTCAAACCATTTTTAATAGTCAGTTCAGATGGCTACATAATTGACGTATTAGGCCCCTATCCAGCAACAACTTCTGATGCAGAAATAATTAAAAATGAATTCAAGGAAGGTACTATTTTAAGGGATTTTTTTCAATTTCCGTGATGCCTTGCCCTTACTAAATGAGTGTGGATTTAGGACATATGTACCTAGTAGTTTTCAGCCGGTGAAACACAACTTTCAACAATCCAAAGAAGCAAATAAATCAAGGACAGTCACAATAAGTATATTCATCACAGTTGCAAAACTGCATGCACTGTTTCATAATATATTCATCTCAGTTGAAAAACTGCAATTTACACTAAGGAAAAACTGAACTATGTGTCAACAAGTTACATAGAATACCTTATTGACATCGTAGAAAGTAGATTACTCTATTTAGGTTTAGAAAAAGTAGGACTAAGACCTAGTTATAGGAACAAGCGTGGACTCATAGACGGACTAGGATCAATAATAAAAACAATTACAGGAAATTTAGACCCAAACGATGCCATTCAATTTAACAAAGAGTTAAGGAGTAAGGTAAGGAGTTAACAAAGGTTAATAAAAATAAATCGAATCTAAGAACAACCCTAAGCATTATGCAAGATTTCATGAAAGATTATGAAAGAAACATCAGAAATATAAAGAAAAACCAAAAGGAATTAGGTTACGCCATTAACAAATTTTCTTTGCAAAGCAACAAAATCCAAAAATAATTTGATTCTAGAAATATTTTATCTAACATAGAAACCGCACTTCAACAGCTCTACGATCGATTAGAAACATTGAAAAACGCATTAACATTTGCGCATCTCGGAAAGATGCAACCTAGCATAATAGACCCCACACACCTCATTGAAAAATTAAATCTAATTCAGAATGAGATCAGCGGATACCTAGCATTTCCCCCAAATATGGACAACATCCACCTCTGGGAAAAAGCCATCATTGTTAAAGCTTACAGTAATAAGGAAACACTTACCTTTATACTCGATGTACCACTCGTGGCGGAACAACCCTATAACTTGCTACACCTATACTCCATCCCTAATGATAACAATACAATACGTATTCCTAAACATCCCTTCCTTATCTTGGGAAATAATGAGTTCGCCAACCCCTACGACCTTTACATCGAGATAACGGAGGACAACGTGATCTGCAAACACCTGGAATGGCAAACATTATTCCATTCCACTGACTGCATAGCCCAACTCATACAGCATCAAGAACCGCAAAATTGCACATACGTAAAAGCAGCGTACGAAAATAACATAGTACAACAAATCAAGGAAAACAGCTGGATAATCGTAATCAAACAAAAGGAAGTCATAAAAACAACCTGCAACAAAGACATACAATACCAACGCAGCAAGGGAGTCTTCCTAATAACTACAGACAGCAACTGTAAAGTACAAATCCGAGACAAAGAACTCAAAACGCACCAACGATACGTGTACATAAGGGAAACAATACCACTACCCCGTGCACACCAGACGCCGGAGGTCGCACCAATTAAAGTAAACCTGAAACACGTACGCCTAGACAACCTGAAATCAATAATGAACCATGCAGAGGAGGTGAAAATACCTGACGAAGACTTCACCCTCATCTCCAACACACCAAGCTGGCCGTCCATCATGCTGTACGCCATCATATTCTCCACGGCAATTGGGATCGCACTATACCAATTCTGCTGGAAGCGAAGGGCGGGCATGTCCTGACTCCTGTCCCTGAAGCCGAAGAGGTCCAGCTCCAGCCGCAGCCACCTCTGCGCCTCCATCTTAAGGGGGGAGGAGTTATGTCGCCGTAACTCGACATAGGAACAATGGCCCTTATTATAATGAGGACATTAAGATCAAGTACGAGTAGCTTCCTGGTACGAGTAATCGCATCAGGAAACATTACCAAATAATGACCGTTGTTCTGCGAACTGACACGTGAATCCTAGAGGGATCTCACAGCCAGTTCGGGTCTGCTCTTCAAGCTGTGCACACGCACGTTGCTAAAATTAACTTAACAGGTTCCCTGTCCCCATATAAAAAAGATTTTTCATAGCGTAATGTCCAGCACTTTTTTTTTAAATTCCGCTTCTGTATTTATTTAATAGGTAAATGATGTGTTTTGAAAACACATCAGAGGGGTTTTGACGTAAAAAACGTAAATAAAATACGTGACGCACATATGATCCACGAGCGTAGTGGATGACTTTATGATTCCTAAGTCCCATGTATCATATATGGTCCGACTCATATGTGATTCATTGGACGTATAGAAACCAATATTCCAGTGCTACGTTCAGGAATCAAATATGATGTAATGATTTATGATCTGTGTAAAAATAATAATTGAGTTGATGGTAGTGTTTTGACACATTTCTGTCAATCAATGTGACAGAAATATATCAAAACATGTGATTGCCTGTGTGATTACCACTTTTAGGTTATAATTTACGATTGTTGTTGTTTTTATTACGAAGAGTTATAAAACGATATAAAAATGAGTTCGAGGAAAAATTATACGGACCAGCAAATACTTAGAATTTTAGAAGAATCTGATCAAGACGGAGATTTTAGTGATGGAAGCGATGAGTTATATCAACCTGATTATGAAGAAATAGAGGACGAAGAATCTTTTGGAGTTGACGAGTTGGAAGAGGAGTATACTGAGGTTGAAAATCAAGGCGAAACTCTTAGTGACATTGAAGCAGAGGTTTCCATGACTGGTCCTTTTTCAGCGTTAGCTGAAGATGTATCGGCAATAGAGGATGATCAGAACAATCACTCGGCTGCCCGTGATCAACTGAATGATGATCAGGACACTGGAAGTCATGTATGGGTAGAAGATATATTACCAATTGGAAGGGAACCATTTACAGGCAGATCTGGTTTACAAAATGCTGAAGCTGTATCTAATGAAGAAGGTAAAATAACCATAGAAAAGATAATGGAGTATTTCTTGTCCGACGATTTAATTGATTACATGGTAGAAAAAACCAATGCCTATGCAGTACTTTTGAAGCAGGTACGAGTAAAACAATTCTCTAGAATAGGACGTTGGACCGACGTTGATAGGGAAACCATGAAAAAGTTTTTTGCCATCATAATGTATATGGGACTAGATAAGAAACCATCAATAGAACATTACTGGAAAATGGACCCATTATATTATACTCCCTTTATTCACGAAATAAATATGTCTTATAATCGATTTACAAATATATTGCGTTGCTGGCATTTCGAAGATGCACAACCTGATAATGACGACGTTTTATATCGCATTCAACCTTTGGTGGATAAAATGGTTGCCAAATTTCGTGAAATATACGTACCATCTGATACAATAGTTGTTGACGAATCTCAAATAAATCACCAAGGTAGACTAAAAATAAAAACATACAATCCAGCCAAAACACACAAGTATGGTATAAAAATTTACAAAATGTGTTCCACCAATAGTTACACATGGTCGTACTCAATACATGCTGGATCTGGCACTTCTATAGAAGGTCTTGATAAACCTGGAACGATTGTCGTAAAGCTCTGTCTACCACTTCTAAATGAAGGCAGATTGATAGTAGCAGATAATTATTATACTGGGCTATCTTTGGCAAAATATTTGAAGGATAAAAATACAGATTTGTGCGGAACTTTACGAAAGAATAAAAAGAACCTTCCCAAAGATGTCATAGCGAAAAAACTTCATCGCGGCGAAACTATTGCAAGGCAATTGGATGCGTATGTAACTGTTCTAAAATGGCACGACAAGCGCGACGTTTTGATGATATCAACATGCCACGGCGATGAAATGACAAATGTTTCTTCCTGGCGTGGTGAGACTTTAAAACCGAATATGATTATCGACTACAACGATGCTAAAAAAGGGATTGACGTTGCAGATCAGCTGAGTAGTTATTATTCACCTCTTAGAAAAAGTATGACATGGTACAAGAAAATTGCGCACGACCTACTTTTTCAAGCAGCTATAGACAACACTAGAGTAATTTATAATGAAGCTAATAATGCATCAATTACGGTTATAGAAATACTGGAAGCAATGATTCGGCATTGGCTGGGTGAGGTTGTACATAAAAAAAAACAGCAACATCAACCACCAACACCAAGATTTTCAGGACAACATTGCCTAACTCAAATACCACGTAAGGACGGAAAACTTATACGTAAACGGTGTGTTATCTGTTATGCAAAAAATAAAGCAGAAGGAACTCCCCTGAAAACTAAGCAAGTCAACATGGAGTGTCTGAAATGCGGCAAGGCTTACTGTCTGCAATGTTTCAATGATGCACACTCAAATCCAGGACGTGCAAATAATTAGCACCTACGCATAAATTCGAGTTTATACCTTACCAATATTTTTTCTATTATTTTTGTACGACTTCAATAAATATTCTAAGATAAATATTGTTCGTTTTATTTTTCTTTATACTAATTTACGATATAAAACTTATTTGCACATTCACATCCATTATAAAAAAAATTAAGATAATTTACCTAACTTTTTTTATTTTTTCGGCAGAAGACAATGTACTCCCTACGTCCCTATACTAAAAATTGCATAAATCCTGCTACGTCCAACAGAAATAAGCCATTAAATTTGGTACTAATTTTGTTCATATTTGATTCATGGACTTGTCAGTGTCAGTACAAAAATTGTCAGGACCGGACAGGGAACCTGTTAAGTCTTTTTGTATAATTATAACATATTGTAAACAAGTGTTAACATAAAGTCTCTCTGCTTTTAAAAAAGACTGTTACTGTATTCCCACACATAACTCGCGTCAGGTGAATTTTGTGCTCACGGTTTTATTGTGAGTTTTTGTGGTTTTACTCAAATAAAAGGTGAGTTCAGTGTTTTTATTTATTCCTTGTAATGTAATAAATACATAGACATAAAAGTTTTATTCAGAATATGTGATATAAAATATAAAATGAGCTTCTAAAATGTAAACTAGATGTTGCCGATAGTAGTGACTTGAAATAATGATCAATAAAACTTTAAAATAGGTTCGTTAAAGCAAGATAATTGTTAGAAATGATATGTTCTTTAAATATTCTATTTATTTTACAACTCAAGTATTACATATTGTAGTGTATAGTAAAGACAATCACTCGTACTGGCGGGGCGTGTGCAGTGGAGGGGCGCGGGGAGCGACGGCTCTACGCGCACTTCTTGACTGGCGCTAGGCGAGTACGCGTGTGTGTGCTGATATATCTGTGTTTTATTTAATAACCACCGGCGAAACAGTACATGTGGCGACCCGGCCAGGATTTAAATAAACACATCGAGGTATGTACCGGCGCCATTACTAAGAGGTAGATTGACAGACGAGGCCGATTTTTTTGTTCACCTTCTGTATTTTAAGTACAAAAAGAAGACATTGTTTTGATATCACTTATTTTATAATATTTCTGTTAAGGAAACATTTATGCTACAGTGAAATCGGTCTTATCTCGTTGATCGGTACCTAAAATTCGCGGTAGGAGTTACCGATATAAAATATCAGAGGGATATCAATTGTTGCCATAACCGTTTAAAGTATAGGTACACCGAATACATTTATTTAGCTAGCTATTTGGTTATTTAGATTAAGTTAATAAAAAAAAAATATTGATTTGGCAATCAATACAAAGTAAGTATTTTAATAACGCCCATATAAAATATATATATATATATACTAATATATATGCGTTGCGGCGCATCTATCATGAAGTCATGGTGTTTAGTGCATCTCGTTGCTCTTTAATTCGAGTAGGCGAAAGAATAGTCGCGAGTGATATTATTATTTGCTTACCTTCCATTTTTTTTTACATTCCAACACCGTAGAAGTGAACACGACTAATACGTATTTTCTATTGTCATATCTGCACTATACCAAGTGGATATTGAGTGGAGATTGTTGTATTTGAATACAATTATTCTAATTATACGATATATTAACTTTATAGATTTTATTACATTTGTTTGGTTATTATTGTAATTTAATAATTGATCATACAATTTATTCATCCATTACATACGATAAATATATCTACTAGTTGTAGATAACTTAGTTTGGCAACAATTGAGATCTAGCCTGAATGCCAGAGGTAGTTTGAAATATCAAACGGTACCTAAATGACCTTTTTGGGAAAAGTTACTAGATATGAAGTACAACTACGTTAAATAACGTAGGTAACCAAAACGAAGGTCAAGAGGTAGTTCGATGAAAGTCGGAACGGTACCTATATAACAAAATTAGAGGTAGTTCTATAATAGAACGGTACCTACAAAATTTAATTAGAGGTAGTTCTTAATTAGAACGGTACCTACAAAATATAATTAGGGGTAGTTCTTAATTAGAACTGTACCTACATATAGAAAGAATAAATCTTTACAGATTCTCAATTATGTCGAGCATTCCACCAATAGAAGCCCTAGACTGTGAAGGCGAACCGGCTTCGATTGGTTTGCGTTGGGAAAAGTGGAAGAGGGGGCTAGAACTATATCTACAAGCAACGAATGTAACCAAGCCAGAGGCAAAAAAGGCAACGCTCCTGCATGTCGGAGGACTATCCTTACAGGAAATATATTATAATATTCCAGACACTTCAGAAGACGGAGCCGACGTTTTTGAAGTTGCTGTTAAAAAATTAGATAAATATTTCTCCCCCAAGCAAAGCCGTGTCTTTGAACGTCATTTATTCAGGCTAATTAAACAGGAGGGGGGCGAAAAATTCGATAAATTTGTCGTTAGGCTTAGACATCAGTGTTCAAAATGCAAGTTCACTGCCCCCGAGGAACACCTCTTTGATCAAATAACAGAAAAGTGTGAGTCTGTCGAGTTAAGGAAAAAAATCCTGACCTTAGGAGATGATGTTACCCTTGATAAAATTATTTTTGAAGCCAATAGTTTAGAGACCGTGCATCGACAGCTTAATAATTTTGGTTCTCTTGCACCTGTGGATTTGTCAGTAAATCATGTAGGATTTCAAAAAAATAATAGGAAATCAGTCGCATGTTCCCGTTGCGGCGGGAGTCATTCCAGCGATGCTAATCATTGCAAAGCACGAGACAAAAAATGTCATAAGTGTGGGTTTATTGGACATTTCCGAAAATATTGCAGGACTAGGGCAATCAAACGTAAAAGTGATTTTCAAAAAAACAAAAATCTATACCAGAAGCAATAGATTACATCTTTGATCTTGATGGTGATGACTCCATCAAGTGCACCCTGGGGAACGTAGAAATTGACATGCTTATTGACTCAGGAAGTAAATGCAACATTATCAATGATATTAGTTGGGAGATCCTCAAGACTAAAGGGGCTTTTGTAGAAAATCAAGTAAAAAACCGGAAAGAAAATTTATAGCTTACGGGAGTCAAAATCCTCTAACTGTCTTAGGATCTTTCGATTCAACAATTAGAATTGGAAATGGATCAAAAGTGGATAAAGCCACCTTTTATGTCGTGAAAGGTGGTACCAAAAATTTGCTCGGCAAATATACTGCTATTGAACTCGGAGTTTTGAGAGTTGGACTAGGAATAAATGCAGTGGAGGGTACGTTTCCTAAAATAAAAGGAGTTCAAAAATAAAAAAAATAATAAAAAAAATAAATAAAAAAATAAAAAAAAAATCATAAAATAAAATAAATAATCATCATAAAATAAATAATCTGATTACAAAAGGCCACGTAAATCTTTTGCAAATATTACATATTTTAAAAGACGATTCTGAATTATCTTCTTTTCGAAATGATATTTACCATAAACCTTCCACATCAAATCAAAGTTGTAAAAGGAGAAAAATTGATGTATATAAAGACGATTTTATAATTGATGCACAAATGCAATTAACCTGTGGAGAGATTAGTGTAGGACATTTTTTAGAAAAAATGCGTTGATTAAGTATTTTGTTATTATTTCTTATTATTGTTATTTTTTAGTTAAGAGAAACATGAATATTTTTATTTTAGCCTTAATAAACAGATTTTCACAAAACGTTTTTGTCTTGTTATTATTGTTTAATATTTTCCTCGATTAAAATAATTACGGCAGTTGAGAATGATATTATATTTGGCCACATATAAAAAAATATTTAAAAAATCATACAAATCAAGACTAAGTGAGATAAATTAAAATATGGTCTTTATAAAAATCACTAGCTTTCCTCTTTATTATATTAGCATAGCAGCATTTTTTATGGTTTAGCTTCACAGGTATTTTTTAATGATTTAGTAGATTGAATTTAATAAAGAAGCATTTTTAAATTGCATTTATTATTTCATATGTTCATCGATTTAAATAATTACGACAGTAGAACAAATGAGAAATAAAAGTCTCAGTAGTTCGACGGTCGAACAAATGAGAAAATAAATTCTCACTAGTTCGATCATCGAACTGATTAGTAGAACTAGTGAGAATGAACGCCTACCTTTCATAAAACTCCGATCAAAACTACTCGAGTTATCGTCGAACAAACATACATACAAACAAACGCTGGTTTGTTCTTCACTTCACTTGTTCGTTCAATTATACGAAAATAGCTAGTGAATTAAAATATAAAGGTGTTATATCTACAAAACATACATATTTTTTATTTCAGGGTCTCACAAACAGCAGAAATCACTACAGATAAGAAAGAAACATGTATAAAACATATTCTTGTTACACAAACTGAGCATGAATTATATAAGAAAATAAAACAAATCAGTGTAAAACTTAGCAAATGCAGAAACAGGGCAAAGAAACAGGCCCTAAAAATAAAAAAGCTGGAAAATTTGACAACTCATCCGCAATTTGCAGAATCATTCGATAAAAATTCCAAGAATTGACTTGGGTTGACTCTTTAGCAATTTAGAGAGCATAAAAAAGAAGACAAGGGACGACGGTTCACTCTAAAGAAAAAGATTGTAGCAAAAAGTCTGATGAAACAAAACCCTAGGAGATACACTTTTTTGGAAAATATTTATACTTCCCTCTCGCCAGACTCTATTAAAATTACTGCATATTGCAAAAATAAATGCATTAATGAAAATATATTTTTACAAAGAATAAACATCCAGAATGTGAAATTTTGTACTAGTTTCATTTAAAGGCGGAAAACGAATTACTACAGTTTGTTTAAATACCTTTGTTGGTAGATTCTGTTGATGATGAAGAAATGGAGATATAAGAAACATCCCTGAAATGTATGGCCAGTTCAAAAACATTGTTCACACATGACAGACAAAAGTGATGTGCCATATGATGACGTTTTAGGGATTGTAAGTGAACCTCATATAATATTAAGGGGGAAAGAATGTTATATTAATTTGATAAGCCCATTGATGGATTTGAATGGGCTTAAACATTGCTTTAAAAAACCCCATCACTGATATACCTAGACTTTTTTTTGTTCATGATGTTCCACAATGAAAAGATATTTACAGGCAGCGGCACATGGTGTTGTGTGAGCGATTACAAAGCACGTAAAAAGAGTGATAGCAAAGGAAGGATGCATGTAATTTTTAGAAGAAAATATTGTATTGTACTGGCGAAGTACAGGCAGACTCAGCGGAACTCTCCATGCTGACAAAAAACAAAACCAAAGAAACTAAAGAAATTATTTTCTGGTTTCCTCGCGAAAGGATGATAAAATTTAATCACAGTCAGTTTGTGTCGCTTTGCACACAAAAAAACACACGATCTTTTGGGAAACAACATGTGTGTTGCTAAAAACTGCACGCCGACACAAAGACAACAATCATTGTATTACAAGATATTGCACTAGGTAGGTAACAGGAATAATGGCTGTAATAAAACTAATCAATATCTAATTAATAAATGAAATCGGCACACAAATATTTTTCGATCCATCCATGATCACATGGCATCATCACACACAAATAGTATCTTCCACAAACTACGAAGAAGATACTATTTACTAGTATCAGACGACCCACTGCCTTATGTTTTCTCTAGGCAATAAAGATCATAGACAAATAAGGGAGTGAGGGTGAAAATGAAAAA
Source organism: Rhodophaea formosa (assembly GCA_963082605.1). Taxonomy (NCBI): domain Eukaryota; kingdom Metazoa; phylum Arthropoda; class Insecta; order Lepidoptera; family Pyralidae; genus Rhodophaea; species Rhodophaea formosa. Next base: position 12,790,382 of record OY720229.1, on the reverse strand, counting down.
AATGCCATACAATTACGTTTGAGTTTCTATTGGGGGCCATAAATTCAAACTCAATTGACGTGTGTTCTATGCCCTAAAATTCATACAGGCAGTTTTTCGGCAGTGGTATCTTCTTCGTAGTTTGTGCACACAACAAACACGTACGGCATGACAGTGACAACGAGCAGTCAAAATAGTCAAATGTTGCCATAAAATTATTTCATTCTCCCACCCATTTTTATTCGATTATTGCTGACATGTCGTTTCAACTCATATCTCTTTCTAATCAATGCTTTTTATAATTTCAGAGCCCACGCGCTTGGGTGAATTTAAAGTTGAAGGGCAGGCTACAGTTCACGTTCTTCGATTTTTCTCAACCAGCCACTAATAGCGAACTTATCAGGTCGTCAATCCACCTGACAAGAGAAGCTTAGCTTGCATTAAAAGGCGTTTGATAATGTCTAACAACTTATTAAATAAAATAAAAAATACTTGAAAAAAAATACCCATAAATTAAACACAGGCTATCTAAATTCGGACTCAAGGCTTCAAAAATGCTAATTATGACCTACAACTACCTTAGTAATTATTGTGCGGACGACGGTGTCAGTGAAATGATCCATCTTGTCGAAGACAAAGACAAAATATAATAACACTTTCTGTTTTCTTTCTGTTTTATAAAATGGCTTCCACCGAGATTTCAGTGATTCTGCCAATGTCCAGTAAATTGAGATACTAAGTATCGGTGTTGTACGGTAAAGTTGTAATAATAAGTAGCATCAAAGATGGCGTATGTTCTTTGATACCTCGTGGTCGGGAGGTTATGGTGACAAGTCTATACGAGTCCATTATAACAGTCCACTTTAACTATTTCACAAATTGTTCCATGAGCACGAGCATTTATAACACCAAACTACACCAATTTCGTATTATAAAGTTCACCAAAATCAATTTTCAAAATCGTCCAAGGTAGACCCTAACTGCACCTCTTGACTTCCCACCACAATCCAAAAACCACTTTCTGTTTGTTTTATAATCAAAGAGAACAGACAAAAGTCATAGGCGCCACTCACTACTGTCAGTGGCGCTTATGTCATTAATGGAAACATCGGCATTTTGAAAAAAAAAACCTACTTCGGTAAAACGTTTTAATATTATTATGTACCCAATTATTGAACCTACTCGAAAATTCTCGAGAATCGCTTCGACATGCGACCTGTACATAGAAAATGGAGACGCTCCGCGCTCATTCAGTCAATTACGTGCTATTAAGCTAATGCGACACGCGGTGACTGAGCTGAAATGTGTGACTAGCGGAAAGGCTAAGGAAGCGTTAATATTATTTCGAAACGCGCTCGGACAATATGATTTCCGACGGAATCGATTCATTACGAATTAAATTAATGCATGTAGTTTCAGTAACATTATTCCCTCAATGTTAGTCCTTGGGGAGGGAGGCCTAAGGCTAACAGTGGAGTTCTTACAGCCGAGATGATGATGATGACAGTAACCATTACACTGAAATGGAGCGTAATTTTTCTAGGTTAAAGGGGTGATTCAGCCCGTCGATATGAACCATTTTTCCTATGGGACCAATGCTGGAAAGTCAAATTTTATTTCGACATTTTCATACAAAAATGTTCAGCCGCCCGGGCAATTTGTATAGGAATGTCGAAGTTTTTTTCGAGTTTACAGCATTTGTCCCATATGAAAAGTTGTTTATATTGACAGGCTGAATCACTCCTTTAATGGTCCAGAACGATCAAAATTTCGCCATGTATTGTATATACCTAAGCTTAGTTGCCTTTATAAACCCTGTATAAGGTAATGATTATTTCGACAAATAACTCGTATTGACAAGTCAACACATCCATGAATTATTTCAACAATCTTCAAATAAAGTATGTTACACTATAAATTTGGATAAAGAAACACTATGCTTAAGGTTGCTTTTTAATTTTTAAAAAGCTACCTTAAGCATAAATTCTTGGCCGTGTGGTTCCCGACAGAGTAGAATAGGACCACTCCAAGTCATCCCGTGGATGTCGTAAAAAGCGACTAAGGAAAAAAAAAGCTAAACAAAGCTTATAAACATTAAAAGAGATCTCTCCAACCCGTCTGGCTAGCGTGGAGAGTGTAGGCCAAATCCTCTTGACTACTCAAGCTCATATATGGCTCTGGTAGTACAGAGAGGGTCGTGCTCCTGCAGTGGAGACTAGAAAGACCTGATGATGATGAAGCATAAATTCAATAATTTTAAATTCTACTTTAAGTTAAATTTCAGTTTCATAGGTGTGTGACGGATCATCAAGTCCATATTTGACTTCTTGGTCTTAAACTAGTATTTTGTAAAATTACCTTACTTTGGGTTAACACCTGGTGAGTCTGGCAACACCTATAACAGATTAAAAATTTATTAAAGCTTTCTATTCAGGTATTTTATTTTAAATCGAGATTTTTACGTGCTTAGTAGTTGACGAAATTCAAGTAAACAAGTTGTATTGACAGTGACAGCGAAGTGAACTCAATCGAATGAATAACCTAACCTCTATTGTAAATAGGTACATTATTAAAATAATAAACAAGTACCACATTGTTTTCAAATTCTTAAAATCTTATCGTTAGAAACCAGCATATATTGTATTATTTAAATTATACAGTTGAGTTGAAATCTACTACTACTACTACTACTAATATGGAATGCTTACTCTGGAGTGACGCTTTTACAATATCTCTCGTGAACTCGCCAGCAGCAGCATCGTGGCAGGGATTCAGACTTCAGAAAAGAACTTAGTGACAGTGCTGTTACATAGAGGCATCAGGCATATCATCTGATTAAATCACTGAAGACACTGCAACATTTAGCAATAATGCTACCAATGAAACAAGAGTAAACATGGGTGCAGTAAACTACGGTGTGAAGAAGGAAAATACTTCCAGCAAGATGATAATATTTATACACAACCTCAAGAAGAAACCATGACATAAATCTATGTGTAAAAAAAATAAATTAATACATGACAAAGTACTTGAGAAGCAGTATCTTATTACACTGTAGCAGTTTGGAGACAAAAGACGTTGGTTGTGTTCAGGAAGTCAGGAGACTTGGATGAACATGTCAGCCGGCTGCCACTGTTGGGCATAGACTGTCTGTATGTCTCTTACTTACTACCTTTTGTAATGACTACTGGACTATACACAAGCTGAAAATTGGGACACCTACTAAAACTTCAGGTACATAATTAATTTATTTATTCATAACCTCATATTCTTATATCTTAATATATAATACAAAGTTGGGTTTGTTTGAACACTTGTTGTTTTGTTTTTCGTGTGTGTAAGTGGCCAACACTGGTGTCAGATTTTTCAAGCTGCCTTAAGGCATCTGACATAGCTTAACGACTGCCATCAATGATGGCAGCCGGGACCAACGGCTTAATGTGCCTTCCGAAGCTCGGAGGAGCTCGAGATATTTATATGCCACTTTCGAACACTTATAACTCAAGAATGGTTGGACGGATTTTCATGGTTTTTGTTTGTTGTATTTGTCTCCATCCTGAATAGCAGTATAACTAATAAGATATGGAAAAAAGCAAAATGAAGTTCACTGGTACAGCTAGTTCAGTCAAAAATTCAAAGGGGTCATTACCTTAAGTATCTATATAATAGGGATTCTTCTGTACAGTAAACTACTATTATACATTTCTGGATCCATCTGCAATCCCTTGGTCCCTTAACATCGCTGAGATGGACTTTGAATTGGGACATATGGTTCGGAACCAGTCTGAAATGTTCATGTTCATTATGAAAATGAGCAAATCCTTTTGAGTTAATTTTCTTTATTAGATACTAGCTGTTACCTGCGGCTTCGCCCGCGTGATATATAGCCTATGTCCTTCTCACTACTCTAACCTATGTATATGCAAAATTTCAAGATGATCGGTTCAGTAGATACGGGTCAAACCATAACAAACAAACTCACTTTCACATTTATAATATTAGTTAGGATTCTGCTGTATTGATTTTTTTATTATTGAGGTATTATTTTTGATGTATCAGTTTTTCTCTCATCGGCATGATGTTGCACCCTCAGCTTCCAAGCCCAGGAAATGGTCGCTGGGCGTTAGACTTGAAGACTCCTAAGTCTTACACTGTCTTCTAAATATGTATTGGCAACTTTTCTAGAACCTATGCTAAATAAAATTATTTTTTCAGGTCATTGTATACAATCACTTTAAGACAATGCTGGAACATAGAGATTCAAATCTCATCACCGAAACCATCGCACCATTTTAGTCTCATGCTGGGGCAGCGCCCACAGCTACGAACTGAATTGAGATGTGTTTGAGCTCGTGCTAGCTCCATTTCGTAACAGATGTGTTAAGTTTTTGGAAATGTATGTATTGTACAGGCTATAATATCATTGTAAAGGTATTTATGTATTGAAAGAAGCATCGATCAGGTGTGCATTATGGGTCAATATGAGGGTCAATTGAAGGTGATATAGCAAACTTTTGAAAAAGTTTTGTTTTAACTATTGATTGTATCAAAACAAATGATAATTTTTGTAGGCACTTTTTTGTATTTGATAAGTAGTCAGTAAATGGGCAACGAAACTAGCTCATTATTATTTATTTAGATATTTTGGCAAATATCTGCGTTGTTTCCTGTATGTATTCATATAGCATAAACACAGTGAATTTGTTTTAGTGGGCCATCGACGTCCGCATAGTGATAAAGATGTGAATTTATTTGGCCAGTTTGGTGCTGTCTGTCTCTCCTTTTCCTGTTTTGATGGTAATGAATTGTTTGTTGTATGCCTTTAAAAGGCCGGTAACGATCTTGTCACACCCCTGGTGATGCAGTTGTTCGTGGGTGGCGGCGATCACTTACCATCAGGTGACCCGCTTGCTCGTTTGCGGTCCTACAACATAATGGATAATGTTAGGTTAAGTTAGGCATGGTATTTATATTGTGGTATCTGTAAAAGTTAGTACCTAGGTACTGTTTATGTTTTGATGAAATGAGTATAAAATTTGATTAAGAATTTACAAATCTCTACAGAATAAACAGAGTTAGGCGAAAATACGAGTAATACCAAAACCCTTACATTACAAAAAGTGATTGTTTACGATTAAATGACTCATATTATTAATAAAATAATAGCGTTCTCTGGACCAGGGAAGTACCCTTCGGCACCAATATTTCTTACAGACATATTTAATGGTCATGAAAAAAATCCTGAAGTTGGTGCAATATTTAAGAAGAATTTTAGAAATTTTGCCCTTGCTCCCCCTCTACCATGAGCACTTACAGAAGAAATCCGTGGATAACACACACTGTGTCATTGCCCTCTGTAGATGAGCACAAAAATGATAAAGTTCCCATGTACAGGTGATGCTGGTTATCAATTTGTGCTATACAGAAACTCTCATTATCTTCCGCTCTTAATTGGTCTTGTGGTAGTGTCACATTTACTGGTCGTTTTGTTCTACTGAGATATTGAAGTTGTTGTGTATTATTTCCTCCAACTGTATTGATAGGGAAGCTAACTTATTTTTTTTTCACGTCTGTTACAAGCTGTTCCATAATTGTAGCTTGACGAGCAATGACACTTTGTGGATCATCCTAGTTGAAGGTTCCGCTGCAGTAATGATGAATGTCCTATGTGTATTGTTTTAAGATGATTGGGTTTTAATTTTATAAACAGTGTAAACAATCTCTGACCTGTATATAAGCAAAATGTTTATTATAAAAGTTGAAGAACATGAGTCAGCGTAACATTTCTTTTGTTAATAATCATACTTTGAGTACATACTATAAACCAACCAAAAAAATTATATGATCTTATGTTTGTCTTCAAAAATTAGGACAATAATGATCACTGGCTATGCTGCGTTAACAGTCAATAATGATCACTGGTATCCCAATGATTGGTTTAATAATCTTTCGCTTCTTTAATATTTGCAGCATGAGGAAGTTGATCGTAATAAAGTTTTGTTTCAGGCTTACAGAACTTTTTCAGAAACTGCAGGTCATTATATTTTGCTGTTGATAATAATCAATATTATAATTAAACCCTCTATCAGCTAAAATGCAAGCGTTAGGTAGCAAACTGTCTATGAACTTGCTATTTTCAACCAAGTTGACATCGCTTATCTTTCCTGCATATGTCTATCCTGCATATCCCAGTGGACACAAAACGACTAGACCGTCCGGAGTACAAGCTATCAGATATTTAATTGTGTTAGTTTTTTTTGTACTCTGAACAGGTTAAAGCTTGGTACATTGCCTTTTTCGGTTTTTGAATTTCTATTTCTAAGCAATCTATGATGCAAGTTACTTGTATAAAAGCCTAAAAGCAATAGGGAGGCCTTTCTTAATAGTTTTAGATTTAAACTGTTTAACCCATATATGCCCAGAGCTATATTTTTATTTGGTTCTTTATTTGCCTCGTGATTCGAAAACGAATCAAAAATTACGTTTTTATAAGAGTTCATTATCTTTCGCGTTTCGTTCGGAAAGTGTTTTCTACTACCATCTATGTCAAGGTTAATCTTCTTCTAGTAGTACCTAATTGAATATGCCAACTAGACAAACGTTAAATTCTCATAATGAATCAGTGCAAGTTGTCACCTCTTTATGACGTGCAGAAATCATGGCGACTTTCACAAAAACGTAAGAAATTATTCAAATTATCTCTTATTTAGAGGTTTTGCGTAATCTATGATAAAGTTAAATAGTTTCTAAATATGTTTGTGTAATTATAGAAATAATTATATATAGTAATTTTATCTAAACATGTACTCCGTTCTATTTTCGTTGGATGAATTTCCTTGGATTGGAGTACTTCATACCATACATGATATGAAGTACCCGATATCATTACCAGAATCTTTTGTTTTATGTGAGCAATGGCTGATATTCATCAGATGTTTCAGTCGGGCTACACAATATCGTAATATTTTTATGAGACATCAAAATTTTGTTTGTTATATCAGAAAAAGACAAAGTGTCTGTTCCAAGAATTATATCGCCTTCTTCTTCGTAAGCGGACTTATGGTCGACTGTATATTCAATGTTGGTTTGGATTTCAAGCAGAGGCCGATAAGCTTTAGGAACGTGACAAGAATAGAATCGTTTACAAAAACAACTCAATACCCTATAGTTCAATATTCCTCGAGTTACAAGAACATTTGGTAGATTAGCATAGTTTCTTTCAGGGGCATAACTTTAAATATCTCCATCGGCGTACGGCAGAATCGGGTTTTCGGCATAATCGTGATTGGACAGAATCGTCTTACGGCAGAAAATATTTTAACTAATTTTACAAATCATATGGTCTTGGATGTCTATCTATATATGTATTTATCTTTCAAATTAGTAAACGTGAGCCTATCCAAATGCAAATAGTTTTTCCTTGCTTTATATAACATGTCCTTATTTCCTCATATGTAGGGTAAATGTGGGATAGTCGCCACACTTTTTGAAAAATGTGTATAACTTTTAGAATAAGCACAATTTAAATCCCCAATTTATGTGGTGTTAAATAAAATAAAGATAATTTGGTGCAATCAGTAATTTTTTTAAAATTACTGAGAATATACCAATACCTTATTTAAGAGGATAGATGCCTTGTATGTGGGTTAGATGCCACGAAGATATTTTGCCTTGTGGGATAGTTGCCTTTAGGAATAAAAGTCGGGTTATTTTGATTCTTTTTACTTTAATGAACATTCTTTGTAACCTAATCATACACATTAAATCGTATCTCTGTTAATATTGTGTTCGATGCCCAGCTTTTCAGCAAATTCAAAGGCTAAACTACGTACCGTATCACGTGATACAGGAAACCCAGCTGCTTCTAGCTTCTGAATGTGTATGACAATCCAACGCTGGGTGTTTCCCTAAAAATAACCACAAATATTAATAAACGGGTAATAAAGAAAAAACATAGAATGTACCAGCTGCTACTCTTCCCCTATAGGTGAAATTTTAGGAATCATTTCAGTAGGCGATGCGGCTAGCAATCCATTACTATTTTGATTCTTCTTTTCATCATACACCCACCAAAAAGCTAAACGTGGCCTTTTGTGTTATGACTTAAGGCTTTGTCTACCTCTTAAGGGATTTAGACGTGAAATTATGTATTTATTCTTATCATATAGAAAAGCTTACCTAGGGTAAGCTTTTTTTCATCTTGCTTCGCAAATCTTCTTCTCAAGGTTCTGGCTGGAATGCCATGGCGACGAGATATTTCGTTGATTCCATATTTATTTTGCCTCAATTCTTCAAAAACGTCTAAAAGAGCTTCTTCTGTCCACTCGCCACGAGGGCTAGTCCCTAGCTTGCGAACGTATTTGCGTGGCATATCTAGAAAACAGAAAAAGAAACAAATTACTTAATGTATAGGGTATAGTTGCCCCTAGGGGCATCTATACTCACACAAACTGGTGCATCTATCCTTTTCGAAAGGATAGACGCCCTCAAAATTATAAAATAAACCGTGTTAAAAAATATCAAACAAATATATTAATATACTTATTTGATACATATACATATTAGAAATACAAAAATATAGATACTTACTTCCTTAAATCAAAAGTTCCAAGCACAGTAAGATACGACGCAAAGCAAATTCGTCAACCCGTCGCCGCGTAAAATATGTTCCGTCTCATAACTCACGACACAACCGTCCCAGCGAAGTGCACGGCGCTTACTGGCGGAGTAGAGGGGACGCTCTTTCATTTATGGCTAATACGGCGACGATGAAGTTCGTAATTGTTGCTGTGTGGTGACCGAGGCATCTATCCAACTGAGGCGTCTATCCCACATTTACCCTAGGTATATTTTCAAAACTCAGATTATGCTGGGCGTTGTGCATAAAGTCTTCAAATAATATAGGTACAGGAACCAGATTGATGCATACCTGCTTTTTGCTCTCATCCATAATTTCATCAACTTAATGTTGGCTCTATTGGAGCAACAGTGCTATTTGTGTTGTTATTCGATGAATCACTAATGTCAACTGTTGAAGATGGCTGTTTTGACGGATCAATGTTGTTTGTAGTGTTCGTTGATAAATCATTATTTTTATCTAGTGGTGCATCAATATCGTTATCTGTCGGTGCTAAAAGTGATGTCCGAATTTTTGTCTGTTTTTGCGATCTACGTCTACTTGACGCAGCTCTAAGTATATTCTGTTTGTTTCTACTAACTTATTGACGCATTATATTTTTTTAAACGTTTCGTTTTTAATTATAATTATTTTAATACAATTTTTATCGCGTTTATTACAATATGTAATAAACGCGAATAATAAAACCCTGTATAATAAGTAGGTATTATTTTTTTCTTAACTAGGTCTTTTTTCTTATTTTCTTTCAGGTCTAGAGGTTTATCGAAGAGCTTTTCCATGACAATATCTTCGGCACTTAACATTTTTTTTTAATAGTTAGTAGACTTATATTCGGTCTCCAAATATGAAGTTTTGTAATAAAATGTAAATGGTTCATTTTTTACAATCTTAAAACTTTTATGTCATTCCAAAGTATAATTCCCTATTAGTGTTTTCATTAAAGTTATAAGCCCATTTCCCCTGTAAGTCTTTTAGATTTGACCTTGATACCGTTCCACCAAATAGCTGCTTCGCCCTTAAGTACCAATGGCATGCTTTGAATGGCTTCATTATCCTCGATTTTCTCCACAGTCTTGAAAACCGTAACGGCAGTGAGGAAAGCTTCAACAGTTTCCGTGTCCTTTGCTCCATCGTATGTTGCTCTACATGTCGCGAAAGATCCACGTTGTTGCGATCCAATCCTCAGCAGTAGCCGTTCGGACTGTTCTTCCGAAATATTCATCTCGCCAGATTCTATTTTTATCTTCGTCTTACGCGGTGTCTTCGGGTTAGCCTTCTTTTCTCTGCTCCACGTTGGGCCGCCAGAATGTAACGGGTACTATTAATGAGGTGGCCCAGACGAAGTAAATAAACCACGAAGACAACGTAATACAAGATTTATTGGTAACTGACACAATGTACTGAACAATATTTACGCTAACTATCACTACGGTACGATACAACGGTCCGAGACGGCGCTTCGGGACGAAACGTGCGACCGGACGCGTTATGCGTGTGTGCGCGGGGAGCGAGCGCCTCGTACCGAGCCACTGTTCCGTGTGAAACGAACGCAGCGGCTGCGAGTAGCAGACTGAGTAGCGCGGCGGCCGGCCTTGTAAAGGGGCGCGTGCGCGTGTGTGTGCGTAGACTCGCGTTACACTACTATATAAGATATATTAATATATGCATATATTGATAAATATTTAGTATTATATAGTAAAATTAAATATATATTATCATAAATATAATTGCAGCTTCCACCGCTTTGATTATTAATCCTGTTATGCCACCCTTCAAGACAATTTGTTGTCCTGTGTCTTTGTTCGTTTACCCACCAGATTTCAATAAACTTTTCTTTCTTAAACCACTGGTGAAAAACATGTAAGCAGTGAGAGAGTTTAATTGTTCATTAGAGTTCATAACATCCAGAATGTAATTCTATAATATAATAATCAAGACTTTAAGTAACAAGGCTTTACGGTAGATGCCTTTATCTTCAAACATTTTCGCAAGAATATCATAGGCTTCTATGGCTTTAGTAGCATTTCTGACAAACTGATACAAGTGTCGTTGAATAGACAAACATATTCGTGCTAGCGCCTTTGAATCCAATAGTGCGTCTTGTTCTGAACCAAGAACACAGTTCCACAGGCATTCTAGCGTGAGGCACATCTGCTCAAAAAATTTGATTGAGAAATTAAATGGATATGGTTCCAATCCATTTAATTTCTCAATCACAGTGTACGAAAACATCTGTTGCGTGGCCGCCATTTTGCGGTTATAATTATGTGATAAACTCTGTGTACTATTACTAAACTCCGTTTTTTCCTGAGGCTAGAACCTGAAGACATGCAGAGAATGGTTGCGCTGCGGATCTAAGCGTGAGAGCGGAGGTCTAGCAGCATCAGCTCGGGTTATCGTAAACTTGCCACAAAGTTAATTCGTCACGAAAAAAAGTATGCGTAAACTTGCCACACTTTTATTTTTTTATAGTTAATTCGTCACAGTCTAATATTTAGTATAGTAAATTCGTCACACTGATTATTTTTGTACAGACAGCAAGAAAATTAAACAAAAATTTAAATAACAACATTTATTTCTTTCATCACAGTTTTGGGATATTAACCTTACCTACATCTATTACAAAAATCACAGTTCTATCTGAATGATTTACTTAAATATTACGTACAAATATAACCAAAGAAGAAGCAAACAAAAATAAATTTGCTGTTAATTTCTAGGAAGGTTCTCAAAATTTACAGCTGTTTTATTTAAAATATTATGTAACAATTTGTAAAAATCACAGTTCTCTTTATAAATAGAAAGCGGCTGATTTGCCTAGGTAACATGCACAACCTACCTACTACCTACCTACCTTATTGATATACCTTACGTGTATAACATAAAAAAAAAAACAAAATATATCTACTTAATGAATCACAGATAAAATCACAGTATTTTTTGTCATAATTCATCACTTGCCTTCCCCTAAAATCAAAGATTAAAGTCGTAATTTAAAACTTAAGTATAGGATTAACTACATCTATGTAACAAATTAGAACAACCTACAATAAAACAATAGTAAAAAGAACTTTTATTATATAAAGTAAAGATATTGCTTTTTGTTTATAACATTAGTTTTCCTTTGAAATCATACATTAAAATTATTAATTTAAATCTTAAATGTAGAATTAACTACATCCATGTTACATTTCTTTAAAATGCTGCATATAAGAAATTTTCAATATAAATTCAGACAGGGGCATGTTATTATAATTTTCTAAAAGAGTTTTTAACTCCCTGTCATATGCAATTGACCTGCGCGTTCTTAAGTTTGATGGTATGGCTAGATTCAATTTTTTTATTTTAGTATCTACATAATCAGCTTCCTTTTTGAGTGTTTCCAGAAACTGAAGCATTCTAGGTTTTTTTTGAGGCATCATATTGTTCAAACGCTTATGCCATGCTTCTGCGAGATTTATTGTCCTATGACGAGAACCATGTATATTCCAAATAAATTGTATATTTTTATTTTCTAACCACTGGGATACGAAATAATCATTAAATGTTGTTACTGTTTCACTCTGTGGCGCATCTTCCATAATCCACAACCAACCGTCTTCAATGTCTTCTAGCTTTACATGCGCCAATGCAGCACACAAAGCCAAGTGTCTCTTTTCGTTGATGCTGTTCATATTTAAGGCGTGAGCTTTTTTAGCCAATGCTTGTTTGAAGTGGAAGTTACATCCTTGTAGTTTAATATGTGGAAACATTTTTTTTATGACGTTGATAACTGCAATTTCAAAATCGACAATCATTGTCACCGGGTTCCAATATGGCAAATTTTTCTTGAGAGCAATAAAAAGTCGCTCATAAGACCGTTCTTGCTTATAAGGCATTAGAACGTATATGAGAGGAACTACGTTTGTAAAGTTTTCGTCACTTCTCACATCACCATGTATGCAGTAAAGCTGATAAAATGGTTTACAGCAGCTTGAAAAAGTTCCATCCGAAAAATATGTTCGAATATTTCTTACAGCTTCACGAGCTGTCTCAGTACAGAAAGCTATTATTCTGTTCTCAGGATCACTGTCGTCGTCAAATAATAAAAAACAATCTGTATATTTGAACGGGATTATTACATCTTCACATTTAGCAAAATGTGTTTTGGGTACGTTTAATTCACGATTCCTTACGATATAAAGTGATCTTGAAAAGTGTTTAAATTTCGGTAAGGCACTTAATAAATCGTAACCCGCGTCTTTTTTTGGTTGAAAAACTTCTTCAAATAGTTGAGGCATAGGTGTGCTGGTGTTTGCTGCTGCTTCTTTACAAAGATTCTTTGTCTTGATAATCTCTGTTTTCACTACATTTGGTTTACACTTATGAGCCGCTTCATGCAAAACTCGAACGCTATGATTCTCCGAAATTTTTATACTTGCACTGCATGCACGATTCGTACATCTCCAAACAGTTCCAAGCTTAGTTTCCCGATGAAAGGTGTACATATAACCACCTCTCACAAGCATTCTCCGTCCCCTTTCAGTTTTCGTAAATGTGACCTGAAAAGGTGTTGAAATAGTATCATAAATTTATCTATACTTAATACTATAAAGAGGAAAAAAAGCTACTGGACGGAATTTGATAACTCTTTCAATATAAGAATACTCTTTACTCTTAACAACAACGGAAATAAATGACGCAATTGAAGTCACGGGAAATAGTCAGCATTTTATAAAATCACCATAAAAATTACTACATGCTTTAAAACTAAACGGGTATAGTATAGAAATTTGTAACTGTGTTTGTCTACAGAAAACAATAAGCATAATACATGTCAAATTTCACAATGTATGATTAATCACACCACCGCTGGCGTCTGAGCCGTCGGCCATTTTGTTTAAAGTTTGTCATGCGTCATGTCTAGTTAAGACAAGCAGCATAAAACGGTATGATTTAAAATTATATCTAAAGTTTTAAACTGTACCTTTGCTAATAAATTATTATTCAAATATTTATTTAATTATAATTAATAGTTCGTATTAGATATTTTCTAGTGCAGTTTAACTTGCAGATTATAATTACTAGAATCAATTAAATAAACACTTGATTAAATTGACATTGCTGTGAAAATAATGAGGGGTCAGTTAAGTATTAATTTTGTTTTAAAACCATAGGCTATCTAAAGTTAAATAAAATAAAATCATTGTTTAATAACTGTTATTAAAATCGAACTCCTTTTATATAAGAGCATTTGAGAGATAAAATAATAAACAAATAGCACATATTTTTTTTTGTATAGAATTAAATTTAAAAATACTTACACCATGTCCTCCCGTACTTGTTCCCGGCTGATTATCCATTTTTTCAAAGATGCACAAATTACAACATTTAAAATTGCACAGTAATTTTGCAAAACACGTCACCACCCTCTCGCAAGGTCATGTGAGTCACTGGACTGATAACAAGAATGCATTGACCGAAAGGGTTAGTTGTTACATTTAGAAAGAGATAGTTGCAGCGAGCGAGAGAGATAAAAGCATGTGCAGGAGTGCTACCTAGCTGTCTGATTGTAAATTTTCTCATCCTCATATAAAGGATTATTTAAAAAGCACCAACAGCCTCCAAGGGTATGAATGAACTCAAGATAACTATCAACATTTTGCAGCTAAAAAAAAAATGATGTCCTATTTGAATTGATCAACTGATCATTAATTTATTCAATAATAATTCATACATTGCATTCCAATACATAGATCACATGACAATAGAAAAATAAAATTGAGTAATATAGAAAATTAAATTATATAATTTGGCCATCATTAAATTCAAATAAATAAACCCCTGTATGTAGTTGAATACTTTAGACATTTGTAGTAAATAAATGTATTTAACTTGTTGTCCGCTTCAGTTCCGCCCATGGTACATACCTTCATCTTTACAAGAGTGGTTTTTTTTTGTAAATCTAACCTGTCGTCATGTCATAAAACCAAATAAACAAACTCTTCGGCATTTTTCATATTAGCGTAGATTTAAACCACTAAATAAATAAATCACTTTGCTTGCTGTCGGTACTTTGCTAATTGTGGCAAATTAACTATAACGCATACCTACCTGTGACGAGTTAACTAATACTTTTTTATGCATGTGACGAATTAACTTTGAATGTATGGAGTTTTAAAAACGTGACGAATTAACTATGTGGCAAGTTTACGATAACCCATCAGCTCAAACACGTGGTTTCTTGGTGTGTTAAAATAATGAATATTTTGTCACACATTTAAAGGCCTCTTAGTGGTTTCTTGGTGTGTTAAAATAATGAATATTTTGTCACAAATTTAAAGGCCTCTTATTTGTACGTCTTTACATTATACATTTATTGTTATATATATGAGCGCAACAACCAAGACTCGTAATGTGTGAATATTTGATTTTAACTAAATCGAAAGCTTTTTGCATATTCTTGGCATTATCTCCTATTAAAACTACAAACTATTTCACTCCGTTAATTTTTAAAACCTTTTCTATTTCGTCAGCTATATACTGGCTTGTATGGCGGTTGGTTTCAGTATTCAAGCTTTTTATGAAAACTGGTTGTGGCTTGGAAATCACAAAATTTATAATGCCTTCAGTGCGTAAATTACTCCAACCGTCACATTGGAGGTGTAGATAGTTGGCTGATTGTAGTTCTTCATTTATATCTGTTCTCATTTCTTTATAAATTTTATCTAAAAATGAAGTAGCAAGTGCTAACTCAAAAAAGATGTTCTACCATAGTCAATGGATAACCAGTTACAAAAACAGCTCTAGCAAACTGCAGACAGGTCAAAATCTGTAGAGTTAGATGTACTAAGAGGAAGTTCTCGACGAGAATAACTTGTCCCTGGCGTGGGTTCAAGGTTTTCGGAACGAGCACTACTGTTGTGTTCTTGCTCTGGTGGCACATCTTTCGGCAGTTTAGATTTGCCCCGCGTTTCGGACAATATTTCTTTCACCTGCTTTTTTACAACGGGTGGACTTTTCTTACACGTAACGAGATGATTAGTCATTTTAAAAAGGTAACCGAATCGATACACTTTATCAAAAAATTTACACTTGGGTGAGTTATTTACTAACGCATCAAAATGGCGCCATACGCGTTCGTCTTTTCTGCGCCCCATTGTAACTGAAAGAATAAAAATAGGTATTACTATTTCAATAAAACTCAAAAACAGTCACTATTAACTAGAATTATTTTCTTTTCAATCTAAGGTGGGTGAACCATGAAAGGCCACTCTAACAAAGAAATATTTTTATTTCGTAAATTTACTGGATGAATTAAGGAAACAAGTTATTTAATAATACTTTGTTTTATTGTGTACCATAAAAATCACTTTTTTGTAACCTAGCATTAATCACTATCTATTAAACTTAAGTTTAAGTAAGCTCTCTCAACTCAAGTGGCCTTGGCCTTTCTTGGAGCCCTGTTCCTTAACAGGGCTCCAAGAAAAGCCAATATTGTAACTCAGTCGTTTAACTTAAAAATAAAGATGAAATAATTAATTTATCCGCTTTTTCTAAAACTACATGTTAATCTCTTTCATTTAAGTGTGACATTAAATGCTCATCTTTAAAAAACTCAATGAACATCACCTAAACACCATCGTATAACTAAGAACATATAAATGGAAATTATTGAAAAATAGTAGTAATGAGTATTATATTCTTATTAGGAGACTTACCAGTGTGTTAAATAATAAAATTAAAAACTTCTTTTTTACCTAAAACGGGCCCGTTCTTTGTAAGGCTAAATGTTCCTAATAAGGCCAAACTAACAATAATAATTATCTATGGCATGCTTTTTTATATTAACTTTCACAAAATACAGACTAAGTACCTACTCTACTTAATACAAACTTATAATGGCACATAGTCAGTCTTGTAGTTAGGAACGTTTAAAATCAACAATTCTTGGAATAAAAAGAAATATAACAAATAAAATATTAAATTTGGAACCAAACTTAAAAAGTACAGAAAATAATACTTTTGGATATTTAAATCACAATCTGGGCATAAAAATATGAGATCTTTTTTGGTGAGCCCCATACACTCCTCATGATACCATTTTGGGCATTCAATACATTGTCATTCATGACAGTACCATTTCTTTTTTTCACTTTTCTGCATGTCTACTTTCGATCTTTTGCTGTTTTGTTGTTGTACTCTTCTTTTTAACATCTACATAAAGATGTTCTCATTATTGTTTTTCTTTTTTGTTGTGTTGAGCTTTTGTTTTAGATTTGATCAATCGTTTTTTCCGAGTGATGTCTCCTTTTTGGTCAGGATCATCATCAAGCGATGAAGAAGAAGTGTATAAATCCGAGACTTGAAGTTTACTTATGTAGTTATCTGTGATAAATGATTCACTCAGATTCAAATCACGATCAGATTCAGAGCTAGAATGGACGGTATTTTCTTGTGCCCCGGACGTACTGGGAAGGGGATTATCGTACAGAGATCGATGAGTGTTATTTTTTGTATCTCCATCGTTTAAATGGTGTTCTGAACCAAGCAGTATGGGGCTACACTGATCTTTAACCGTAATATCTAATTACAAGTCTTAAGCATCAGTTGATGTACTGGAAGGGACTAGTGCGCCGTGTGGTTCCCGGCAGAGTAGAATAGGACCACTCCAAGTCATCCTATGATGTCGTAAAAAGCGACTAAGGAAATACAAGCTAAACAAAGCTTATAAAAATCAAAGAGACCTCTTCAACCCGTCTGGCTAGCGTGGAGAGTGTAGGCCAAATCCTCTGACTACTCAAGCTAATATATGGCTCTGGTAGTACAGAGAGGGTCGTGCTCCTACAGTGGAGACTAGAAAGACATTATGATGATGAAGGGACTAGCATTGTTTTTTTTTTGTTTGTGTTGTTGCAGCGGAAACTTTTGGTGACGTTTTCTTCAGAAGTTGAAGGAAAAATTGAAAAAAAGGTCAGAAACAAGAGCTGACCTTCTTTCATCTATTAGAGACTGAGACGACAGATTTGAGGCGTTGTTAAATTCAGAAACAGGAGGTGAGACTCGAACAGATATAAGCGGTTGATCAATCTGTTCTTGTAACGATTCCGGCAAAAGTCTTTCAGTTACAATTGAAGGAGCATAAGCATCTTCGGGTATTATATCAGGATCCAGGGGGTACAAACCAGTAGTTTTGAATCCATTTGCTATATTGGTTTGAGTCATACACTTTGGTCATGTTCGCAAGAAAATTTTTGTAAACGCAGCTTTGTTTAAAGTTCTTTCTTGTGAATTGCACAGGTAGTTCAGAACTTCCTCATCCCAGTGATGTTCAAATTTATCCCGATTTATCTAGATGTTGGAGTTCGTGGGTGGTATTCGAAGGTAAGCAGTATAGTACTATATTATTTTTATCTGCTTCTTCCAGAGCCTCATATCATAAATGGCACTTTGCGCCATCAAAGATAGCAGACATTTACCGGGTGTTTTATGTTGGGCTAAATGTTGAATGAACTCTACGAATAAGCTACTGGTCATGCTGCCTCTGGGTGCCATGCTTACTTTTGTTCCAGGAGATTAATTTGATCCTAATTCTGACCTGTACTTAACGCCTTTAAAAATAATCATGGGCGGTATAGCAACAGCCACAGCATTTACGCACATGGCTATGGTAACGTTCTCGGCGTGTTCCGGAGCAATAAGATGTACACAAATCGCGACTAGTGACTCAGATCAATATCTAGGTCACGGCAGCAAACGAAATGTTTATTTTGTTTAATTAATAAATGAACACGTCCGAACTCATAGACGGCAAAATATAATCCAGATTATCTAAATATCAAGAAATGGGTCGCCGGTGTAGGAGCATGTGTTTGACAATAGACTGATGGACGTCGAATACCCTTGAAAGCTACATGGCCATTAAAATAATAGTTATAACAGGTAATTTAATGTCAACTAAGCAAAAACTTAGCTTAGTAAGAATCTATTTTTTCAGTGCAGAGCCCTGCCTGCGTTGCGTTGATAGGACCCCTTTGCATAAAAATTTAAGGCTGTCAGCGCCCGTAGCATGGCTCGCGCGATAGTTACTTCTCGCGGGGAGTTACTTAATTAAATGGCCGTCGATTTTATCTAAGTAGCGAGCATGGGTTGACAGCGCGATACAACTTGTTCCGTGGATAAATTTTAAACTACCTGATAAATTAGCATTGCTATAATATTGAATGAAAAGTATTTACATATGATAACACTGAATCGGTAAATAGTGCTATCCATTTTTCTTTAAATTTTTGACGTTCATCTCTCATATTGTCTATGATTTTGCCCAATGCTTGTCAAAACATTTTCAAAACTTAACGTGCCTATTCCCATCTTATCACTGGATGATATTTCGGTGGTGAATTGTATATCGTACTTGATGAATAAATTTCTAAAGCATTTTAACAAGTCCGGAGTATCAAAAATTGATATTATTTCTTTGTCCTTTATTTTTATCTGCGGTTGGTCAGACGTAGCGCCTAAGATAGATACCTAGAGCTCGCCTGTTGACTCCATCCATCACACATCCAAGTCACAAACAGTTGCGACAATAGTCAGCCCTGCCTCCAGGCATGGTATATAGTGTCTATGTTTATAGTGTCACACATTCACATATAATGTTATATATATATATATATATATATAACATTATATGTGAATGTGTGACACTATAAACAGATATAGTAGCTATGTATATTAATATACAATCAATACAAGAATTATTTGTTAAATAATGGTAGATATTACTTACTTCACAGATATTCAATATTTCTCTACTTACAGTATTCAGTGATACAGTCCCTTAGAGCCATTACGCACTGTCGACTAGTCGCCGGCGACTCAGTCTCTCGGCGACCAAAACAGAGAAACTAGGGCCAGGAAACCAAGCCGAGCGACAGTATTCTAAGTACATTCGTGCAGAATGGACGTCGAAGAAGCTGCAATAGTAGCGCTACTCGTAATAAAGAGAAAGAAAAATAAAAGAAAACCAAAAGAGTGTTGGGTACATCCTTTGTTACAAGAACGGAGATCTAAAGGAATGTTTAAAGTATTTTATGAAGACGTGAGAAAATACCCTCGTAAATTTTTTAATTACACAAGAATGTCTGTGCGTTCCTTTGATGAGCTATTGTGTCTTCTGAAACCACATATAACTGGCACAGATACAAATATGCGACCATGTATTTCTGCGGAAGAAAAATTATTTATAACACTAAGGTAAGTGACAACTTCATTATCTACACTTCTACACTAATCATACAAAGAGGCAAGATTTGTATTTTTGTCTGTATGTTTATAATGAATAAACTCAAAAACTACTGTGCCAATTTGGATAAAATTTAACACAAATATGGTTTAGACTCGGAAAAGGACATAGGGTACTTTACATCCCGAAATTCCCACGGAGAGCAAAGCCTACGGGTACAACTAGTTATTGTATACATGTCACAGTCATGGGTCAGCTGGTTGAAAAATAAATCGTAAATAATTATACAACAGGTATTTATTATTTAATTAAATCAATACTATAATTAACTAATATTAAATTGAAAGCACAAAAAAAGAAAATGAAGCTTCAAAATAAGTCCAAAATTTCTGAATCTTGCGAAGCACATGTGGCAGTTGAAACTCGCGACTCTGAGCGTTCTTGCGGTGAAGGGTCTGAAGTTGGTAGCGTATAGTAATTTTGTGCTTCAGGGCGTAAACGTGATTGTTGACTTGGTGCTGAAGTAAAAGACCCGGCCTCCGGTGTAAAATAGCCACGCTCATACTCGGACTCATTATAATTTCGCCACATTGCGTTTGGATATACATTATTTGGATGATTGGTCCCGAATGAATCAATTATTGTTATTAATTGAATTTTCGCAGCTGACTTTTTGTGCTCGGGAATTTTCCTGAAAGATGATAAAAGGGACAACAGAAACATTCTGTCCTCATCTCGTTCCAAAATATGCGCGTCCTTTTTACGAGTATCAATACATTTGTTTAAAGTTTCCAATAATTCTTTTGTGCCATCATCTGAAGGTTTTTTCTTTTTTCTTCCTACTATATTTTCTCTCGAGTAAGGTCCTAAAGGTTCTTGATCAGCTGTCGAGTTTTCTTCTTCCGTAAGGCTATTCTCTGTGTTTAAATTACCAACAGTATTCTTTAAAAACAACAGCTGGTTAAAATAAATATAGGGAGTTTTATGAGAAGTACCAGATCCGCTTTTGGTATTTTTTAGTCTTCGTATTTCTCGAGCAAAGCAGCTTCTTATATTTTTCCATTTCTTCTGAAGTGATTGACCTGTAAATAAATTATAAATAACATGTATTTTTTTTATTTCAGATATCTTGGAAGTGGCTGTAAATTTATAGATCTACATTACTCATACAGACTTGGGATTTCAACTATTGCTGAGATAATAAGAGAAGTTTGTCATTTTATATGGGTTTTACTGAAAGATATGTGTTTACCGCAACCGACAACAGAAAATTGGTTAAAAATAGCAAAAGATTTTAATTTACGAGCCAATTTTCCAAACTGTATAGGTGCCATAGATGGTAAACATATAAGAACTATAAAACCTTACAACAGTGGATCAGTGTGTTATAATTATAAACACTTCTTTTCTATAATTCTGCTTGCTATTTGTGACGCTGACTATAAGTTCGTATACATAGATGTAGGCTCCTATGGAAAGGATAGCGATTCTACTATATTTGCACATTCAACATTTTATCAAAAGCTAATGAATAATGATTTACAAGTTCCGGAACATCAGCCTATTTCATCGATAAATCCTATACCAGTCCCGTTTGTTATTGTTGGTGATGAAGCATTTGGGCAATCTGATAAAATTATGCGACCGTTTGGTGGATCAAATTTAACAACAAAGAAAAAAGTATTTAATTATAGGCTTTCTCGTGCTCGACGCTATATCGAATGTTCATTCGGCATATTAGCAAATAAGTGGCAGATTTTTCACAGACCTATTAATGTGAATTTAGATCTAGTATCAAGCATCATTAAAACATGTTGTGTTCTTCACAACTATGTACGAGAAAGAGACGGATATAAATTCGAAGATACCTTGTGCATTCCTGGCTTAGAAGAAGTGCCAAGAGGTATTCAAAGAGCTACGCGACGTGGTATGTCATACAGAGATATATTTGCTGATTATTTTATAACTGAGGGTCAACTACCTTGGCAAATGAGCAGAATTTATTAAAAAATAAATGACAGTTTTAACTAACCTATGTCTTTTTTTTCTTCTTCTGTTAATCCTTCACCTCCAAATAACTCCACTATTTCTTCCCACTGTTTTTTCTTCAAATCCCGATTAGAATATTCTTGACTCAGTAAGTCCCAAATTGCTTTTCGGGATTGTATTTCACATATAAATTTCTCAGTATCGAAAGCCTGAGCCATTTTTGTGCGCGGCGTCCGGTCGCTACGACAGTTGCTCGCAGTGTGAACGCTCCCATTTGAAGCCGTGCTTCTATTGGTCGCCGGCGACCGCCAGTCGCCTGTGCGTCGCCACAACGCGGCGAGTCGTCGAGTCGCCTGGGCGACTGACGACTACGTGCGTAAGCCCCTATTTAAACTATAGTAAGTCTCAGTCGCCGGCGACTGAGTCGCCGGCGACTAGTCGACAGTGCGTAATGGCTCTTACTTATTGTACTCGGCGACTGCCTCAGGTTTCATTATATTTACTCCTGCACGTATGGCTGAGGTCTGTTGGTCGGAGTGATAGGTAGACACTGTGGTGACTAGTTTTACATCCTTCCAAGACACTAGACTAATGTCACCGTAGTGGCTAGCTATTTGGTTTCCTCTAGCCATCCTCCTATCTTTCGCATTCTTAATGTCATCGGGAACATGAACGCGACGTGCGTTCATGGTCCCAATGACATCGGTTTAGTTTAACTTTAACAACCTCGAGGGTGTGGCCTACGTTGAGGAACCCATCCATGAGTTCTAGAACCACCTTCGCGGTACAGCTCTCGAACCCATGAATAGGTCCCTCAGACATAGTAGTCTTTACCTGCGTACAAAAAGCATCTTAGTTGGTACCCCGTCACTGCTTCGCAAAGTTCGAATGATTTTATGCCAACCCAGGCCGCCTTAGTGCGGATACACTGCACCCAGCTAAGGCGACCCTTCCAAAGAAGCAGTGACTCGTCCAAACTAAGATGCTTGTTGGGCACGTAAAGCTCTACAAATTTTTTATTGTGGTGGTCTAAAATGGGACGAATTTTGACAATTTTTTGATCGTATGCTGACAATGGCTGAGATGGACTACATCTCATCATTGTCGACGAAATGTAAAAGCCATAATTTCACTGTTCCAGATAGAACAGAAAACCGGGTCTTGAGACGACAGCGTTGGACCAGGTGTACGAAGGTACGTTTCTTCCTGGCCGGAAAATTGAGAAAAATCGTCCGACCAGGAAATAATATCCAATCTATTTTTTCAACTGTATGACTGGGTAAGGATTACTATTTAAAATTTTCATATATGTAGAAGAATCTTCGTCGGCGATTCGTCTCCCGTATATAATATTGTACATTTGCACAGACTGTTTAAATCCATCGCAAATAATTTCGGCTTCCATGCCGGATGATGACCCTGTATAATTTTTAAAGCAACGATGTTCCTTCGGAGATATATTACTTTTTTCGGCTCTAGCACAGATCAGATAATATTTATTTTTAAGTGCCATAAACAAAACTTCCCCGAATCTCCTGCCAATTATTACTGCTGCTCCAGACAGAGCCTTGTAGTTGGTACCATAAGATCTAGCAGACCAGCATCCAACAGCAAACACATCTATTACTGGAATTCCGTCCTTTAATCTACCTTCTGCTATAGCAGCTTGTCGTTCCCGTTCCGCGGCAGCCTGCATTTGGTCCATCGCTGTTTTCTCCCAATTGTCGAATAATTCGTTTTCGACCATAGAAAAATACCTGTTTGTAAATACTTGCAAATCCAAACAAGAGGCAATTTCTTCAAATTGTAATAACCCAATTACCCGTTAGCGTTAATTCTGAATCTAGAGGATCCTCCGAGTCAATATAAAATACTTCTTTGCACATATTGCAGTTGCACTTAAACTTGGAACACAATTCTACTTTTTTCTCCCACCAAACTGATAGTATGTAACCCATAATGAAAAAGAGGGATATGAACTGAAATTTCGTTACGTTTTTTGTTGACGTAAGCGAAATCAACTATCCGTCGACCCTGACTATTGGTGTTTTGTGTTTCGATCAAAGATTGAACCGCTGAAATGTTATATAATAATATTTTTAAACGCTTCTGAATAGTATTACACTGAATTGAACATAACATAAAATATAACTTACTCACTGTCCGATTCAGAGGCAAGTACAGTTAATGTTTCTATTTTGTTTTTCATTTAGGTACATCAGTTATCGTCGAACTGTCTACTGCTTGCATAGTATTATTAATAGTGTAGAATATGTTATCGACTTATACAAAATACTTTTCAATATTCTGATAATTTTCGCAAACAATTAAGATTGAAGGTAGTGCCGTACAAGTCTCTCTCGTCTCTTACCTAAGTCCATTGTTCTTACCACATGTGGAATAAAGCTGTCTCTACACTCTTGTGAGACGGTTGAAGGCCGCCAGGATGTTTTCTTGTTCTTCATTAAAGGTAGGCCGAGAAACAATAGCAATATTAAAAGGAAAATAATATTTTCTACTTCCTCAGCCTTGAATGTGAAAGGTACAAAATGTTTAAATTGTGGAAACTAGGTAAGCAAATAAATATATTTCTTTCTTTCAAATAACTATTCCCTCCTCTTTTTTCAGATGCTAAAGCCCCATCATTTTTCACATTGCGCCTTACCACACCGTCCACTCTTCCTTTTTTGAGTCCTAAAATAGCTAGAAATGTTGCTCTGCATATCAAGGAGTTTCTGTGTCGCCCGTAGTATGTAATACTAAAAGTTTTCTTATTTCCTGTGCCTGATATAAGACGACGGCGCTGTATAGGAGCTGTTTTAATGTGTTGAAGAATAAAATTATCTTGATACTTTTTTCTTTGTTGATTTATATAAAGCATTGTTAAATTTTATAATATCGTTCTTTGCTAATGAAGTGCAAAAAAATGAATGCTTTTGAAAAATGTTTACATGTATTTCTGATATCTGGTGGCGCTTTACGCGAATACCTGAAGTTAACAAGTTTGATATGCTGAATGCCTTTAGTCGATCTCACAAAAAATATGGAACATTTAACAAAAATACTATATAATTTTATTATATGATGTAACAGACTAGACTTGTGATTTTCCTAGTCACCAATAGCAGTTGGTACTGCTGGCTCTGCTGACGGCGCTGTTGGCTCTATTGGAGCAACAGTGCTATTTGTGTTGTTAGTCGATGAATCACTTATGTCAACTGTTTGTAGTTTTCGCTGATAAATCATTATTATTATCTAGTGGTGCATCAATATCGTTATCTGTTAGTGCTAAAAGAAAAGTAGGAATTTTTGCCTGTTTCTGTTTTTGCCTGCAGTTGCAGGCATTATGCAGTCGCTCAAATTGTTTTCTGGAAGAAAATAATCTGTTTTAGGCCTCCAAGGAAATAAATACACACATTTGCAAAAAAAAAACCTCAGGACATAATATTTTGCATACTACTACTTGTTATAATTGTAAAAAACGTACCACCATCATTAACTAAGTCACTGTGGATCATAATAGAAAGTGCCTCAATTTCTGATAAATTTGCTCCTTCAGGCAGTGGAGAGTCTAAAAAAATTAAAGTAAACATAAAGTAAGAATTCCATTTTGTTAAATTATACATTATTAATCTAAATAGAACATTACGATAAAAAAAAATAAAAAATTTAACAACGTTAACAATAGTAAGTAGTAAATGATATAACAAATACAACTATATTAACTAGGTAAATAATCTTATGTATAACATACGATAGATAGAAAGATTTATTATCAACGTAAACTATGGTAAGTGACACATACAATACTTTTTCAATATACATATAAGATATATATATAAGAAACGTAAAGAATCGTATGTGATATTTACTATAGTTTAAACTGTCACTTGTTAAAAATATAGGCAATATAAAAAATAATAACAAAAACTTGTTAATATATCTTACCTAATAACCTTTCCAATTCTTCTACTTCATTGTCGTTGTCAGACTTTCTTTCAGAAACAAATGTTTCATTTCTTGAAATTGTCGAATTTAGTGCTATATCGCATAGTTTTCGACCTCTGGAGTGTAATTTAGAATAACTTTTTTTATAAGGATTACTCATCGTCTGAAAATAGTTTTTTTTATTTGTCATACAAAATATTTTTTTTTATAAAATCCTTATTTTCGTTACTTAATCTAATAGTTTTATAGGCGCTACCCCTGTTGCTATATTTATTGCATGAAATGAGTTACTAACGCGGCATGTAAAGGAGGTATTCATAAAATAAATAATTATTTTGTATGAAAAATTAAAAAAAAAACTAGCGTGTCGATTTTTTTAAAAACTCTTTTTATCGTTGTAACTACCTCATGGATGCTAGTCTTCAAAATATTTGCGCATGATTAAGTTTTACCTATTATATAAAAAAAATGAACATACCTCTCCAACGCTGTGCCATAAGTAGAAATATCGCGATCGATTATTTCCAGGAACGACAACAAAGAGGGTTTTTTCCCCAAGAAGGACTGGAGTCGTTGGTTCCAGGCTTCTACTAAATTGGTTGTTCTGTGTCGTTCTTTATAACTACACCATTTTTTATCATGCCTTCCGGTTGTAGCCACTGAGCGACAAAGTAGTCATTAAATTTTGTCACTTGTTCATCCAGATAACTGAAACCAATTTTTTGTAATTAATAATATTGATATTATTAGCATGTTAGTTCAGTTAAGAAACATACTATGACACATTTTTTACCTATTTGCTATCACAGCTAACCAGCCATCTTCTATATCTTCTTCAGGGAGAAATGCTAGGCTAATACAAAGCTTTACGTATAATGATGTTTCTTCGTGATTCATCAGCCCCAAACTTTGTGCTTTTCTATATATACTTCGTTGGAAGTGCACAAAACACCCATGGACAGAAGCTTGTGGGAACACGTCAGTAATTGCAAGCATGATTGCAATTCCAAAGTCCAGCGTAAATTTTTGTGGACTGAAATCTGGCAAAACTTCTTTTATTTTCTTAAACATTGTTTTATATGTATTTTTTTCTTTATTTGTAAGTGGAACATAAAACATTGGTACAATGTTAGTTTTTGTTATATGATCGCATCCAAAATCACAATGTATAGTGAAGATTTGCTTGAAAGGTGTGGGACAACAATCGAATGTGCCATCGCAGAAATAATTTTGCACTTTTTTAATATCCATCAATGCTCTCTTACAAGCAAACATTATAATTCTGTTCTGGTTTTCATTGTAATCAATGAGAAGATTGTTTGTGAATTTTTCCGGAATCATAACATCGGATGGCTCCTTAAATTGTGTTTAAGGGACTTTCAAAGCTCTGTTTCTCTCATTATATAATGCAGTCTTGACATCTGTATAAATAGGGGTTTCTGCATCAAATCCTTTATTTTTCAGTGCTGCGGTGCAAGATTCAAAAATTTTCTTCACTGAATTAGAACTTGTCCTCACTTCTTTTTCACTTTGTCCATCACAATCTTAATTTCATTTTTAAAAGCATTGGGTTCACAGTCCGTATAATATGTTTCATTTGAATTTGCACATTGTCATTTTGATTTATTAATTTCACTGAACCAGTACATTTTTGCCGCCTTTTATTAACACATGTCCACACACTTGATGATTTATTATTTCTAAATAAGGTGTATCCATATCCCGCATGTAGTAATGTTTTGCCACCATTTCTATTTTTTATTAATTCGTAATTGCGTTTCAGCCCTTGGGAGCAAGGACCTTCACTCGTCATTTTGCAATAACACACAGATCTACTGAGGTTCCTTATCAGTTGCATATTTGCAATTTTGGTGTCGTATGAAAGAGACAGACTGATGGTCACCAAAACCTGTCTATCGTTATCAAAACTTGTTTGGGTTCAGGTAGGATGCAAACAATGAAAAGGGTATCCTTTCGGTGATGCGGTTTTTACCTACCTCTAAAAACCTCTTTATATTTTCTAGCATATAGATATTTTTTAAAGGTATTAGGTAGATGTTTCTTTACAGTTCCTTGCTTTTGTACTAACGCAAAATACTTACAAAATAAAGCATGATGAACAAATTTATCATAAAGACATTGAAATAAACTTAATTAAAAACACTTCTATTCTCAACAGTACTTCTACTTGAAGTACTGTTACAAATAAAGATGTAGAAGGTAGGTAGTTACCTATACCAAATCCCTCTGACGTCGTCGTCGTCGAGTAGATGCAGCAGTGTAGCAGCAGGCAGGCAGGCAGCAGCAAGCAGGAAGAAGATGAAGAAGCAGTGCAGGTGAGATGAAGAATGAAATGATGAAGAACACAAGGCAAATGAAGAAGAGTTATTATGTAACAGTAACAATAGTTCATTTAAAGGCACTAGGTACAAGTCAGATCACTAGGCACTGAAGTTAATAGTTCGTAAAAACAGGTATTAAGCACTAGATTAAGCAAAGCGCAGTAGTCGCGGCACGATACGTAAGTAGCGGAGCGGGAGCGCGCGGCACGGGTTTCGCGTAAGACGGCTATCGGGCGACTGGCGCGGGCCGGCGCGGCGCGGCGAAGCTTCTCGATGCGCGCACGGAGGCATCGCGTGATATGATGTTGGTTTCACTGACCACAAGCGGAGCGGATTTGAAGTGGCGGACGATTTGCCACAAAGATATATCAATACCACTGGCACAAAGTGACTTTTTGACCCAGTGTGCTAATGTCTGAGAACCAACCTTATTATGAGGTTTTTTCGTTCCTATAAATAAGTGGTTACTATTTTTCTCGGTTCTTAGAGCTTTGGTTTTTTCTATATACCTATGCTTGTTAAGCCAGAGCTGGGCAGATCGATACATTTTCACGAATGGTAATCTGATCAGTGGTTGGCAGGAGCCAGGTCGCGAGGTCTTGATTAAGTCAGTTATTTTGATTACAATTATATCGCTTTGTATTAATATATTCTCTAATTTAATTAAACTAATAGTTTGCATCCTCTGAAAAAAAAAAATACAACCGTGAGCGTCACGGCCGGGAGCGTCGCGGACAAACAAATTTTGAAAATCGTGGGCGTCCCGGCCGGGGGCGTCACGGAATGGGGGACTAACGGCCGGACCCCTTTATTTTGCTATTCTTGTACATTGTTTATAATTTTACGTGTGTCGTATTATTTAAGTATGAAATATTTAAGTTTTTAGATAAGTTTTCCTTTGCCTTTGTGGTTGGAAATATGTACGAGCTAGCGTACAGTATTAGGTACTGCAGGTCTTTGACACTTTGACGTCACGCGGGCCGGCGCGTGTAACCTACATACTGCCTATTTTATTATGTGACTTCGTATTACTAGTGCAATAAACGCATTCCGTGGTATCGGTTGGGTTTTAATACTGACATCCTTGACATCTGCCTTCAACATCCCGAACATACCGTGACCACCTGACATCTGACATCTACTTGTACCGAGACCAAACTGTCCGGTACAGTGTAAACTATGTGTGAAGCATAATATAATATAAACCTGTGTTGTGTTGTGATCTTTCGCCCTGAGCTCTCTCTCTCCGCTGAGCACTTAATACACCCACACCTTCATCATATTCATGTTGGGCCTACTCTAAACTAGAGCTGGGTGAGTAGGACTCGACAACGTGTTTGCTAGAGCCAGCTTTATATCAGGGCCTATTACTTTCGTAAGTATGTTTGTAACTTTTTTTTATTTATTTTCATTTTTTGTATGACCTCAGATTCAGGCAAGCAATCTTTTAGTACCTTACCTAAATATTCGGCAGTGTTAAATGAAATATTATGTTTTGCAAAGAACATGGCTAGTTTTAGTTCCATTCTCCTACTTCTGTCAATTGTGACGCTCTGCTCAATCTGTTCAGACGTTTGAACAAAACCACGAAGAGTTTTCCCGACGCTTACTTGTCCCATGCTTGCCTCATGCTTTTTACTATTAGAGTGAAGTGTGTGTCCAAAAAATTCAGACTTTTGGCAATTTCCTTAAAAACCATAGTTTTAAGGATATTGTTAATGGTGAAATGAAGCGTTTTGGTCGAAATCGTTTTTTTACAAAGCCCGATGTTGCCAACTCCTTCATTTCACACCCAAGCTTAGGCCAACATAATCTTGAAGCATTTATCCCTAGGAATAATGTTACTCGTATGGGTTTGGTCAGGGGAGTGCCAACTGAGTGGACCCCTGATGAGATAGTGGCTAATTGCTCAGTGCCGAATAGTGCCAATTGGCTGCGGACCAATAATTAAAGCAAGACGTTTGAATTATAAAACAAACAGCAGCGGTCAGACCTCTTGGAACCCATCACAGTCCGTTGCATACTTACTTTTGATGGCCAAATTTTACCTAAACGCATTTTCAACTGCTTCAATGCTGTAAATGTGAACCTATACATTTTTCCCACAGTACAATGTTACCAATGTAGCCGATATGGGCACACCAAGATCCTATGCAGACCCAAGCCACGCTGCTTCATGTGTGGTATGGAGCATAGTGGCTGCAATATTGATGCAGACTCTGCTCATTGCTGCATATGCACGGGTAACCACTATGCTACCAAATGTCCAGAATATAAGAAAACAATGGCAGATTAACATTAAAATAACAATGGCGTAAAGCTGTATTTCTTATTCAGAAGCTTCAAAATTACACAATAATGACAAAGCCATAGTTAATAGGTCTTTAAAGTTATAAATGTAAGCGGATTTTTGAACGGATTTAAGGAGAGATTATTTTAACATTTGGAGCAGGCTTGGTTACGGGAGTAGAATTAAATTCATTATCAGAAGAAATATTCGCAGAAACATAATCATGATCAGCAGTCTCCTGTTTTTGTATTTCGAAGGTGATTTATAGTCGAGGGATGAATACAGGGAAAGAAGTTATTTTAGGAAAGAAAACTAAACTCTCTCGACTGGACTGTGGAAAGGCGGCTTTTAAAGTTTCTTCAAGTATGGCTTCCGAAGCAGGTGTGACTTGCTGAGAATTCTCTTCACATATAGTATAAATGTCGGCTCTTAAAGAAGATAAAGTTCCAGAAGTAGCAAAATCAGTCTCGGTAGAATCGGAAATCATTTCGGAGAGAGGAGTGGTGTAAACTAATAAATAAATTAATATATACGGACAAATCACACAGATTGAGCTAGCCCCAAAGTAAGTTCTTATGTAAGACTTGTGTTATGGGATACTAACTCAACGATACTATATTTTATAACAAACAAATACATGTATAGATAAACATCCAAGACCCAGGTCAATCTGAAAAAGATCGTTTTCCATCTTGATCTGACCGGGGATCGGACCAGTGGCGGCCGCTCCTTAAGTGCACTCGTGCACTGCACTACCAGATTTTTATGTATTTCCCAAATTTTTTTTCGATTCAAAAGATTATTTATCCATCAGTATGTAACTTAAAATTTTACACACTGAAGAAATATTAAAAAAATATTTTCAATTCATTCATCAAAAAAAGGATGAGACCGTCCGAATCACCACCATCACAAGGGATTAGCACTACGAACAGCTTTACTGGACTGCCAGTAGACCTAACAGAAGGTGAAACGGTAAATCAACCAAAGGAGAAACGACCTAGCAATCCTCCACCGATCCTTCTATATGGAGTAAAAGATGTCAACAAGCTAACACAACTCCTTGAGTCATCAGCTACCGGAGATAACTTTACTTTAAAAATAATAAATAAAAATCAACTTCGGATAAGCAGTACAGATATTGAAACATATAAAAGAATAATATCAACAGTACGAGAAAATGGTTTAATAGGATATACATTCAATCGTAAAGATCAAAGATGCTACAGAATCGTAATCAAAAACCTTCATTATACAACTCCACATACTGCTATCGAGGCAGAGATAGAAAAAACTGGTAATAAAGTCCAGGGTGAAATAATAAATGTCAAATATGGCCCCGACAAAACCCCAACATCGACATTTTTCGTTAATATCGCTCCAGGTCCTAACAACAATGCAGTCAAGCAAATAACTAGAATCCACTTCCAAACAGTTGTAATTGAGGACCCAAAAAAAAGATACACAATTCCTCAATGCCAGAGATGCCAACAATATGGACATTCAAAGAATTATTGTATGCAACCATATCGCTGTGTGAAATGTGCTCAGAATCACAAAACTTCAGATTGCCCCAAGAAAGACCGCACCACACCAGCACTGTGTGCACTTTGCCAAGGAGAGCACCCTGCAAACTTTAAGGGATGTAGTGTCTATAAGGAACTCTTAGCCAGGCGTAAGCCCAGACCAACAAGGACCGAATTTTCATCAAAACCTGCCCATACAAAAACACGCATGCAAAATGTAGATTACATACAACTCTACCCCAGTGAAAAGTCGAACCCAACCCCTCAAAACACAGATTTTGCAGAACACAACTCCAACCGAAATACGGGAAAATCGTTGTACTCTGAAATGTTAAAAACCAACACAGATGAAATAGCACCATCAAATTCACACAACACTATAGAAGAACTTCTGAGAAAACAATCCCAACAATTTGATCTCCTCCTACAACAAATGAGCACTCTCATGAGTCTCATGACGACCCTCGTCAGTAAACTTAAATGATGAACTTGAGGATAGCAACATGGAACATAAATGGACTGGCTCCAAATAAAGCTGAACTGGAATTGCTAATGACCGACCATAAACTTGACGCCGTGCTTATCTCTGAAGCACACTGTACTGAGCAAAGCAAGGTAATATTTAAAGACTACAACACCTACGTCACACACCACCCAGATGGAACTGGCCATGCAGGAACTGCTGTCATAATACGCAAGTCCATAAAACACCAACTGCTCCCAGAATACAAAACAGCTGAGATACAGGCAACCACCATTGCAGTTGAAGACAAATTTGGATTCCTCAACCTATCGGCCATTTATTGTCCTCCTAAGCACAAAATTCAATGTTCTTCTTATACTGAATACTTTTCGAAACTAGGAAGTAGATTCGTAGTCGGAGGGGACTGGAATGCGAAACACACACACTGGGGCTCAAGACTTATAAGCACCAAAGGCAGACAGCTAAAATTGTGTCTCGACAGTAACAATTTAAACGCTGTCACTACTCGAGAGCCTACACATTGGCCGACCGACCCTAAGAAAAAACCCGACCTAATTGACTTCTTTGTAACAAAAGGACTAACAAGGCACTTTTTAAAAGTAGAATCCTGCCACGATAGTAGCTCAAATCACACGCCAGTTTTGCTGACAATTAGCACCTCTATTATATCGTACGAAAAACCTGAGTCTCTTTATAATAGACACACCGACTGGGATTGCTTCCGAGACTACTTAGATAAGCATCTTAATTTGAATATCCCTCTTAAAACCAGAGAAGAGATAGAAGTTGCCACTATGCACGTAACCAACACAGTCCAAGCTGCCTGCTGGAAAACCACTCCAGAAAGCAATAAACACCCGATGATCAAAAACCTACCACTTGACATCAAGCACAAAGTACTGGAAAAAAGACGACTTCGCCGAGTCTGGCATCAAACCAGACACCCATACGACAAAGCTGCCTTCAACAAAGCTATTAAAGAACTGAAAGATTCATTGAAAGATTCTCAAAACAAAACTATCCAACACCAGCTGGAACATCTCACAGCAACAGCGGCGACCAATTACTCTCTCTGGAAGACTACTAAAGCGCTCAAGGGGCCTCAAGATATGAAATACCCGCTAAAGAACGATGCTGGGTGGACAAAAACTGGAAAGGAGAAAGCTGACGTATTCGCGAAACACTTGGCCGAAGTTTTCAGACCAAATCATTGTAGCCACGAGAGCGCGGAGAGGGAAGTAGACGAGGTCCTCAACGAGGACTTCCAGCTATCGCTACCGCCCAAACCGGTAACAGTTAAAGAGGTCAGGAAAGCCATAAGGAATCTACAAAATCACAAATCTCCTGGCTTTGACCTAATTACTAAGGAGGTACTGGAACAACTTCCAAAAAAAGCTATAGTTTATTTGACCACTCTATTTAATGGTATTCTAAGAGTCCAGTATTTTCCCAGCGCGTGGAAAGTATCAATAATTAAAATGATACACAAAGCAGGAAAACCACCACATGACGCAAGCTCATACCGACCTATCAGCCTTCTACCGATATTATCTAAATTATTCGAAAAAATTCTTCTTGCCAGAATACTACCTCTTCTCACTGAAGCTCAAATTATTCCGAAACACCAATTTGGATTCAGGAAGTATCACTCGACCATAGAACAAGTGCACCGTGTATGTGAAACGATTAGAAAGTCCCTAGAAAACCGGGAGTACTGTTCAGCTGTCTTTCTGGACGTTCAGCAAGCTTTCGACAAAGTGTGGCATAAGGGCCTCCTTTGCAAAATAAAAAAGGCGCTTCCACACAGCTATTACTTGCTCATGGAGTCATACCTGTCGGACCGAATATTCCAGGTTAGAGTGGACGGAGAATTGTCGGAATTACATGACATAAAGGCGGGCGTCCCTCAGGGATCTGTACTCGGTCCAGTACTATACTCACTATATACCTCAGATCTCCCCGAGGTTCGCAACGTTACCACAGCCACATTTGCTGATGATACTGCTCTATTAGCAAGTAACAAGAGCCCTGACATAGCATCTGCCACATTACAAAAAAGTCTCGACAAGGTAGACGACTGGCTTCATAAATGGCGAATCAAAGCAAGTTCCTCAAAATCCATGCACATCACCTTTGCATTAAGAAAGGGAGATTGCCCACCGGTGAAACTGGGAAACGAGACATTACCCCAAACCGATACTGTGAAGTATCTCGGAATGCATCTTGACCGCAAACTAACATGGAAACACCACATAAAGAAAAAAAGAGATGAGATCAACATACGGTATAGAAATATGTACTGGTTAATGTCACGGAACTCGGTTCTTTCCATGGATAACAAACTGTTGATATACAAAAGCATTCTAAAACCGATATGGACCTACGGACTCCAATTGTGGGGTAGCACATGCAACACTAGCATTACCATCATGCAGAGACTGCAAAATGGTATTCTCAGGAACATAGCCAACTCTCCGTGGTTCGTTACAAATGCCGAAATACACGAAGGCCTGCATATCAACACCGTAAAGGAAGAAATAAAGCTCCTGGCCGAAAGATACAAATCCAGATTAGCTAACCATCCCAACGAACTAGCAGCTAATCTGCGATATATAACTTACCAGAAACGCCTAAAGCGATTTGATATACAGGGACTAGACTGCCGACACTAACAAGGGCTGCTGCCGCTTGGAAGCACCTTTGACAAGAAAACATCGCTTACATCTCATCCGCTCATAGTCAACGACTGATCGCAGATAAAGCAAACAAAAAAAAAAAAAAAAAAATCATTCATTTGCAAACAAGCTTGATCTTTATTACCTAAAATTTTAGACTCATTTTAGCTAAACCAAAAATTGGGCGAGCGTTTCCAAAGTGCGCACGAACCGTCTCCATAGAAACTATATGCAATGAGACAGAAATGCCCCGGCAGGTGAAACGGAAGATGATCCGTGCGAAGGCGTGTCTGTTGCAACTAGCAACACAATTTTATAGATTTTGTTTATCTATGATACTTTTAGTTGGTAACATTGTGTGTACTGTGTCAAAGCTCGCTCTCTCTGTATGGCTGCCACAATAAACGCATCGTCTAGAAGCCGGCATTTTATTAAACTCCACAGCGACGGACCTACAGCGTTAAACCTAGAAAACAAACAGTCCACTACCAACATTGGTCCATCTACGCCATCGGGGTTCGTCAGATCGCTGTAAGACAAGGCAAAGGACGCAAGAAAATCTTTTATGCAAGTAAGAAATTGGTAGCCATTAAGCCTGACGTCATATCCATCACGCCGCGCCACCTCGCCATTCGCCAAGCGACCACGAAGATTCGGCGTTGAACACGCCGCGTTGCCGCTCGGTGCTTCCGCGCAGAACCCGCGCAGCAATATTCGCGGGCGCAGGACGCCGCAAGTGCGAGCGAGTGAGAACACATCGGTGAGAGAACGCAAGCGAGAGCGAGATCACATTAGTTGGACTCATCGCCACACTAGTAGGTGCGAGCAGGAAAACATCGTACGTATATGCACGATAAACAACAAGGACAGCGATAGACGACATCAAGACAACTGGGACTTCCGCCGCCGCTCACGTCGCGTCGTAAAATTGGCAACGCCGCATTGAATACCACGCCACTCCGGAGTCACCTTCGCTTCGTTTATTCGCTTATTATTCCAAGTTTTCTTCGTTTTCCACTGTTATAAAGTATAAAGTTTAAAACGTGTATCGTCTATACTGGCAAATAAGTCAAGCAGTAAAAGTTTTAGTGAATTTACGTACATCAAACGTGTCAAAGATGGAGGCTGAACTCAAGAAAAAATTGGCCACGCGGAGTTACATTAAAGGTACCATTACTAGAGTGTTAAATTTTACAGAAAAGGAGACTATTTCACGACATTCCCGCGACTATTTAGCTGCTAAAAGGCTACGCCTTGTAGAAGCATTTGAGAATTATGAAAAACTCACTCAAGAGATTCTTTTCCTCGATCCATCCGATAAGGAGGGCATAGAGGAAGTCGAGGAAAACTATTTGATAGCATTAGCAGCATTTGATGCTGAAATTAATAGTAGGCCTTCTTTAGATCAGACTTCATCTCCATCAGTTACTTTAACTAAAAAGTTGCCACCCGTTTCCATTGAAATATTTCGAGGTGAGCATACAGAATACATTCCATTTATAAATATATTTAAATCTATGATACATAACGACAAATCTCTAGATGTAATTCAAAAACTATACTATCTCAGATCATATCTGCAAGGGGAACCATTCGATCTCATAAAAAATCTCCCAATCTCAGTAGAAAGTTACGAAATTGCATTAAATATATTACAGAACCGGTATGAGAATAAGCACAGGATTGTTTCTGAACACATTTGTAAGTTATTGGACTTGAAACCAATTGCTAGGTCAACTGCAAGTAACCTTAGGGAATTTGTGTCGGCTGTCAAGCAACAGCTCGCAGCCATTAAAAATCAAGAACCTGATAGTGTACATTGGGATGCTATATTATTGTGTATCTTTTTACGCAAACTAGATAACTACACTGCAAAGGCATATCAGCTGGAGCGGGACATCAGCGCGAGCCCCAAGATTGAAGAATTTCTCAATTATATTGAGAAAAGGGCCACCGCGCTGGAGAGTGTTGAGCCGGGACAGCCCGCACGCCCAGGTACATCTAGCACCAGAGTTGCAGCGCACGCCATGGCCGGAAAGCAGATAAACTGTCGCTACTGTAAGTGTTCTTCTCATAAAATATTTAATTGCAAAAAATTTTTATCCTTACCTGTGGAAGAAAGAATAAGATTTGTGAATAATAACAACATGTGTAAAACCTGTCTGGGTGCACATCAAGGAAAATGCAGATACCATTTCCGCTGTAATGTATGCAAGGCAAATCACAACTCTCTCTTGCATCAGGACACACAAGTATCTGCACAACCTGTCACATTAACTTCTAGTTTAAATAACCATGTACTTCTTCCCACAGCAAGAATTAAAGTATTTGCACGAGACGGTACAGAGTACCACATTGAAGCGATCCTCGACTCCGGTTCACAAGTTTGTTTTTTAACTTCTAAGGTTAGTCAATTGTTAGGTCTTAAACCTCAACAAAGTAATACAAATATAATTGGTATTACCAACAGTGTAAGCAAAGTAAAGGCCTGTGTACCAGTAGAAATTCATTCCCTTAAAACTCCATTTAAGACCACATTGACTTGTCATCTTGTTGATAGGATCACTTGTAACTTACCACAGTTTCAATTTGACATTTCTAAGTTCCATATACCTTCAGACATTGAGCAAACTCTTGCAGATAAACAATTCCATGTGCCAAGTGAAATACATATGCTGATTGGTGCGGACATATTTTTCCAGGCAGTGCTGCCAGGCCAGCCAACGAGCCTGAGCCTGCCAAGCCAGCCTGCGAGCCTGAGCCAGCCAGCGGGCTGCGAGCGGCCACTCCAGGTGACCCAGACATCAGCCAGAGAGGACGTGCAAGTGCTGCCTAAGATTTATTTTTTAAATACCGTTTTCGGGCACATCGTTTCAGGTAACTTACCTCCAATTTTATATAATAATGTCTGCAACAAGGTAGTGTTAAAATGTGAGTTAGACACTGGTACCACAGAGATAGGTAATACTATTGAACAGTTTTGAGCGACTGAAAAGGTCCCCGAAATTTTTAATGAAAACTCATCTGAGCAAGAACTTTGTGAGCAAATATATAAGGCCACTGTGAAGTTGGAGAACAATCGATTTCAAGTTGCCTTACCTTTAAAGGTACCATTGTCTCAAGTCAATGATGCTCTTGGGGATTCATTTCGCTGTGCGTATAAAAGATTTTTAAATTTAGAGAGAAGATTGCATAGTAATCCTGAATTATTTGCAGAGTATCAAAAATTTATTCTTGAGTATTTGTCACTCAATCATGGTCATTTTGTTGATAATGAATTGTACGATCTGGGCAAACAAGCTGTTAATTTTTTGCCTCACCATGCAGTGATAAATGCAAACAGCAAAACGACAAGGCTTCGTACTGTTTTTGATGGCTCTATGAAAACTGAAAAGAAAGTTTCTATAAATGACCTACAGTTAAATGGTCCAAAAACCCAAAGAGACTTATTTGATATTATATTATTATTTCGTTTAGGTAAATTCACCTTTACAACTGATATAAAGATGATGTTTCGCAATATAAGACTTGATCCCGAATACTCATCCCTTCAAAATATTCTCTGGAGAGATAGCCCCAGAGAATCAATCAAATGTATTAGGCTAGACACAGTAACATATGGTCTAAAATCCTCTAGTTATTTAGCCACACGATGTTTACAGGAGCTAGCGATAAGGTTCGAACATGTGTATCCTCTAGCTTCAGATATAATCAAAAATTGTAGTTATGTAGACGATGTAATTTATTCTGAAAATAATTTAGAATCTATTATTGAAGCAAAACACCAGTTATGTAAATTATTAGAGTTAGGTGGCTTTCAATTACATAAATGGGCGTCCAATGATGAGACTATACTGTCTGACGTTCCCTCGGAACAGCTTCACTTTAGTAACTTAAAAGAATTGCAAAAAGAGAACAGTAATATGAAAGCATTAGGTTTGCAAATAAATGTAAAGGATGATAATTTCATTATATCATCTCCAGAGCGATATGATTCGAAAGATGTTACAAAAAGGAAAATTCTTAGCTATATAGGTAAAATTTATGATCCCATGGGTTTTGTCAGTCCTATTGTAGTCACTGCTAAAAGCATAATGCAGAAATTGTGGTTAACCAAGACAAATTGGAATGAGAGTCCTTCTGCTGAACTGGTTGAGAAATGGCTGCAATTCACTGGTAATTTGAATAGTATGACACCCATGTCATTAAATAGAAATATTTATATCACTGCATTGCATACGGTACAACTGATCGGATTTGCCGACGCTTCAAGTGAAACTGCATATGGATGCTGCTTATATTTACGCATTTTAGATAGTTCAGGGTCGGCACGGATGCATTTGCTCTGTTCAAAGTCGCGTATAAATCCAGCACAAAGGAAAGGTATGACTGTGCCAAGGCTGGAACTGAATGCTGCGCTTTTGCTTTCAAGTTTGGTCTCTAAGGCTTACGATACTTTAAGGCATAAAATTAATATTCAAAATGTATATTTATTTAGTGATTCACAGATTGTTCTTGCCTGGCTCAGGAAAGAAATAACGTCATTGCAGCCTTATGTCGCGAACAGAGTAAATGTCATTCGTCAAAATACCGATAGATGGCAGTGGCTGTACGTCAACACCGCCGACAACCCTGCTGACCTGATAAGTAGGGGGGTACAACCGGGTGAGCTGAATGATAAGGCTCTGTGGTGGTTAGGTCCACAGTTTTTGCAGGATGGTAAATATGATTTTGCGTGTGGCGAAATAAACTTACCACACGAACTACCCGAGTTGAAGGCCTGCTTTA
Source organism: Rhodophaea formosa (assembly GCA_963082605.1). Classification (NCBI taxonomy): domain Eukaryota; kingdom Metazoa; phylum Arthropoda; class Insecta; order Lepidoptera; family Pyralidae; genus Rhodophaea; species Rhodophaea formosa. The sequence goes on along the minus strand of OY720229.1, from coordinate 12,750,499 downwards.
CACTCTCCAGCAGCATGGTGTGCCAAATTTCAGAACCACTAGAATATGTTTTTAACCGCTTGCTTAATTTTTCAAATATTAATAAAATGGTTAGAATTTTTGCATACATATTAAGGTATTTAAATAATCTAAACAAAAATAAAGTTAAGCGCTCAGGTTTTCTACAAAGCTCAGAATTAAATGATGCTTTGTTATTAATCATAAGATATGAACAAAGAAAATATTTTCAGCATGAGATTAAGTCTGTCACCAAAGGTAATCATTTAGAAGGGACAATAGCTAATTTACACCCCTTCCTTGATGACTTGGGGCTTCTGCGCGTGGGCGGAAGGCTCCATCACGCTGATATCGCTTATGCACAAAAACATCCCATACTATTACCAAAAGGTTCTCATATCACGACTTTACTCATAAGGAGTGAGCACGAAAGGTTACTACACGCAGGGCCTAGGCTTATTCTCGCTAATTTAAATCAAAAATATTGGGTTGTAAATGGAATTCAAGAAGTTAAGAAAATAACTCACAAATGTGTTACTTGTTTCAGACATAAGGCCACCGTGGCTAAACAGCTGATGGGCTCCTTGCCGACTGGCCGTGTAACAGCTACTAGTCGAGCATACGAAAAAATTGCAATCGATTTCTGCGGGCCGGTCCAAGTGAAACATTCACGTATCAGACGTTCTGTAATAGGGAAAGGCTATATTTTGGTTTGTGTGTGCTTTACAACAAAGGCAGTTCACTTAGAACTGGCTTCCGATCTCACCACAGACACCTTTCTGGCATGTCTTAGACGCTTAATTGCTAGAAGAGGGCTGCCCACAGAAATCCACTGCGATAACGCCAGCACATTCAAAGGCGCAAGGAGCCAGTTAGCTGAGCTTTATGAACTGCACGCCTCACAGAGCCACCAGACAAGGGTTTATGAATTTGCTGCACAGAAAATGATGAAATTTTGCTTTATACCAAAATATTCCCCTACGTTCGGGGGACTTTGGGAGGCTGCAGTCAAAAGCACTAAATATCACTTAAAAAGAATTGTGCAAAATAATGTCCTAACATATGAACAACTTTCTACTGTGCTTACAGAAATAGAAGCAGTACTCAATTCGAGACCACTGCTCCCATTAAGCTCTGATCCTGATGATTATTGTTATCTAACTCCAGGTCACTTTATTATAGGTAGTGCACTTACTATGTATCCAGAACAGAATGTATCTGAAATTCCTGAAAATAGACTTAAGTTTTGGCAATTGTGTACTCGTTTGAAACAAAACTTTTGGAAAGTTTGGCACAAATATTACTTAAATGTTTTACAAAATAGACCTAAGTGGAAGAATGATCAGTGTAATGTTAAGTTAGGTAGTTTGGTTATCTTGAAGGAAGACAATGTCCCTTCCATGTCATGGCCAATGGCCAGAATTGTCAAATTGTTTCCAGGCCATGATGGCAAAGTTAGAGCTGTAGAAGTTAAGACTCCTAACAACAAAACTCATGTGCGCGCTATCCACAAGATATGTGTCCTGCCCCTAGAATAAGTTGCATAGGTACATACATTTAGTGTTATACTTATTACTAATTTAGTATTATGTACTCTCATTTGTTTACTTAAGGCTTGTGACTTATTTTTATAGCATGTGTTACGTATTAAGCTTTGTTTCTTAGGGTCTTCAGTACCATCCCAAGATTATATCGTAGGGCTAAGAACAAATATTTGCCTTGTAGGCTTGTTATAAATTGTTATTTTCAAAGCTGGCCTCAACTTGTAATTGTATAGAGTCTAGTGTCTATCTTATGGTACTATAAAGGTATTAAAAATAAATTTCTCGTTATAGCTTATTATAAACATGTGTCAATATTAGCTTCGCTGTTTGCTGAGGCCGCAGCATGTTGCAACTAGCAACACAATTTTATAGATTTTGTTTATCTATGATACTTTTAGTTGGTAACATTGTGTGTACTGTGTCAAATCTCTCTCTCTGTATGGCTGCCACAATAAACGCATCGTCTAGAAGCCGGCATTTTATTAAACTCCACAGCGACGGACCTACAGCGTTAAACCTAGAAAACAAACAGTCCACTACCAACAAGGACGTCCAAAATCCGCTTTTACTGAAGAAAACATAATTGCTGTGAGACAACTCATCCTCGAAGATCGTCATGTTACATATCGGGAGATTGAGGCGTTATTAGGCATCTCGGGGACAACCATTCAAAAGATCTTGCATGAGGCGCTTGGTGTGAGAAAGCTAGTTTGCCGTTGGATCCCGCATTAGCTATCCGACGATCAAAAGGCGGCCCGCGTCAGATGGTGTGAAAAAACTCTTCAAAGGTTCAACCGAGGTGAGTCAAATCACGTCTACGACATCATCAGTGGCGACGAATCTTGGATCTATGCCTACAATCCTGATTCCAAACAAGAATCTACAGTCTGGGTCTTTCAAGACGAGCCAAAGCCGACAAAAGTTGTTCGCTCTCGAAGCTCTTCAAAGAAGATGGTGGCCACGTTCGTTGCAAAAGCCGGTCATATTGCGACGATTGCACTTGAAGATCGTAGAACGGTTAATGCAGAGTGGTATACCACAGTATGTTTACCACAAATCATCCTCGAACTTCGGAAATCTAACCCAAAGCGACGCATCATCTTACACCACGACAACGCAAGCTCACACAGCGCTCGTCAAACTATTCATTATTTGAAGCAGGAAAACGTAGAAATTCTTGACCATCCTCCATACAGCCCTGACCTGAGCCCTAACGATTTCTTTACATTCCCTAGAATTAAGAAAATTTTTCGTGGTCAAAGGTTCCAGTCCGGTGAAGAAGCAGTCGACGCTTTCAAGACCGCTATATTGAATACCCCTACTTCGGAGTGGAATAAATGTTTTAATAACTGGTTCGAGCGAATGGAAAAGTGTATTAAACTACGTGGTCAATACTTTGAAAAACAATAAAAAATAGTATAAGATTCAAGTAGTGTTTTTTTTTTTCAAACGACAAAACTTAAAAGGTATGCCTCGTAGATGTCACCCCCATACATCTATGAAAATCTTGGCTGGCTTTTACAAAATACTGAAAGTCTGCTATTACAAGAAACGAATAATCCTGCCGAACAATTCGATTCTATTGTCGCAAAATTTCTTGCAGGCGAACGTATACATTTTACCCTCAGAGGCAAATATGAAGCGAGGTGTTTCTCCGCCGTAGGGCACTATAACCATGCCGTGTCGACTTAGTTGGGAACCCTACGGATATTATTGGGTGGGCTGTTCAATGTGTTCCCCGTGCAATAAAAAATAATAATTTTATATTTTAGAATGGTAACATTTTAACTAGTTGTCAAAACTTTGAAAGAAAAAACGGTCTTTTGTTATTTTCATAACTTTTTTTGAGTTTGTGGATGCAAGTTGTTGTCTGCAGTTTTCTCAATTAAAGTTACTCTTGTTGTGTCTTGGTGATGTTTGGTGTGCTGTTGGAGAAATTGACTCTTTTGTTATACTCTGAGATAGTGACTCTTTAGTGCTGAAGTCTGCGGTAGTGGACTCTTTATTTAGTGTTTAAAATCGAGGAAGTGACTCTTTATTTAGTGTTTATAATTGAGGCAGAGACTCTTATTTAGTGTATAAGTTTGAGACTGTGACTCTTTCCGTAAAGCCACAATGTCGAGACACAGCAAAGAAAATTTACGACTTTGCCTTATGTGTGGTTGCTCACCAACTATGGATCCAACCATAGCAATCTTTCGATTTCCCAAGCCTGCAAAATCAAACGCGCTAAGGTACGTACTTCGATTTGTGTTATAATTAATATACTAAATGTAACTAATAAGCATAAGTCAAGCATTAGGAAGGAGTATCTTAAGGCATTATCTCTTATATATATAACCATAAACATGGTATTTTTTTGATGACCTTTGTGAGTTTGTGGTAATAACCTGCCACACCTGGGGGTCCGGCCCGGTTTCGGGTTTGATACTTGACCAGGTCCAGATACAAAATGATCTTATATAAATATATAAATAACCAGCCAAAAACATGCTGATGGAGGAGTGCAAGGACGGAAAAGGTATACAGAAGAAAACGTTCGAAATGCCCTACAGGCAATACGAAGTGGTATGAGTAACAAACTTGTTTCGAAGACATTCAAGGTGCCAAGATCTACGTTGCAGTTCAGGACAAAGTTCCCTGGTAAGAAACTTCGTCCTGGTCCATCGACTGCCTTAACAATGTCTGAAGCGTTATGTCTGTAAAACTGGTTGATAGACTGTAGCAAAAAAGGCTTTCCAAAGAGGAAAGACGATTTTTTTAAGGAAAGCGGTAGGCGAAATCCTTTCAAAAACGGCATACCGGGCGGAAAATAGTATAAACTTTTTTTAGCTCGTCACCCAGTGTAACGTAGTACACATTTGTTTGTCGATATAAAATAATTAGAGTATCCATTATTTACAATTTTAAACATATTCACTTAAAATTGAACTAAAACTTAATAAACTTATTTATACTTGAAATGGTATCATTGCCTTGCAAAAATACACACGTATATACGTCCTCATCTCAGTGCGTTCCTCTCTATACGTGGTGGTTTAGCAATGGTGAAATCTCAAATTTAATTCAAAGCTACATACAAGTACCTTTAAATACATTGTATAAAAAGACTTTTTTTTTACTAGCTTTCCTTGTCCCACTGCTGGGCAAAAGCCTCCCCTCTTTTCCTCCATTCTTCTCGGTTCTCTGTGGTAACCTTCCAGTTGTTATCAAATGTCTTTATATCGTCCGACCACCTTATCTTTGGTCTTCCTCTTCTTCTGTGGCCATCGGATGAGAGCCAGTTAGTTAGAATGCGAGCCCACGTATCCGGGTGCATGCGGCAGACGTGACCCGCCCAGTGCCACTTTAATTTAGCCGCCTTATTGCCTACATCCATGATTTTTGTGATGGAGCGCAGCGTCGTGTTCCTTACTCGGTCCGTCCGTTTGACACCTAAAATACTACGCTCCATTGCTCTCTGGCAAACCTTCAATTTGGACCGTTGACCTTTGGTCAGTGATAAAAAGACTATTTAGTCATAAAAACACTATTTAGTGCTATTCACTACTACTAACTACTAAATTCGGTAAGTGGTAAGTAACTATTCTTTAATTTAATAATCAATAATTAGATACATACATTTTTTAATAAATTTTTCATTAGAACTTTTATAAATTTGTATCAGTTTTTCTAGTAACGTTTTAATAGAAATAACATATATTCTAGAACATATTTCCATTACCTTAGTATTTGTTCAGAATAATTAGTTATTTACTATTGAGAACTCTGTATTTAATGACGTCCAACAGCCACAGTCATTGCACTTAGGTAAAAGTAGGTACGCTCTTCACCATCACCTTATATCATCATCACCTCTCGTGGCAAGATGGCTGGCCGTCAATTTTATAAGCATTTCCTTACCAAGGTTATCACATCCAGGGTTCCAGGTTCGGACTGCAGATCCCCATAACCGTTTGATCTTGGCACTGATTTAACAAGGAGCACCAATTTGCACATACTCGAGTCCTGGACAACCTACAACACCTGGCCACTGGAAGCTCCACGACACCGCGCTGGACCCCAGGACAGTACCTCTTTACTGGGAATACGGAACCTCCGGCATAGTAGGGCCCTTAGACTCCACTCCCTGTTCCTTAAATAATTTTTGTTTGCTTGTAGTTCATCGAAACTTTTGATTGACATCTTGAGGAACTTTTCCTCATCTTCTTGCAATCTCGAAAATAGCGTGCAGAATTCGCCTTCAAGTAACCGTTCTACAAGTATTGGGTGTACATGATATCTTCGCCGCCTTCTATTCCGTCGTTTGCGCAAAAAATAGCGTGCACAAATTAGGGCATTTACAGCAAAAGGATTCATTTTTCTTGTGAACTGTACACGCGCGTCTCAGTTCGCCGTCAGCGTAGCACTGAATGACGGTCAGGACGTACGATCAGGACGTACCGTCGGTCGAGCACTGTTTTCAGCAGTTTAAATTCAATTCATAGTATTATTAGCACCTCGAAATTAGTAAGTTATTGTTTACATAATAAGATCACATTTGTGTAAAAAATTCCTCTTGTAAGCCCACGAGAATTTTACTTATATCACAATGTACCCCTACCGATACCGCACAATGAGACTAGACCAGACTCGTTCAGCGTAATTATCCCCAGCAGCGAATACATTGCTTTCACCAAAGACAAATCAAGCTACAGCAATGTGAACTCCATAGAAAGTGTAACAATATTGATTACCAAAACTATATCTGTGATATAATAACCGTGTACTCATCAAGTGTTAAACCCAGCTGTGAAAGTGAGTTATTAACAAAGGTAATTACAAACCTCCCAGTGCAGTGCAAAACTGAATTCATTCGTGGAAATCTAGACATTTGGAAACCCCTCCGTAATAATAACTGGATATTTGTACAATCCTATCTAAGTAAGCTATCTATAGATTGTGTAAATTGAGAAACAATAGATATAAACATAATAGGCTCTGGAATGGTAAATATACCTTTAAACTGTAAAGCCTATTGCAAAGGTACTAAACTGTTACCTAATTATATATAATGTTCTTAATATAAGTTTACCCGTAATTAATCTAGATTTTAAGCTTATAGATGACCCCTGCTGTAACTTGTTTAAATATAAAAAACTATCAGAAGATGTACCCACAGTCAATTTAAAAAGTTTAGACCTTAAAGATCTAGATTTTTCAAAATCTAATAATTCCAAAATAATGAAAAATTTGAATGAAATAATACAGGAACCCCATCTAATTAAGTACGGGGCACACTATTCTACTGTGTTCACGTTCTTTATAACAGTATCGTTATGCTTTGTACTTTATAAATTTTATATGAAATTAAATAGACCCGCGAGCATCCCTGACCGCACAGAACCCTCTATAATAAACCCTCAAATCTCAATTAGACTAGACGACATACAGACGGACCCTATACAGTCAGCCTCTAAACTAAAACAAAATACACCCCCTAAGATCCGCACACATTTGTAACATCCATAAACTTTGAACTAAAACCCCAAAGTTTAGTCTTATGGGGGGAGGTGTTACATCCCTAGGATGTTACCTAAATGGATGACAACCCTATTTGTCCCAATTCTGCAGAAGTCAGCAATTTTTGACTGCAGAAGGTGAGCCCGCTTCACGGACTCACCAGTCTACTCCTAACAACAGCGGTCCGAGGTGGTCAGCGGTTCCACTCTAATTCTATCTTTTATTTTTTTAAAACCTCGGCCGAGTGGCTCGTCCTAACAGTGCGCTGAGTGGGGTTACCCTTTAACCACAATGGATCTGAGACACATTGTAAAAATGTTCCTAGACACAAAAGGAATAGAAATCAAGAGATTCAAAAATAATTTTCCTGGGCCGGATTTTGTTGAAGGGTTTCTCAAAAGGCACAAAGATAAAATTTCAAAAAGAATTTGCCAAAATATAAAGAGATCGAGAGCCGCCGTGTCGCATCAGATCATGGACCAAATAATGTACGATACAACCGAAGTAAATCTGGATGGTTCGATGGCAAAATTTTCGCTGACTGGGTAAAAATGACTGTAATACCAATTTTAGAAAATAAACCAGGCAGAAAAGTGCTTATCGGGGACAACTTATCTTCACACTTATTTGCAGATCTTATCAAACTATGTAAAGAAAAGAATATTGATTTCATTTTCCTTCCTGCTAATTCAACCCATATAACCCAACCTTTGGATGTTGCATTCTTCCGACCCATGAAGGCAATCTGGAGAAACATTTTAGAAAAATGGAAAAGAACTGACGGAAGAACACTTTCAACCATACCCAAAAGGCTGCTTTCCTCGCCTTTTAAAACTTTTGATGGACCAACTTAAAATTAATTCTGAATCGAATATAAAAGCCGGTTTAAGGAAGACAGGTATATTTCCATTGGATGTAAATCAAATATTGTCAAGACTACCTCAGCTAAATGAAGAAGTAAAAGAAGCCATTGATGGGTCGTTTGTACAACTGTTAAAAGAAATGCCATTCGGAACAATGGAAATAAAAGAACCTAAAACTAACAGAAAATTAGAGGTGGTCCCTGGTAGAAGTGTTAGTGGAGAGGAGGCTCCCGATCAAGTAAAAAAAGACATCATTCCTGCTAAGAAGATAAAAGAAACTCAGGTGAAAGGTAAAGGTAAGAAATCTAAACAAATTAACAAAGAGAACACTGAAGATATGCAAAATATAAAGAAAGCCAAAGATGGAGAGATACAAAAGGAATCGCAAGAAGTACATGATAAACAAAATGGTAATCTACATTTGGAGGAATCTAAAGATACAGAAAAAGAAAATGGGATACATGAAAACGTAATAACACAAATGCCAATATTTTTTGCAGATAATTTAGATTGTCAGGAAATTATTGTCAGTGGAGAAGAGCCCAAAAATCTATGCAAAGTTTCAAATCGTCCCTACTCACACCATTTTACGGTACCCATAACAATTGTTTTTTCTTTTTTTTAACCTTATTTTGCTATAAGATTTTTTTTTCTATAATAAACATACGTTTTTCAATTATTTACACTTGTTTCTATTTTAAAAAAACGTAAAATATTGCAGCCTTTACAAAATTATAACCGTTACTAATTACCAAATATGTTAAGCTATATTTTATCAGGGTTTCCTTATATTTCGTACAGGTAAAACCGGAAAAGTAACTGACAGAAGTATCAAATCTCGAAAACTATGGATCGTTTTTAATTTTTTTGAGGTTAGTTCATTATCATATAAAATAAAGCAAATTAATTAAAAATACAGGAGTAGATGATGTTTTCTTTTGTTTTCGCGATTAATACACATTTAAATAAAATTATTTTAATACGGTTTTTATGTAATAAACGCGATAAAAACCGTATTTAAATAATTTTATTTAAACAGGAGTAAATGATTTACCTACTGAAATATACAAAAATGTAGTTGTACAGCCAAAACCAGATAAGTGACAAAAATTACGCGCCATCACTTTTTGAAATGCCATTTTTATTATCTATTAAATAAAATTGAGTATGTTTCATCAAATAATTATAAACACTGATAATTGAAGCTTTGGATGATATAAAATAAATACATATAAGTCTGAGCTATCATACAAAAAAATATTCTCAAACCTTAAAATCAAGTTTTCTCAAAATGTGATTTTTGCACATTAGCGGTTTTTGCAGTAATGTGACGATATAAAGTCTGACAACGGATAATGGAGCAAATATGCTCAAGATGCAATTATTACGAACATCGACGTATCAAAACATTTGCAGACAGATAGGCATTAGATGCCCTCAATGGACATGACGTAGAAAATACAGAATATCTGCCTTTAGATTCAGACTCGGAATTTGATTACGATGCTGAAATGCTGATACAGCATTTGATACTAATAGGGAAGGTGGATTGACAGAAACTATTACTTCGGCTTTGTCAATGTATTTCCATGAAAGTAATGTCCAGCAAAGAAGTATAGCTGTTATAAGATGCGCTGCTCATACCTTGCAGCTTGCAGTTCTTGAAGCATGCAATAATGCTGAAATACAACAAGTTATTACCGAAGCGCGCAAAATTGCGAAACTGTTACGGACTCAAAAATATGCGACTTTATTATCAAAATCAAATAAAAAACAAGCTCTTCTTGATTGTCCCACCAGATGGAATTCGACAGCGGACATGAGTGAAAGATTATTATATTTAAAAGAAGTATGTAATAATTTTAACGACCCTAGTTTGCCATTAATGACATCTTCATGGGATTTTCTCCAAGATTATTTGGATTCTTTGTGGAAGAACGCGGGTTCAAATGTGACGGGGTCTTGAAGACAGCCTTCAACTCTGTAGCGAAAGGTCCTATTCGACAAGAAATCTCGAATGATATGTGAGGCTTGGAAATTAAGCCAGAATGTCAGACTTTGTCGAAAAATTTCACCATATCGAAGAGTCCCGTGGGACGATCTCTGGTTCGGAATCTGAGGATATGCTCCGTGAGGCGGTGCAATCCAAAATGCTTGTCGGTGATGAGACTTTTGGACTTTACATAGTCCTTGAGTTTTTAGAGGCGGATCCGCTCATAGATCTTCCCCAAAGAACTTAATAAGCTAATAAGGTCGATATGATGTGGGATTTTTCAGGTCTTTGCCTGGCTTGGGGACGTCGATCACGAGTGCTTCCTTCCAGGCGGCTGGAAAGATGCAATTTACAAGAGACGCATAGAAGATACTCAAAAGGAGAAGGAGGAGGGACTGTGGAAGGCATTTAAACATTCCGTTTGAGACTCCATCAGGGCCGGATGTTTTCGGGGTTGGAAATCGCGAATTTTCGCAGGTTGTTCCCCACGCTTATAATAAAAGCAAAAAAACAACAATAGCGCGTTTTAAAATTGATCCAGCGCCATCTAGTTCGCGTAACAGAAACTTAGTATTTACTCCTGCAAAATTTTTGCATTTATACATGAAAAAATATATTTAAACTGACGTTTTATGGTTCACAACACTTCTGGGAAGAACACAAATCAAAAGAGACCTCGTTTTTCAAAATTTGTCAAGGCATTATGGCTACTGGAAGGGACAAACTTTTGCCAGTTTTTGCCAGTTAACGTCCACTGTATATTTGTTTTTTTGACGTCACATAGCCTATGACACTCCGGGGAAGAATACGAATCTAATGACACCTCACAATTTAAAATCGGTCCAACCGTTTGGGCTACAGGATGCAACAATGAAACAGACATTTTCACATACATACATACATACATACGCTCGAAAAACATTACCCTCCTTCTGGGTGGGTCAGTCGGGTAAAAAGGAGGGCAATGTTAAAAATTACAGAACAGCATTTAAACCCAAATAAGTTTCAGGAAATGAATGTCAGGCTGGCAACTCAAATATTAAGTAACATTTTTTCTTCAGCAATTAAAACGGCAGTAGGTACAGGAGATTCAACGTGCAAATGACACGGCCAACTTTGTTTTAACAACAAACAATATGTTTGATGGGCTTAACAGTAAAAGAGAAAAAGATATGAATGTTTTTAAATGTGCTATGTCCCAAAAGTATGTGTATGTTAAAAATGCTATTTCAGAAGGGCAAAGAGTCTACAAAAACTTTTAAAAAATACTATAATAAAGAAAACGGATAATAAAATAATAAAATTATCTACTCGGCATGCTTCGAGGGAATCGTTCAAACTTGCGAAGCAGTTTTGCAACGGGAAAACAAGGACCCACTTATAAGTTAACTAATTACCAATAAATTAAGACTTCACCACTACCTTCTACTTCAAAATCAAAAGAGAATGTTACAAATGATCCAGCTACATCAAAATCTAAATTAAATATTTAGAAGTAGAAGGTAGTTATTATTCAAAATCAAGCAATTTTGAAAAATGCTCAATTAATTACTTTCCTGGTTACTTGGCTAAGTGTTGTATCAACAAATTTAATTGCGAAAATAAAATAATATTATGATTCAAAACAATAGTTGCTCATTTTAAGTAAGTCATATAGTTATCATAAATCTGTAAAACTTAAAATGCTTAGTGACAAGTTTTATCAAATAATAAGTTTGGTTCTTGATAGTTTCAATATTTACTTTGAAAATATTAAACAACAAATAATCATCAAATGTAAACTTTTTAAGACAATTAAAGTTTTTCGCAAAGAGCGCATAGAGTATGTAAAGATCATTAGTGGGGATGAAAATTTTTGGAGGTCAAATCTGGAAAAGAGAAGGAGCACTTAACCGTAATGGCCTGTATTAACACCGCTGGCAAAATTATTTCGCCTATGATAGTTTATTCATTAGTCCGAATTTCGAAAGAAATAGCGTGCCATGTTCCATCAGATTGGGCCATTCTAAAAATATGTCTTCCGAAATAATTGAACAAGAAGGAAGATCCTCACCCCGTCAAGATATGCCCCCATCCCCCTCCATTGTGAAAACACCACCTCGCGCTTCACAAACAGACTCCACTTCGTGCAGTTCAGTTACGTCTCTGGATAAAATTGACCCAGATCCTGATCTAAATACGACTCCTGAACTAAAGGAGCAGGAAGCTAGCCTATTATGATTTCCTCCAAGTCCTTATATTAATAAAACACCACCAGTAGCTTCAGAAACGATTTTCAGACTTAGACACATCTCTAAAAACAAACCTAGATCCACAACTACAGAGTTCGTTACCAATAAAAGAGGGTGATTGCTCATCGACGAATACATTTTACCTGCTAAAATAATTGAGAATACAAAAATTACCTCCCATTCTAAATGTATTGAGATAATGGCACAGAAACAGGAAAGCTTGCTTTCGGAAATCACACCTATATGGCGGCAGATGCTGTGCATGCATGCATCACCAACAAATTTTCAAAACAGAAGAACTATCATTATACGACTCCTTGTCTACACCATCCTATCCTAGGTTTTGCGAGATACATGACAGGTTTGACACAGCAGCACGGTCTTTCAAAAGCCCACTTCTATTAAGTATTTGCAGCGTTATTCATCAAAAGTATGCTTCTAGAACTCTGATCGACTTTCTATCTTTACTTGGGTTTTGCGAGATACATGACAGGTTTGACACAGCAGCACGGTCTTTCAAAAGCCCACTTCTATTAAGTATTTGCAGCGTTATTCATCAAAAGTATGCTTCTAGAGCTCTAATCGACTTTCTATCTTTACTTGGGTTTTGTGCGTCGTATTACGAAGTAACAAAGTTTGAAAACTCAGTTGTTTTTCACCCACAGCCAGAAATAGAGCCAGCATTTAAACAATTCGCATTTGATAAACTTTAATGTTCAAACAATTGATGGACATCAAACTTTTCATGCTATGGGTGGTATTTAGTGCAATACACCAAAAGATTTTTCACAGGATGAACCAATATAGAAATGAGATAAAATACCAAAAGCTGCAGTGGTTGGCAAATACGGCAATATTCCATTACAGCAGTACGTTAACACAGGCCATACAGGTCTTAAAAATGTAAAATTGAAAGACAACACAGACGATTCTCTTATTCTTCCCACTAAAGGTGGCGCTTTATGGCTTTTTGGAAAAAGTGGGTCCTTTATGGGAAACGAAAGACCGGGATGGAAAATTTTTATGAGTAACTTTATGAATGTTGATAAAGGATACAAAGTTTCGGGAATACAACCTTTACCATTTATCAACCTCTACCATTTATCAACCATCAACCTTCCGATATTGATACTGTGTCCGCTGCTGGACCGGGTAAATGTGGCGCGGCGGCTATGGTGGTGGAGGCTTTTTTCCTGGTACTGCGGTCGCGACGATGGCGGTATGCTGGCGGCGACGCCGGAGCCCGCGCAGACCGTAGAGCCGGTAGAGGAGGCCATTCGGCATCGCCACCGCCTCTACCACCGCCTGCGAATACCGGAGGCGGAGGCCAGCGCCGCAGCCGCGGATGACAGTGGAGCAGATGGCTGCAGCCTCCGCCCGATGGCAAGCGGCCGTCGACGTCGCGCAAACGCATCATTAGAACCAGGTATTAAATGTTAATTATATGTTCATTGAAAAAGCAAAAGAAATTATAAGCGGCTACGGCAGCAAAGACAAATTATGTGCTTTACTGTTCAACGATATGTCATTAAAAAAAAGATTAATTTATAGTGAATCCTGCGATAAAATAGAGGGCTACGTAAATTTTGGAGGGGAAAGGTGTTCGGGGATAGCAGACCATCCTTGGTTTTTATGGTCCAAGGCATGAAAAAGAAGATAAAAATGCCAGTAGCCTTTTATTTTGTCAAATGGACTATATCGTCAGAAAAATTGACTCTTCTTCTTAGTCGTTCACTCTTGACAGAGTGGTCGTGGTTGTGCAGATGGTCCTGGTGCGGGATCTTCTATACTGCCCATCCCTTGGGCCAGGGTTGCTGCTTGTGCAATGGCTCCCCACCTCTGCCTGTGACTAGCATTGCGAGCACATTGGGCAATGGAAGACTGGGTCGCTGTTTTTATAGAGTCTGTCCAACGAGTCGGAGATTTGCCTCGAGCTCTTTTGCCTTCTACCCGGCCCTGGACTACAAGTCTTTCCATCGACGACTCATTTCGACTAATGTGCCCAATAGCTGAACAGTCAACGAAAGTCTTTCCTTTATGTTAAGTTCCTTGAGAATCGAAATATTAGTGCGAAAGGCGGTCCACGGGCTAAACTCTGGTTCATTATTACAATCATCCCTCCAAAATCCTGAAAGACTCAAAAATGTATGTATCAGTTGGGTCAATATTCACTTAATTCAAAACGATGAATTATCCTCACAAAGACCATTTGTTCAAAACGTGTACGAAACCAAAAATATAAATGCTAACGTGCCATTTAGAGGCGAATTATCAGAATAATTACTAAATAGCAGACCCACTACTAGATTTTTTTCATACGGGCAAATCATACAGATTGAGCTAGACTCAAAGTAAGTTCAAGACTTGTGTTATGGGATACTAACTCAACGATACTATATTTTATTTATTTTTACTTTCTGAATTGTAAGGAAGGCGCTGGATGCAGGCCGCTTCCAACCGGTCGTATTGGAAATCCTTGCGGGAGGCCTATGTCCAGCAGTGGACTTCTTGCGGCTGAAATGATGATGATGAATTGTAATTAGTAAAAATCAATTTAGTAGCGCATATTTAGTACAATAAGTAATAAGTTCAACCATGTAAGTTAATACAAGGTCTATTTAAAAGATGTAGTTTCATTTAAACATTGATGGACTTCAAAATATTTTATCCATCATTTTTGGTAAAATTTACAAAAATATTAATGGTTCTAGCACCATTATAGTCGCGTCGTGTTGAAAAAATTGCGTTGTGTTGAGTGCCGTTCGACTTTACTAAATTGCAAAGCTCCTGGCGATTGACCATTGCGAGGGCCACGTAGGGTGGGGCGGCGAAGCCCTTGTTCACGAGCAATTATATTGCAAGCCGATCGTTTCTCATCTCTATAGTAAAAGTTGTAAGGCTGGCATGGCTGCAGCTTCCTCAGAGTCTCTAAAACGGCGCAAAGATATATGCTTTGGAGACACTGGGTCCGTGGGGTCCCACAGCTCAAAAACTATTCAAATTTGTGAGCAAAAAGGCTGGCCGAGGTGTCGAATGACCAGAGAGCTGGCAACTAACTTGCCCAAAGAATAAGCATTGCCATTCAACGTCGCAAAACTGCCAGCCTCCTGGGCACATTACCGCAGGGTAATGACCTGCGGGACATTTTCTATTTATATCTAGGTTTTATTTATAGGCCATTTTATTTCATAGGTAGGTTTAATTGTTAGTTTTAATTGTTTAAGAGCGAGGTTACACGTTCAGTTTGGCAACAGTTCAGTCCATCAGTCTGGATTGACTTGACTGATGCCAGAATGATGGATGATTTTCAAGGTTACACGATCAATCAAGACTGACTGCAGACTGATAAAAAGTACGTCAGTCGCCGTTTAGTCAGCGAAGCCAACGGTCAGTTGTCTCAGCTATGGATATTTTTTGGAAAAAGAAAGCGTGTGCTATAATAATAATATATAAATAAATAATTAAGAATTATAAGTAAATAAAGAGATGATAATAACAATAAATAATATTTATTTCGTACATAATCCATATTTTGTTAGTAGACTTAACCTAGTGTTAGAAACAGGACATAATTATAAAACCACACAATACAAAATATTGTGTGGTTTCCACCCTCTGGCCATCGGTATCTTTATCCACCTCAGTATGAAGGCGCATCCAGTGGCCCAGTAGTGGGGAGTCCCATCTGTCAGATAACACGCACAGAATACTATTTGAGCTAGCCCGTAAACGATTCAATAGCGCCGCATTTCTCTTTCTAATAATTGCATAAAAGCAGTCTGTATTAGCGTCGGCAAACATTCTTGACGCGCTACAAAAACGCGGCAGCCCAAACAGTACTCTGAACGCATCATTGTATTGAACGCGCAAAGCTTTGTATGCGCGCCGCGAATAGTCAGACCACAGACTGCACGTGTAGAAGAATTGGCAGTAAGCTTTAAAAAGTGTCACCTTAACTTCCTTGCTACATCGTACAAATCTGCGGGCTAGCATATTGCACCGCACAGCCATCGCTCTACGCTCCCGTTCAATATCTACGTCGTCATTTAACTTATCGGTCACCCAGTGGCCCAGATACTTAAACTTATCCACTTTCTTGAGTTCAGTACCACAAAGTTCCACAGGCGGTGTGGAATAAGTATAAAGAAACGCATAAAAAGAGCGCGATGGATGAGAAGCTGGCTACAAGAAGATATCATTCAAGGACTCCAAAGCTTTATTTACAAATTATTTTAGTATATATACAAAAGTCTTATGCTATACACTTTGATAATGTTTAGCGTGTGTGTTGTCCGTGTAGTTTGCCGATGCAGCACGTATTTGGGTCATCTGGCGGCTCTGCTGATGCTGCGTTAGCGCTGCATGAGAGTTGCATTATGTTTTGCAATTATGTTTGTTCAATATTTTGGACAGTGATTATAAAATCTTTTTCTATTTCAATTGGTGGCGGCGGGGGCAGGGGTGGAGGTGTTGGGGGCGGCGGCGGCGCTTGCGGCGCGCTCGTTGCTGTGTCATTGCGTCGCCGACGGTGACTGATGCGAGAATGATGCGCGCGGGTTACACGTTCAGTCTCGCATCAGTTTTACATCATTCAATCAGACTGAGAAAATTATTTATAATTTTTAATTTTTATCAGTCCAGACCATCAGTCTGTCAGTTCGTGGGTTACACGATCATTCTCCGATCATTCTGGCCAGACTGATGGACTGAACTGTTGCCAAACTGAACGTGTAACCTACCTCTTACAGTCTTCGTATTTCAACTTGTCACAATAAAATTTGGGATAGCTTTGTAAATCAATTTTATCATTTCTGTTCACTACCTCTCCTGTACTCAAACCATAAAGTTGTAAAAAGAATTCCTAACCAATTATAATGGATCCCCGCATAGTTTTGGCTGGAGTGGAGACCCATGTGCGCAATTTCTATGCGCGCCATCATATACGTTTTTTCTATGCGACAATGAAAGTGGAGTCGCCTCGCGTGCTGTACAGGGCGTGCATCGACGCGCCCCTGGGGCACCCCCTGCTTTGTCCGGCGGGAGGTTTGTCCCTGGATATTTATATGGACGTGCTAGTGGAGTTGGGCTACGAGGGCCTCAGCGTGGATATTAGAAAATCTCCTAGTGGGCTGTTTTGGTGGGTCGAGTGGGAGGCCAAACCTTTCATGGTACAGTTTGCGAACCTGCTGGACTGTGCTTGAGTGTGTGTGTGTGTGTATACATAATTTGGTTTTTCTTTTCTTTTTTTTCTTTTTTTTATTTCGTGTATAGCTTAGTGTTGTTTTTATGTATAATAAAGAGTTTATTTTTAATTAATTTTTTTATATTTTCGCCTAGATCTTTTATTACCGGGTAGGTTCCTGAATAGACTTGATCTAATTTTTCTCTATTATGTTTTTAAATTAATACTAAATCTACTATTTTATAGTTAATTTGATACACTTCCATTATAATTCTTGAGATTAGTTGACTTGATATCTCAAAGGTATAGTAAAGGCTTCTATAACTGTCTCGCTGTTTTTGTAATCGCTAATCTAACTTTTGCAGGTATAGCTTCTCTCCATTTTGTGGGCCATTTCGTCAAAATGTCTACCGACCCCATTATGGGCTGTCCACGCTATATAAGTCCAAATAATAATCTTAAGGTGATGAAAAAAATCTAAGCTTAGGTGTGGTACTATTATGTCCTGCCCATTACCAAATGGGTGGTAACGTATGAGCCGGACCAAAATAGTAATGGGCAGGACAATATAAGTATGTGAGCACACTGAGATAAAATCCTTACTGAAATTGCTAACAAAATTTGACTATTCCAAAAAGTTATTTAAGATAGAAAGCCGCAGAAAAATGCAGCGGTACAGAGCACACATAAAAAGTGAACCCCAAAAATATGAAGAGTATCGTAAGAAGGATATAGACAGACTTAAGCGAAGGCGAAAACAGATTTCGGAATTAGATGATACAGAAAAGAAAATTCAGAGGGATTAGTGGGTAAAACAGAAACGTAAGCAACGTGCTAAAAAACAAAAAAACTACTGCAACGGAAACCAATTTAAAAGAAGACGAGTATTTTTTTAGTCCAAATTAAAGATTTAGATTTGATAGATATTAATTTGATGTCTATACATATTTTACCTGACGCAAAGTCAAATTTCCCAGAAACAATCAAGATTGGATGTTAAACCAGATTATACCTATGAATCATATAATCCAGGACCAAGTTCTACTAAATGTGATATATTAAGTATCAAAAAGGAGCACAACCGTGTAACTAAGAAAATTATAAAGAGTAATGCAACTGTACCAAAAAAGAATATCAAATTCCTAAATTCTAGTGGCTGTGATTGCTCAATACTGAGCAAAAAGGCAAAATATATGGCTTGCAAAAGTTTTTGCAGATTGAACGAGCTATTCGTCAGTGATCAGGGCTTTGTCGGGAGTTGATTACTGTTAAGTGGTAGTAAACTCCACGAAAATGGTTATTGTAGTGGATATCGACAAATTTTTAACAAACCACTTCAATTCAATTTTATTTATTTGCGGAAAAAGTGGTACAAAAACAGCTGTTAGCACAGAATACAAGCATCTCACCTTTAACCTATCTAGGCATGCAAATATACAGTTTTTATTAATATTACAAATTGTCCCTAAAGTATTCTTCTATTGTATAATAACATTTCTCAGTCTGGATATTTCGTAGTCTAATTTTGAATGTATGCAATGGTAGATCCTTTAAGTCATTTGGTAACTTATTGTAAATACGAATAACCATCGGATAACTGTTTTGGCCATAGAGAGTAATAATAGTGAAGTAGATCATACTTCACTATTATTACTATGGATTGAAGTGGCCATGGGCCTGAATATGTTATACACGGTCGCAGACCATACCATTTCCAGAAACTTTCACGTTGCCTCAATGGAAGAGGATGAATATAGTTAACTGTACGAGATGACATTATTTGATGAAAAAGTGGGCATGCTAGGCCTTCGGAAATATGACCATATTACCGAGTATCGCAATAAGCTAAATTGGCTACCGGTGAGACTGCGTCGCAACGCTCACATCCTCTCCTTCCTTTTCAATATATTATTTAATCCTCATTCCCCTAAGTATTTCCAAGACAAATTCACCTTTAAAGTCCATGACAGTCGTCTTCGCGCAAGTAAACGCCCATTGCTCCAGATACCGCATCATACATCTCAAAAGTACGCTAAGTCCTTCGGTGTGCATGCAGCGCGCTTGTGGAATGCTCTGCCTCTCGAAATTCAAATGTCGCAGACACTGAACTCCTTTAAAGTTGGTGTCAAGAAGTTCTATGCAGAATCCTGATATTCATTGAGTATATAATATGTATGTATGTATGTTATTGATAAGTTTATATATATATAATTATTGTTATTTCACAGCCGGAATCAGGTGCATGGTTGCACGCACTACCATCTCCATACATGGGCACTTTATTAGATGACGACTCATTGCGGGTGGCTGTGGCGCTCCGCCTGGGCTGCAGAGTGTGTGAACCACATATATGCATCTGTGGGTCCAGGGTGGAGGCTAATGGCCATCATGCATTGAGTTGTCGTCGCTGCTTAGGTAGGTTTCCGCGGCACCATGCACTCAACGATATAGTTCGCAGAGCTTTTGTCACTGCCAATGTCCCCTGTATGTTAGAGCCACCGGGCCTGAATAGATCGGATGGGAAGAGGCCCGATGGACTTACATTAGTTCCCTGGAAAAGAGGCAGATGCGTGGTCTGGGACGCTACCTGCGTCAGTACGGTTGCGCCTAGCCACTTAAATCGGACTGCGTGTGTTGCGGGGGCGGCTGCCGAGGATGCGGCGGAGAGGAAGCGGCTGAAGTACGCAGCAATGGAGCCACATTATTGCTTTGTGCCTATTGCTGTGGAGACAATGGGCAGCTGGGGCTCTGACGCCAAGCGCCTAATAAGGGAGATTGGGCAACGCATAGCGGTGAAATCCGGTGACTCTCGCTCTGGCTCGTTTCTGGTGCAAAGGATGGCCATAGCAATCCAGCGCGGTAACGCAGCTAGTATTTTAGGCACCTTTGCGCCAGAGACGTTAAGGAGTGGGATATAATTTTAATTTTATGTGTAAAAAGGTTTTAACATATTGTAATTAAATACTGACGATTAATATATAAAAAAAATTTATATATGTATATATATATATATTCATTATCATTTTATATATTAAGTTAGATTAGTTTAATTATACTTGGTGTTATGTACCTTACTTTATATTAATTATTAGTGTTCAAACTTCTACCTTCCTATTGTAGTTGACTTTATCCTTTGTCAAATTGGTTGACTGGAAGAGATCCCTCTTGGGATAAGTCCACCGTTTGTACGGCTTCTAAATGTAGTTTTGTTATGATTATTTTATGTTTTGTACAATAAAGATTTTAAACAAACAAACAAACAAACAAGATCTTTCAGATTTCAGCATCTAAGCTGAAACATATATTTCCGGTTTGTTAAGACACGTAAAAGGGAAGAGTGTGGCTTTAACTACTAAGAATAGAGAAGATGAACATAAGATTACAAAACTTAAGGACAATGGCGGTCTCCTTTCTTTATCAATCGTTGTTATAACTACTTGTTAATGGACAGAAGTAATTATAAAATCTACAGTTGTAACTAAAAACCCAATCACTGTCTCTACAAAAGATATAAAAAGCGTTTTAATTTCAAAAGCATGGTTCCATTTTATTGGCATGAATCTTTTAAAGAAATTTCTACTACTACGGGACTTAACAAATACTAAAAAATTGAAAATACAAATATTTAAGGAGGCGCCCACACAACAAACGTGATTGTTTGCTCGTTTTTGCTCAATATTGATAAGGACAACAGGGAGGGTACGGAACCCGTCGTGCCAGAGTCCGACTAGCACATTGCCGGTTTTTTTATTACCTACTCTTTTGTCATAAATCTTTACAACTAGTGATGTACAAACCTCGAGGCGTCGAGTTCTACTTTTGAAGGCTCGAGGCAGATTGGCAGGACTCGGTGAGCTCGGTAGGCTTGAAGACCCCAGCCTAGCCGAGTCGCGAGCTCTCTGAGCCACGCCTCGAGGCTTCAAAAGAGTTCGAGCCTTCAAAAGAGCTCGAACCCTTCAAAAGAGCTCGAGCCTTCAAAAAAGCTCAAGTCTTAAAATGAACGCGAGCCTTCAATGAAAGCTCGAGCTTAAAGCTTTGGGAGAGAGATCACACTGTATCTACATAATTTTATCGCTCCACGAGAAAATCTTCCACCTGTCAACGATCAGCCCTGGCCCATTTGGAAGTCGTTAAACAGATTAAGAACAAAGACGACTGCATCTTTATATAAAACAATGATGAGAGTGTTTAAAAAGTAATGATTGTTCACTGATTGAAATTGTAAATTAGAAATAAAATACAATTGAATAGAATATTAGTTACAATGTTTGCTTAAATACCTTGGATAATTAAAATTTATCTGAAATCTCGCCTCAAGCCCTTATTGAGCATCGAGCATCAAGTATTTTTTTAAACTCCAGCTATTCTTGAAAGCTCGATTTCATTTTAAGACCTTAGCTTTTTTGAAGGCTCGAGTTGTTGCTCAGACAGCTAAAAGACTCAAGCCGTAAAAAAGCCTCCAGATTGATCGAGCTCTCGAAAAGGCTCGAGCCCTTAAAAAGGCTCGAGCTCTGAAAAAGACTCCCAAGTCGTCGAGCTTCACACAAACGAGGCGAGCCCTGTAAACGACTCCGAGCTCTGGACAAAAGAACTCGGAGGCCTCGAGCCTTGTACATCACTAATTACAACGAGATTACAACTACACTACACAATAATGTGTTTTACAGATATCTGTTGAACTCGTTGACATGTTAAATGAATTTCATATGACAAATACTAAGTGTTAGCGAATTTTTTAACATTTCTAATGGAAATACCCAGGAGGGTTAAGAGCAAAATACTCAAAATCAACAAAACGATAACCACCAAATTGAACAAACTGAACACAAAGAAATAGAAACGGCAACGGACTGGAGTATGTCGGAAGCACATGTTTCACCTGTAAGAAAGCTCATGTCAGTTTTGTTGCTACTTTTTTGTCATGTTAGTTAATTTTATAGTTTTACTGTAGACACACCAGTTACAAAATTTCCTAAAGTACAAATTGTCTCATATCTACTTTCTGTTCCCGCCACCTCAGCATTTACTGAAAGAGTTTTTTCAGTAATGAATGCTAAGTGGCGGGAGGGTAGAAATAGAGCATCATTTTTTATTAAATTAATAAAAAATAGCTCCTCATTTATTTTAATTTCAGTTATAATTGTGATGAGGCGTATGAAGTTAAAAAAAAAAAATAAATTAAGTTGTACGAGAAGCTCTAAAAAATATGTATTTAAAACAATAAATAAATAAAATGCCGTTCATTTTTCTTCATAGACCCGAATATACTTCATTTCTAGTAAAAAAAGTTGGCAACCCTAGGCTGGAAGCACATCAGAAGCACTTTATGTGAAAACTATAAAGACTAAAAAGAAACAAGAATAAGATTGGAAATGAAAATATTGTGGATTAAGCGGACATCGAGTAAAACAATGCAAGAAATGGATTGCTGATGGAAACCCCCTTAAAGACCCCCTAACGACTAGTAAATCTAACCCCTGCTAGCCTTGAACAATACAGTTGCAGACAAAGAACACTGATTCGTACACAATGGTGCAACTAGCCATGTTACGAATAGAGGTGACCTCTTTGAATTCTAACGAATGGGAAAAAAATAACATTGTATTACATATATTATTTGATTCCACAAACGGAAGTTATGCCAGAAACGATGACCACAGAAAACCTCTTCTGCAAGCTGTAAAGCTTAATTCGTCACACCACAAATTATGGAATAGGCTTAAAGCTAATTTAAAAACCGGCCAAGTGCGTGTCGGGCCACGCGCAGTGTAGGGTTCCATAGTTGCAAATGACAACTTTGAGTTCACACTATTCACACTCGCACCTTACAGTTTAACGACCAAAAACATCTAACAATGAAAATAGTATGAAATTTTACAGTTTATAAGTAGGTTGCCTATAACTTTTTAGTTAGTACTTAGTACTCAGCTCTGATAGTTTTCCTTTCAACTTCAGTATATATACTACTGCTGTAATTTTTTTCACGTATCTACATATAACCGTTTAGCAGATAGAGGGGGGGGGGGGGGGGGGGACACTTACCTCTAACAAAAAATTGCACTTTAAAACCAAATATTTCGGTAACGGATCCCTAAATCGAAAAATGGTGTTCTCAACCTCACAATATTTTTGAAAGACCTATTTAACAATCACACGATGGGTAAATAGAGAAAAAAAATTACTCCCCCACTTTACGTGTATAGGAGCTACCCTAAAAAATTTTTTTTTTTCAAGATTTTATTCTACAACTTTTTTGCCATGATTAATATACATACCCATACCAAATTACAGCTTCCTAGTACTTATAGTCTCTGCATAAAACCGCGGACGGACAGACAGAGAGACAGACAGACAGACAGATATGGCGAAACTATAAGGGTTCCTTGTTTACTACGGAACCCTAAAAATATGAAATTTATTAATAAGGAGTCATGTAAAGAGGAACGTGTACCCGCATTAAAAAATTGGGCGTGGACGCTGGATGGCATACAAGTGCAGCTAAAAATTTGCAAAAAATACAACATTCAACGATTTAAAATAACCTTGAAAATTTAAGACGATATACGGAAATACGTAAAAAGGGAAGGGTTTACGTAGGGTAACCAGTACTGTCATTGCCCAGTATAGTACAGTTAATACCTAAAGTAAGAATATGACAAAATAAAACCGACTAATGAAGGAAAATAATAACTAATAAAAAGAATATAATTTTTCGGTTTCTTTTTTTATGTAAATAGTTAAATAGTGTAATCATTTTATTTATCTGTATTAATAAAGGAAGTTTTTCTAATTGTAACCTCTAGGTGTCACCAGTTGAACACATAGCAGCATTTGAAATTATGTAAATGGCAGCACTTTAAAAAATAAAACTGTCATGTTTGATTTTTCGGCAACAGGTGTGCGTCTCGTCAAAAACTCGTCAAAAAAGTAAGTTTCTTAATTATTTTCTAATGAAAGCTCTTTTGAATTCCATTATTACATTCGATATTTTAATTTTAAACATGCAGTGACTAGAATATCTATTAAAATATATATTTCAATGTGATTTTATGTCATTATTTCGTTGTCAAGTTATCTTGTTTTACATTTAGGCGGGGTGGGCAATCACTGATAATCGTTTAAGAGAATTTCAGTGATTGCCATATCAAAATATAGTTATTTGTTTTTAATAGTTAATAGGTGCAGCGATTGCCCGGGCAATGTCTGTATAGCAATAGACAAAGCATTTTTACTTAAACTGCATTTATTATTAGTGGGTTAAAAATTACCTAGGTAAATTATATACCTACTTATTACATGCATTATTTACAGAATGCCAAAGGTTGCCAAAGTAAAATACGAGCGAGAAGTTCTACAAAAAGCAATCGCCGAAATTCAAAACAATGACCAGCGCTTGTCAGTTCGCGAAATAATTTGGAGTCCCAAGGACAACTCTCAGGTTGTGTAAAGATAATCCAGGTCACAAAATAAGTTTGGGTCCAGCACTAGTTCTCACTGCAGAGGAAGAACGTATACTTGAAAACTGGATTATTATTTCCGCCCGTAAAGGTTTTCCAAGAAATAAAGAAAATATATTAGACAGCGTTCAAAGGTTTCTCGTAGTTTAACCAGCGTTCAAACTTTAACCAGAGTAGACTCAGTTCGTTACCTCGGTGTGGAGATCGATGCTCGTCTCACCTTCAATGCTCACTTAGTCTGTACTGCTAAAAGGGTCAGAAAAATTATTTATGTAATGAAATTACTGCGCAAGGCATCCCTGGATCCCTGGGTACTGCATCTTGTGTACAAGGCACTGTGCGAGTCTATACTTGGCTATTGTGTGACAGTATGGGGGGGACGGGAGTAACTTTTATGCTCTCTTTAGAAAGAGCGCAACGGTCTGTTCTTAAAACCATGTTTAACAAACCCTTCCGCTACTCAACTACTGATCTTTATACGCAAGCCCGTGTCCCTACAGTACGTCAACTTTATATCCTTAGAGCGTTCTTAAAGCACCATGCCAAGCTAGTCACTTCTCCTATATATCTTAATGTCTTCAAAAGTCGTACTTTTAGACCTCCTTGTCCTGTTGTAAGGACAATCTTTGCTCAGAGACTTCCAGGATTAATGTTACCATATGTTTACAAATTTGTTTCAAAGGCAGGAGATTTAAAAAAACTGCACTGTTCGCCAGGCCAAGCATAAGCTGCTTAAGTGGCTCCTGACACTTTCCTACAAGGAAACTGAAAACTTTATTAAGATACCTTCTTGAGTGATGCGCAGCGGGCATGGTTTTTTGTAGTGCATGTAATTGGGCATGCTAACTTTTCTAAAGGTCATTATGTTCTTTATCTGTTTATACTTAAGTGAAAACATTGTTTTTAACAGTTTTTTGTTTTTATAAACTGAGACACCAAAAATATTTACGTTGGAGCGTTTATCTCGAAACGGTTTTGGATTCAGCCAGTTATAAGAAATATATTTAGCATAGTGAATCAAACAATAAATCACAATATAATTAAGTAATAAGATGGTACATTATCAGGTTATCTTGTAAAACTATGGTTAAGGAAAAAGACAAATTTATAATTATAATTAATGTAATTTCTCACAAAATATATAAATACATACAAGCATAGTTTGGTTATTAAAAATTATAAATTATTTTACGTTAATTAAAAACATTCAGCTGTTTTATCACAAGAACACTTCTCCCAAACGCATACTCGCTAATTTTTAGACGACGAAGATTTAGATTTTCAACAATATTTGTGTTTGCACACACTAGACTGTTGTTCCGATGTGCTTATACATCAGTGTAAATAGTTCCGCACTGTTCAAAACCGAGTCTATCCCTTTCTCAGCGAAATAGCACGCATTTTAGCCACGTGCGCTGAGGAGTTCGAGTTCCCGACTAGCGCATCCTTAAGGTCCCCACGAGACAGGCCTGACCTAGTGTGGGGATCGCTAGTTAACGTAATAGGTACATATTCATGTAATAATAACTACCGAAATACTTGTAGGTTCTTTTTGCAATGCTACCATTATACCTTAATACAGAACATAATTTTGAAAACTTTAATACAGAACATAATTTTGTCATTTTGTCCAACGATCAGTAGCCATGTCGTCTATAAATCAGCAATTGGATAAAGTGAATAGTTTGTTAGTTAAATACAAGGAATATTCCTCCAAGAAGGATTTTGATAGTTCTGGAGTCTCCCTCTCAGGGTGGACATGGGAAGATTCTTATCTGGAGAGAGATTTCATCCAGCTGAATTTCACCAATAATCAGGATGACCTGACCACTAAAATCATGCTCCTCAAGTCTTTTTATGTGATCTACTTTGGAGAAACGAGCACTCCAGTCAACATCGGATCTCTGTTTTGTCAGATCTTAGCATCAGCACCACATTTTCATGATGAAGGGAAGGCATTGATAAAATTTGATGAGAAGGGAACTAAACCCATTAGTGTCTATACCTCCATGCCAGACCTATCAAAAGTGTATGAGAGACTGCTCAAACTCACAGAAGAATCCGGAAATGATCTCCCGATCAATCTCCCTCCGGAAGACATACCAGCCCCTAGAGAGGAGCGGGAAGTAGATGACCCCGACACTTTGACTGATGAACTGGATGAACAAGCAGGCATCTCCAGAAGAGAGGTGAACCCCATTATAGAACCTGCACCCAGAGAGGCTGAGGGCTATCTATCATTCAGGAACAATGTGATTAATGCCTTAAAAAGTCTAGAAAAGGCAGGTGATAAGCAGGAAGAGGATTGTAAGCGGAATCTGATCAGGCTTCATCGCACTGCAGTCTTTTTGATTCTTGTTATGATGAGAAGAATCACCAAAAGACCAGAGGATCTTGATCGGGCTTTTTCCAGAGGGAACATCCACAAACATTACTCTGACATGGTCAGGGACCCTCTGGGGTTCAACATCCCTGTCCCCTCCTCTGCGCTGAATAGCAGCCTAGATTCTACATTCTCAGTTAATTCAGAAGCCGGACGGCATCTTGGAATCATGCTTCTTCACCTTTATGCAAACTGTGTTTCCACTCCCATGGACACCCCGGTTGGCTTGCTAGATCAGGAAGACATTGGTATGGAGGCAATTCTCAAAGCAACTTGTATGACTCACCTTTTTTTTTCATATCATGTATACTTTTTCTCATACATGTATCTGTGTACGTGTTTTTTTTTTGTGGCAAATAAAAATATTTCTATTCTAGATAACCCAAGACCTAATCCCTTTTTGAATAATAGGCCTGGGATCGGATGGTCGAGAGTATTTTTAAAGCGCCATCCGAGATTAAGCATTAGAACATCTGAAGGTGTGACCAAGGCAAGCTCCTGCGTCTGAGAAGGATATTAGAGGCTGGTTCGAAGAAATACGTCAATATGCTGAGATAAGATTTAGGCCATATTTTAAGTGAACCTCGCAGGATTTTTAACGCTGACGAAACAAACTTTCAGATTTGTCAGAGTACAGGACTAGTTGTAGCAGAAAAAGTTTCCTAGCATTGAGCAGTCAAAGGCGAAAGAGTCAATAACGGCTTTATTCACTTTCTTAGCTGCAGATGAAATACAGGGTGGGCCGGAATAAAGTTTACTTTTGAAACCTATATAAAGAAAAACTAATTATACTCAGAGAATTTATTAAAAAAGTGACTTAATCTAGCATAAGTATAATTAACTTTTTGAAAACACGTCGTCTAGGTGTGCCCCGTCTCGCCGCAAGCACTCTTCCAAGCGGCACTTAAAATTTTCAAATACGCGCTGGCACGTTGTTGATATAGACGCCATTTCCGCTTAAATGTTTGCTTTTGAGGCAGTAATTGTCTTCGGTTTATTCGAGTAGACCTTATATTTGAGGAATCCCCACAAAAAGAAATCCAGTGGGGACAAGTCTGGGCTTCGTGGTGGCCACTCGATGTTACCTCTCTTTGAGATGACTCTACCGGGAACAGTTGCTGAAAGACCTCCATGCTGGCATAAGACGTATGGCAGGTGGCCCCATCCTGCTGAAACCAGGTCAGAGAGTTGTACTCTTGCAGCCCGGCAAGGGTTGGCCTTAAAAACTGTTGAATCATTTCCACACAGCATATTAATTGTTACTGAGTGGCCTCGAGAATTTTTAAAGAAATAAGGCCCTATGATCCCGTTGGCTGAAATGGCAGCCCAAACCGTTACTTTCTGGCAGTGAAGTTGCTTTTGACGCTTGCGCGAAAGCTGTTCAGCACACCAATAACGGCAATTCTGCATGTTGACGAATCCGTTTAGGTGAAAGTGGGCTGAAAAACGGATGTTTCCGAAGCTGGAAAACCGCTCTAACATTAAGGCGGATAATGACGCCCCTTTTGTGTGACCAAATTAAATACAAGTGAAAAGGTCATAATAGCACTACTGAGAAAGCGAGCTGCACTGAAAATTGCATTGGCCAAAAATTTAATTTAATTTTAACAGCGACGTCAACTATAGCCTCGGAGCCCTAACTCTAAAAAAAAGCGAGTACGTGCCTCTTTCGAAAAACTTGATTCAATATTCTAAAAATTTAAGCCGTAGATCCTCAGGCTGGTTGATTACGACGACATCAAAGACAAATCCATCGAGGTCATCGCGAAAATTTAATTCTTCTGGCCAAGGAAAATTCACGCCATCAGCGCGGCAGCCGCCATATAAGCAACAATGTAAACTAGCACAAATTTACGTGCCAATATTCACATGCAGGTATTCTGTACAAATCGTTCATGGACAATTGCTATAACTCGCCTATACTTGCTAGATGTCTTAAACATAACGGCACCGACTGCGTCGGTACTTTGAGGCCGAACCGCAAGGACGTTCTCGTTCTAATAAACAAGGCTTTGCTTCCTAAGCGGAAATTGTCTGTAGACATTCTGGTAATATGGCAGTCTTAGCATGGCAAGACAAAAAAAGGATTACTATTATTTCAACTTATAGTAATTATACTGGCTTGCGTTGAGTTTCTTTCGGCGTATTCTTCTCACCAGTGGTCATTACGAAACGCTAGTAGTTTTTCGATTTTGCATATTAAAAAATAAAAATATTAACTAAGAATGAAAAAAATGACGTTCAAAAAGAGATACAATTATCCAATTTTGAATAAACATCTTTGACTTTAGTAGTTAGTCTATACCTCCATGCCAGACCTATCAAAAGTGTATGAGAGACTGCTCAAACTCACAGAAGAATCCGGAAATGATCTCCCGATCAATCTCCCTCCGGAAGACATACCAGCCCCTAGAGAGGAGCGGGAAGTAGATGACCCCGACACTTTGACTGATGAACTGGATGAACAAGCAGGCATCTCCAGAAGAGAGGTGAACCCCATTATAGAACCTGCACCCAGAGAGGCTGAGGGCTATCTATCATTCAGGAACAATGTGATTAATGCCTTAAAAAGTCTAGAAAAGGCAGGTGATAAGCAGGAAGAGGATTGTAAGCGGAATCTGATCAGGCTTCATCGCACTGCAGTCTTTTTGATTCTTGTTATGATGAGAAGAATCACCAAAAGACCAGAGGATCTTGATCGGGCTTTTTCCAGAGGGAACATCCACAAACATTACTCTGACATGGTCAGGGACCCTCTGGGGTTCAACATCCCTGTCCCCTCCTCTGCGCTGAATAGCAGCCTAGATTCTACATTCTCAGTTAATTCAGAAGCCGGACGGCATCTTGGAATCATGCTTCTTCACCTTTATGCAAACTGTGTTTCCACTCCCATGGACACCCCGGTTGGCTTGCTAGATCAGGAAGACATTGGTATGGAGGCAATTCTCAAAGCAACTTGTATGACTCACCTTTTTTTTTCATATCATGTATACTTTTTCTCATACATGTATCTGTGTACGTGTTTTTTTTTTTGTGGCAAATAAAAATATTTCTATTCTAGATAACCCAAGACCTAATCCCTTTTTGAATAATAGGCCTGGGATCGGATGGTCGAGAGTATTTTTAAAGCGCCATCCGAGATTAAGCATTAGAACATCTGAAGGTGTGACCAAGGCAAGCTCCTGCGTCTGAGAAGGATATTAGAGGCTGGTTCGAAGAAATACGTCAATATGCTGAGATAAGATTTAGGCCATATTTTAAGTGAACCTCGCAGGATTTTTAACGCTGACGAAACAAACTTTCAGATTTGTCAGAGTACAGGACTAGTTGTAGCAGAAAAAGTTTCCTAGCATTGAGCAGTCAAAGGCGAAAGAGTCAATAACGGCTTTATTCACTTTCTTAGCTGCAGATGAAATACAGGGTGGGCCGGAATAAAGTTTACTTTTGAAACCTATATAAAGAAAAACTAATTATACTCAGAGAATTTATTAAAAAAGTGACTTAATCTAGCATAAGTATAATTAACTTTTTGAAAACACGTCGTCTAGGTGTGCCCCGTTTCGCCGCAAGCACTCTTCCAAGCGGCACTTAAAATTTTCAAATACGCGCTGGCACGTTGTTGATATAGACGCCATTTCCGCTTAAATGTTTGCTTTTAAGGCAGTAATTGTCTTCGGTTTATTCGAGTAGACCTTATATTTGAGGAATCCCCACAAAAAGAAATCCAGTGGGGACAAGTCTGGGCTTCGTGGTGGCCACTCGATGTTACCTCTCTTTGAGATGACTCTACCGGGAACAGTTGCTGAAAGACCTCCATGCTGGCATAAGACGTATGGCAGGTGGCCCCATCCTGCTGAAACCAGGTCAGAGAGTTGTACTCTTGCAGCCCGGCAAGGGTTGGCCTTAAAAACTGTTGAATCATTTCCACACAGCATATTAATTGTTACTGAGTGGCCTCGAGAATTTTTAAAGAAATAAGGCCCTATGATCCCGTTGGCTGAAATGGCAGCCCAAACCGTTACTTTCTGGCAGTGAAGTTGCTTTTGACGCTTGCGCGAAAGCTGTTCAGCACACCAATAACGGCAATTCTGCATGTTGACGAATCCGTTTAGGTGAAAGTGGGCTGAAAAACGGATGTTTCCGAAGCTGGAAAACCGCTCTAACATTAAGGCGGATAATGACGCCCCTTTTGTGTGACCAAATTAAATACAAGTGAAAAGGTCATAATAGCACTACTGAGAAAGCGAGCTGCACTGAAAATTGCATTGGCCAAAAATTTAATTTAATTTTAACAGCGACGTCAACTATAGCCTCGGAGCCCTAACTCTAAAAAAAAGCGAGTACGTGCCTCTTTCGAAAAACTTGATTCAATATTCTAAAAATTTAAGCCGTAGATCCTCAGGCTGGTTGATTACGACGACATCAAAGACAAATCCATCGAGGTCATCGCGAAAATTTAATTCTTCTGGCCAAGGAAAATTCACGCCATCAGCGCGGCAGCCGCCATATAAGCAACAATGTAAACTAGCACAAATTTACGTGCCAATATTCACATGCAGGTATTCTGTACAAATCGTTCATGGACAATTGCTATAACTCGCCTATACTTGCTAGATGTCTTAAACATAACGGCACCGACTGCGTCGGTACTTTGAGGCCGAACCGCAAGGACGTTCTCGTTCTAATAAACAAGGCTTTGCTTCCTAAGCGGAAATTGTCTGTAGACATTCTGGTAATATGGCAGTCTTAGCATGGCAAGACAAAAAAAGGATTACTATTATTTCAACTTATAGTAATTATACTGGCTTGCGTTGAGTTTCTTTCGGCGTATTCTTCTCACCAGTGGTCATTACGAAACGCTAGTAGTTTTTCGATTTTGCATATTAAAAAATAAAAATATTAACTAAGAATGAAAAAAATGACGTTCAAAAAGAGATACAATTATCCAATTTTGAATAAACATCTTTGACTTTAGTAGTTAGTCTATACCTCCATGCCAGACCTATCAAAAGTGTATGAGAGACTGCTCAAACTCACAGAAGAATCCGGAAATGATCTCCCGATCAATCTCCCTCCGGAAGACATACCAGCCCCTAGAGAGGAGCGGGAAGTAGATGACCCCGACACTTTGACTGATGAACTGGATGAACAAGCAGGCATCTCCAGAAGAGAGGTGAACCCCATTATAGAACCTGCACCCAGAGAGGCTGAGGGCTATCTATCATTCAGGAACAATGTGATTAATGCCTTAAAAAGTCTAGAAAAGGCAGGTGATAAGCAGGAAGAGGATTGTAAGCGGAATCTGATCAGGCTTCATCGCACTGCAGTCTTTTTGATTCTTGTTATGATGAGAAGAATCACCAAAAGACCAGAGGATCTTGATCGGGCTTTTTCCAGAGGGAACATCCACAAACATTACTCTGACATGGTCAGGGACCCTCTGGGGTTCAACATCCCTGTCCCCTCCTCTGCGCTGAATAGCAGCCTAGATTCTACATTCTCAGTTAATTCAGAAGCCGGACGGCATCTTGGAATCATGCTTCTTCACCTTTATGCAAACTGTGTTTCCACTCCCATGGACACCCCGGTTGGCTTGCTAGATCAGGAAGACATTGGTATGGAGGCAATTCTCAAAGCAACTTGTATGACTCACCTTTTTTTTTCATATCATGTATACTTTTTCTCATACATGTATCTGTGTACGTGTTTTTTTTTTTTGTGGCAAATAAAAATATTTCTATTCTAGATAACCCAAGACCTAATCCCTTTTTGAATAATAGGCCTGGGATCGGATGGTCGAGAGTATTTTTAAAGCGCCATCCGAGATTAAGCATTAGAACATCTGAAGGTGTGACCAAGGCAAGCTCCTGCGTCTGAGAAGGATATTAGAGGCTGGTTCGAAGAAATACGTCAATATGCTGAGATAAGATTTAGGCCATATTTTAAGTGAACCTCGCAGGATTTTTAACGCTGACGAAACAAACTTTCAGATTTGTCAGAGTACAGGACTAGTTGTAGCAGAAAAAGTTTCCTAGCATTGAGCAGTCAAAGGCGAAAGAGTCAATAACGGCTTTATTCACTTTCTTAGCTGCAGATGAAATACAGGGTGGGCCGGAATAAAGTTTACTTTTGAAACCTATATAAAGAAAAACTAATTATACTCAGAGAATTTATTAAAAAAGTGACTTAATCTAGCATAAGTATAATTAACTTTTTGAAAACACGTCGTCTAGGTGTGCCCCGTCTCGCCGCAAGCACTCTTCCAAGCGGCACTTAAAATTTTCAAATACGCGCTGGCACGTTGTTGATATAGACGCCATTTCCGCTTAAATGTTTGCTTTTAAGGCAGTAATTGTCTTCGGTTTATTCGAGTAGACCTTATATTTGAGGAATCCCCACAAAAAGAAATCCAGTGGGGACAAGTCTGGGCTTCGTGGTGGCCACTCGATGTTACCTCTCTTTGAGATGACTCTACCGGGAACAGTTGCTGAAAGACCTCCATGCTGGCATAAGACGTATGGCAGGTGGCCCCATCCTGCTGAAACCAGGTCAGAGAGTT
This sequence comes from Rhodophaea formosa, assembly GCA_963082605.1. Classification (NCBI taxonomy): domain Eukaryota; kingdom Metazoa; phylum Arthropoda; class Insecta; order Lepidoptera; family Pyralidae; genus Rhodophaea; species Rhodophaea formosa. The sequence goes on along the minus strand of OY720229.1, from coordinate 12,716,788 downwards.
GTACTCTTGCAGCCCGGCAAGGGTTGGCCTTAAAAACTGTTGAATCATTTCCACACAGCATATTAATTGTTACTGAGTGGCCTCGAGAATTTTTAAAGAAATAAGGCCCTATGATCCCGTTGGCTGAAATGGCAGCCCAAACCGTTACTTTCTGGCAGTGAAGTTGCTTTTGACGCTTGCGCGAAAGCTGTTCAGCACACCAATAACGGCAATTCTGCATGTTGACGAATCCGTTTAGGTGAAAGTGGGCTGAAAAACGGATGTTTCCGAAGCTGGAAAACCGCTCTAACATTAAGGCGGATAATGACGCCCCTTTTGTGTGACCAAATTAAATACAAGTGAAAAGGTCATAATAGCACTACTGAGAAAGCGAGCTGCACTGAAAATTGCATTGGCCAAAAATTTAATTTAATTTTAACAGCGACGTCAACTATAGCCTCGGAGCCCTAACTCTAAAAAAAAGCGAGTACGTGCCTCTTTCGAAAAACTTGATTCAATATTCTAAAAATTTAAGCCGTAGATCCTCAGGCTGGTTGATTACGACGACATCAAAGACAAATCCATCGAGGTCATCGCGAAAATTTAATTCTTCTGGCCAAGGAAAATTCACGCCATCAGCGCGGCAGCCGCCATATAAGCAACAATGTAAACTAGCACAAATTTACGTGCCAATATTCACATGCAGGTATTCTGTACAAATCGTTCATGGACAATTGCTATAACTCGCCTATACTTGCTAGATGTCTTAAACATAACGGCACCGACTGCGTCGGTACTTTGAGGCCGAACCGCAAGGACGTTCTCGTTCTAATAAACAAGGCTTTGCTTCCTAAGCGGAAATTGTCTGTAGACATTCTGGTAATATGGCAGTCTTAGCATGGCAAGACAAAAAAAGGATTACTATTATTTCAACTTATAGTAATTATACTGGCTTGCGTTGAGTTTCTTTCGGCGTATTCTTCTCACCAGTGGTCATTACGAAACGCTAGTAGTTTTTCGATTTTGCATATTAAAAAATAAAAATATTAACTAAGAATGAAAAAAATGACGTTCAAAAAGAGATACAATTATCCAATTTTGAATAAACATCTTTGACTTTAGTAGTTAGTCTATACCTCCATGCCAGACCTATCAAAAGTGTATGAGAGACTGCTCAAACTCACAGAAGAATCCGGAAATGATCTCCCGATCAATCTCCCTCCGGAAGACATACCAGCCCCTAGAGAGGAGCGGGAAGTAGATGACCCCGACACTTTGACTGATGAACTGGATGAACAAGCAGGCATCTCCAGAAGAGAGGTGAACCCCATTATAGAACCTGCACCCAGAGAGGCTGAGGGCTATCTATCATTCAGGAACAATGTGATTAATGCCTTAAAAAGTCTAGAAAAGGCAGGTGATAAGCAGGAAGAGGATTGTAAGCGGAATCTGATCAGGCTTCATCGCACTGCAGTCTTTTTGATTCTTGTTATGATGAGAAGAATCACCAAAAGACCAGAGGATCTTGATCGGGCTTTTTCCAGAGGGAACATCCACAAACATTACTCTGACATGGTCAGGGACCCTCTGGGGTTCAACATCCCTGTCCCCTCCTCTGCGCTGAATAGCAGCCTAGATTCTACATTCTCAGTTAATTCAGAAGCCGGACGGCATCTTGGAATCATGCTTCTTCACCTTTATGCAAACTGTGTTTCCACTCCCATGGACACCCCGGTTGGCTTGCTAGATCAGGAAGACATTGGTATGGAGGCAATTCTCAAAGCAACTTGTATTACTCACCTTTTTTTTTCATATCATGTATACTTTTTCTCATACATGTATCTGTGTACGTGTTTTTTTTTTTGTGGCAAATAAAAATATTTCTATTCTAGATAACCCAAGACCTAATCCCTTTTTGAATAATAGGCCTGGGATCGGATGGTCGAGAGTATTTTTAAAGCGCCATCCGAGATTAAGCATTAGAACATCTGAAGGTGTGACCAAGGCAAGCTCCTGCGTCTGAGAAGGATATTAGAGGCTGGTTCGAAGAAATACGTCAATATGCTGAGATAAGATTTAGGCCATATTTTAAGTGAACCTCGCAGGATTTTTAACGCTGACGAAACAAACTTTCAGATTTGTCAGAGTACAGGACTAGTTGTAGCAGAAAAAGTTTCCTAGCATTGAGCAGTCAAAGGCGAAAGAGTCAATAACGGCTTTATTCACTTTCTTAGCTGCAGATGAAATACAGGGTGGGCCGGAATAAAGTTTACTTTTGAAACCTATATAAAGAAAAACTAATTATACTCAGAGAATTTATTAAAAAAGTGACTTAATCTAGCATAAGTATAATTAACTTTTTGAAAACACGTCGTCTAGGTGTGCCCCGTCTCGCCGCAAGCACTCTTCCAAGCGGCACTTAAAATTTTCAAATACGCGCTGGCACGTTGTTGATATAGACGCCATTTCCGCTTAAATGTTTGCTTTTAAGGCAGTAATTGTCTTCGGTTTATTCGAGTAGACCTTATATTTGAGGAATCCCCACAAAAAGAAATCCAGTGGGGACAAGTCTGGGCTTCGTGGTGGCCACTCGATGTTACCTCTCTTTGAGATGACTCTACCGGGAACAGTTGCTGAAAGACCTCCATGCTGGCATAAGACGTATGGCAGGTGGCCCCATCCTGCTGAAACCAGGTCAGAGAGTTGTACTCTTGCAGCCCGGCAAGGGTTGGCCTTAAAAACTGTTGAATCATTTCCACACAGCATATTAATTGTTACTGAGTGGCCTCGAGAATTTTTAAAGAAATAAGGCCCTATGATCCCGTTGGCTGAAATGGCAGCCCAAACCGTTACTTTCTGGCAGTGAAGTTGCTTTTGACGCTTGCGCGAAAGCTGTTCAGCACACCAATAACGGCAATTCTGCATATTGACGAATCCGTTTAGGTGAAAGTGGGCTGAAAAACGGATGTTTCCGAAGCTGGAAAACCGCTCTAACATTAAGGCGGATAATGACGCCCCTTTTGTGTGACCAAATTAAATACAAGTGAAAAGGTCATAATAGCACTACTGAGAAAGCGAGCTGCACTGAAAATTGCATTGGCCAAAAATTTAATTTAATTTTAACAGCGACGTCAACTATAGCCTCGGAGCCCTAACTCTAAAAAAAAGCGAGTACGTGCCTCTTTCGAAAAACTTGATTCAATATTCTAAAAATTTAAGCCGTAGATCCTCAGGCTGGTTGATTACGACGACATCAAAGACAAATCCATCGAGGTCATCGCGAAAATTTAATTCTTCTGGCCAAGGAAAATTCACGCCATCAGCGCGGCAGCCGCCATATAAGCAACAATGTAAACTAGCACAAATTTACGTGCCAATATTCACATGCAGGTATTCTGTACAAATCGTTCATGGACAATTGCTATAACTCGCCTATACTTGCTAGATGTCTTAAACATAACGGCACCGACTGCGTCGGTACTTTGAGGCCGAACCGCAAGGACGTTCTCGTTCTAATAAACAAGGCTTTGCTTCCTAAGCGGAAATTGTCTGTAGACATTCTGGTAATATGGCAGTCTTAGCATGGCAAGACAAAAAAAGGATTACTATTATTTCAACTTATAGTAATTATACTGGCTTGCGTTGAGTTTCTTTCGGCGTATTCTTCTCACCAGTGGTCATTACGAAACGCTAGTAGTTTTTCGATTTTGCATATTAAAAAATAAAAATATTAACTAAGAATGAAAAAAATGACGTTCAAAAAGAGATACAATTATCCAATTTTGAATAAACATCTTTGACTTTAGTAGTTAGTCTATACCTCCATGCCAGACCTATCAAAAGTGTATGAGAGACTGCTCAAACTCACAGAAGAATCCGGAAATGATCTCCCGATCAATCTCCCTCCGGAAGACATACCAGCCCCTAGAGAGGAGCGGGAAGTAGATGACCCCGACACTTTGACTGATGAACTGGATGAACAAGCAGGCATCTCCAGAAGAGAGGTGAACCCCATTATAGAACCTGCACCCAGAGAGGCTGAGGGCTATCTATCATTCAGGAACAATGTGATTAATGCCTTAAAAAGTCTAGAAAAGGCAGGTGATAAGCAGGAAGAGGATTGTAAGCGGAATCTGATCAGGCTTCATCGCACTGCAGTCTTTTTGATTCTTGTTATGATGAGAAGAATCACCAAAAGACCAGAGGATCTTGATCGGGCTTTTTCCAGAGGGAACATCCACAAACATTACTCTGACATGGTCAGGGACCCTCTGGGGTTCAACATCCCTGTCCCCTCCTCTGCGCTGAATAGCAGCCTAGATTCTACATTCTCAGTTAATTCAGAAGCCGGACGGCATCTTGGAATCATGCTTCTTCACCTTTATGCAAACTGTGTTTCCACTCCCATGGACACCCCGGTTGGCTTGCTAGATCAGGAAGACATTGGTATGGAGGCAATTCTCAAAGCAACTTGTATGACTCACCTTTTTTTTTCATATCATGTATACTTTTTCTCATACATGTATCTGTGTACGTGTTTTTTTTTTGTGGCAAATAAAAATATTTCTATTCTAGATAACCCAAGACCTAATCCCTTTTTGAATAATAGGCCTGGGATCGGATGGTCGAGAGTATTTTTAAAGCGCCATCCGAGATTAAGCATTAGAACATCTGAAGGTGTGACCAAGGCAAGCTCCTGCGTCTGAGAAGGATATTAGAGGCTGGTTCGAAGAAATACGTCAATATGCTGAGATAAGATTTAGGCCATATTTTAAGTGAACCTCGCAGGATTTTTAACGCTGACGAAACAAACTTTCAGATTTGTCAGAGTACAGGACTAGTTGTAGCAGAAAAAGTTTCCTAGCATTGAGCAGTCAAAGGCGAAAGAGTCAATAACGGCTTTATTCACTTTCTTAGCTGCAGATGAAATACAGGGTGGGCCGGAATAAAGTTTACTTTTGAAACCTATATAAAGAAAAACTAATTATACTCAGAGAATTTATTAAAAAAGTGACTTAATCTAGCATAAGTATAATTAACTTTTTGAAAACACGTCGTCTAGGTGTGCCCCGTCTCGCCGCAAGCACTCTTCCAAGCGGCACTTAAAATTTTCAAATACGCGCTGGCACGTTGTTGATATAGACGCCATTTCCGCTTAAATGTTTGCTTTTAAGGCAGTAATTGTCTTCGGTTTATTCGAGTAGACCTTATATTTGAGGAATCCCCACAAAAAGAAATCCAGTGGGGACAAGTCTGGGCTTCGTGGTGGCCACTCGATGTTACCTCTCTTTGAGATGACTCTACCGGGAACAGTTGCTGAAAGACCTCCATGCTGGCATAAGACGTATGGCAGGTGGCCCCATCCTGCTGAAACCAGGTCAGAGAGTTGTACTCTTGCAGCCCGGCAAGGGTTGGCCTTAAAAACTGTTGAATCATTTCCACACAGCATATTAATTGTTACTGAGTGGCCTCGAGAATTTTTAAAGAAATAAGGCCCTATGATCCCGTTGGCTGAAATGGCAGCCCAAACCGTTACTTTCTGGCAGTGAAGTTGCTTTTGACGCTTGCGCGAAAGCTGTTCAGCACACCAATAACGGCAATTCTGCATGTTGACGAATCCGTTTAGGTGAAAGTGGGCTGAAAAACGGATGTTTCCGAAGCTGGAAAACCGCTCTAACATTAAGGCGGATAATGACGCCCCTTTTGTGTGACCAAATTAAATACAAGTGAAAAGGTCATAATAGCACTACTGAGAAAGCGAGCTGCACTGAAAATTGCATTGGCCAAAAATTTAATTTAATTTTAACAGCGACGTCAACTATAGCCTCGGAGCCCTAACTCTAAAAAAAAGCGAGTACGTGCCTCTTTCGAAAAACTTGATTCAATATTCTAAAAATTTAAGCCGTAGATCCTCAGGCTGGTTGATTACGACGACATCAAAGACAAATCCATCGAGGTCATCGCGAAAATTTAATTCTTCTGGCCAAGGAAAATTCACGCCATCAGCGCGGCAGCCGCCATATAAGCAACAATGTAAACTAGCACAAATTTACGTGCCAATATTCACATGCAGGTATTCTGTACAAATCGTTCATGGACAATTGCTATAACTCGCCTATACTTGCTAGATGTCTTAAACATAACGGCACCGACTGCGTCGGTACTTTGAGGCCGAACCGCAAGGACGTTCTCGTTCTAATAAACAAGGCTTTGCTTCCTAAGCGGAAATTGTCTGTAGACATTCTGGTAATATGGCAGTCTTAGCATGGCAAGACAAAAAAAGGATTACTATTATTTCAACTTATAGTAATTATACTGGCTTGCGTTGAGTTTCTTTCGGCGTATTTTTCTCACCAGTGGTCATTACGAAACGCTAGTAGTTTTTCGATTTTGCATATTAAAAAATAAAAATATTAACTAAGAATGAAAAAAATGACGTTCAAAAAGAGATACAATTATCCAATTTTGAATAAACATCTTTGACTTTAGTAGTTAGTCTATACCTCCATGCCAGACCTATCAAAAGTGTATGAGAGACTGCTCAAACTCACAGAAGAATCCGGAAATGATCTCCCGATCAATCTCCCTCCGGAAGACATACCAGCCCCTAGAGAGGAGCGGGAAGTAGATGACCCCGACACTTTGACTGATGAACTGGATGAACAAGCAGGCATCTCCAGAAGAGAGGTGAACCCCATTATAGAACCTGCACTCAGAGAGGCTGAGGGCTATCTATCATTCAGGAACAATGTGATTAATGCCTTAAAAAGTCTAGAAAAGGCAGGTGATAAGCAGGAAGAGGATTGTAAGCGGAATCTGATCAGGCTTCATCGCACTGCAGTCTTTTTGATTCTTGTTATGATGAGAAGAATCACCAAAAGACCAGAGGATCTTGATCGGGCTTTTTCCAGAGGGAACATCCACAAACATTACTCTGACATGGTCAGGGACCCTCTGGGGTTCAACATCCCTGTCCCCTCCTCTGCGCTGAATAGCAGCCTAGATTCTACATTCTCAGTTAATTCAGAAGCCGGACGGCATCTTGGAATCATGCTTCTTCACCTTTATGCAAACTGTGTTTCCACTCCCATGGACACCCCGGTTGGCTTGCTAGATCAGGAAGACATTGGTATGGAGGCAATTCTCAAAGCAACTTGTATGACTCACCTTTTTTTTTCATATCATGTATACTTTTTCTCATACATGTATCTGTGTACGTGTTTTTTTTTTGTGGCAAATAAAAATATTTCTATTCTAGATAACCCAAGACCTAATCCCTTTTTGAATAATAGGCCTGGGATCTGATGGTGGAGAGTATTTTTAAAGCGCCATCCGAGATTAAGCATTAGAACATCTGAAGGTGTGACCAAGGCAAGCTCCTGCGTCTGAGAAGGATATTAGAGGCTGGTTCGAAGAAATACGTCAATATGCTGAGATAAGATTTAGGCCATATTTTAAGTGAACCTCGCAGGATTTTTAACGCTGACGAAACAAACTTTCAGATTTGTCAGAGTACAGGACTAGTTGTAGCAGAAAAAGTTTCCTAGCATTGAGCAGTCAAAGGCGAAAGAGTCAATAACGGCTTTATTCACTTTCTTAGCTGCAGATGAAATACAGGGTGGGCCGGAATAAAGTTTACTTTTGAAACCTATATAAAGAAAAACTAATTATACTCAGAGAATTTATTAAAAAAGTGACTTAATCTAGCATAAGTATAATTAACTTTTTGAAAACACGTCGTCTAGGTGTGCCCCGTCTCGCCGCAAGCACTCTTCCAAGCGGCACTTAAAATTTTCAAATACGCGCTGGCACGTTGTTGATATAGACGCCATTTCCGCTTAAATGTTTGCTTTTAAGGCAGTAATTGTCTTCGGTTTATTCGAGTAGACCTTATATTTGAGGAATCCCCACAAAAAGAAATCCAGTGGGGACAAGTCTGGGCTTCGTGGTGGCCACTCGATGTTACCTCTCTTTGAGATGACTCTACCGGGAACAGTTGCTGAAAGACCTCCATGCTGGCATAAGACGTATGGCAGGTGGCCCCATCCTGCTGAAACCAGGTCAGAGAGTTGTACTCTTGCAGCCCGGCAAGGGTTGGCCTTAAAAACTGTTGAATCATTTCCACACAGCATATTAATTGTTACTGAGTGGCCTCGAGAATTTTTAAAGAAATAAGGCCCTATGATCCCGTTGGCTGAAATGGCAGCCCAAACCGTTACTTTCTGGCAGTGAAGTTGCTTTTGACGCTTGCGCGAAAGCTGTTCAGCACACCAATAACGGCAATTCTGCATGTTGACGAATCCGTTTAGGTGAAAGTGGGCTGAAAAACGGATGTTTCCGAAGCTGGAAAACCGCTCTAACATTAAGGCGGATAATGACGCCCCTTTTGTGTGACCAAATTAAATACAAGTGAAAAGGTCATAATAGCACTACTGAGAAAGCGAGCTGCACTGAAAATTGCATTGGCCAAAAATTTAATTTAATTTTAACAGCGACGTCAACTATAGCCTCGGAGCCCTAACTCTAAAAAAAAGCGAGTACGTGCCTCTTTCGAAAAACTTGATTCAATATTCTAAAAATTTAAGCCGTAGATCCTCAGGCTGGTTGATTACGACGACATCAAAGACAAATCCATCGAGGTCATCGCGAAAATTTAATTCTTCTGGCCAAGGAAAATTCACGCCATCAGCGCGGCAGCCGCCATATAAGCAACAATGTAAACTAGCACAAATTTACGTGCCAATATTCACATGCAGGTATTCTGTACAAATCGTTCATGGACAATTGCTATAACTCGCCTATACTTGCTAGATGTCTTAAACATAACGGCACCGACTGCGTCGGTACTTTGAGGCCGAACCGCAAGGACGTTCTCGTTCTAATAAACAAGGCTTTGCTTCCTAAGCGGAAATTGTCTGTAGACATTCTGGTAATATGGCAGTCTTAGCATGGCAAGACAAAAAAAGGATTACTATTATTTCAACTTATAGTAATTATACTGGCTTGCGTTGAGTTTCTTTCGGCGTATTCTTCTCACCAGTGGTCATTACGAAACGCTAGTAGTTTTTCGATTTTGCATATTAAAAAATAAAAATATTAACTAAGAATGAAAAAAATGACGTTCAAAAAGAGATACAATTATCCAATTTTGAATAAACATCTTTGACTTTAGTAGTTCCTATTGTTGACCAACTGGTTTGCTAAAGGTGGATGTAGGAATTTCTTTCTTTTTTAATTTCATTTTTATAGCGATGCTATTGTTTAACGATCTAGAGCTTTAAGCCTATCATTAAAATCGTTTGTAGTGTGCCACAGGTTTTCCTTTGGTACAATTAAGTGTTCCTAAGGATTTCATTTTGGACACAGATTATTCTAGTATGCCACTGGTGTGGAGGTACTACAGGATGAACCTGGATATTTACAAGCTGGCATCTAATCTAGAAGACCTGCCAGCCAGCCAGAAGGTTGCCATATTATTACACACAATAGGGCCAGATGCACTTCAAAGACATGAGTTACTCGCAAAATTTTAAGCCTCCTTCCTTCCGAAAGTCAACGTGAGACTAGAGCGCCACAAGCTCTTCAATAGAAAGCAGGGCCCTGAAGAAGAATTGAAATATATGCTACACATTTAAAAACACTAACAATTTTGATAAATTAACAAACAACGGATTATAATTGTAATAGAACTCAAAGTCTATCCATGCATCAGCTTGTACCAAAATACAAAGAGAAATCTTGTGAGACATTTTTACAGATAGTGCTGTCTAATAATTTAAGATATTTTTAACAAAAAACAAAAACCGACTTCAACCCTATAATTTTTTTTAATATGCATTAGAAAAAAATGGAAATAAGTGTAATCCAAACGGCATACCTGTAAACATTTTTTTGGATTTGTGTATTTTTTCAAAAAGCACTCGACACTTTCGATAAAAATTTAATTGGACCATCTGTAAAGTATTACCAAAAGAATTTCTTAAATCGGTCCAGGCGTCTTCGAGAAATCGGGGAACATCCATTAAAAAAAAAACATTACGACGAATTGTAAACCTCCTACTTTTTTTGAAGTCGGTTAATGAAAGTATTGCTAAAATAGAGGAATTTGCATTACGCTGGCTATCCCTGGTATATTTAAAAAAATATCCTACTTGCATGTGTAGCTGTGATTGAAAAATAATCAGCTTGCTGCCTTAGTCAATTGTTTAGTCTTATTTTACAAAGCAGTATATGCTTAGTTAGGGTTCTTGTATGAGGATATTCTTCAATTATATCTATTAAATAACAACAGCTTTAAGGAAGACCTAAATAAGAACGCGGATTCTTCATGACTATTTTAGTTCAGTGTATTTCAGAATGTTAGAAGACTCTTCTTTCTACTGCAGTCCGAAGTGGACTTCATTTGAAGAGATTGTATTCTGGTGTCTACGAAGTACCACTGTCAGATTGAAGTTTTTTGACAAATGTGTGAAGTTGATATAAAAAAACAAAATATCTCGTTGATTTGCCAGAACGTGTTAAAATGCGAAAGAGGTCGTCCATCGAGAATGAACTAATAACAAATGTTTAAAAAAATTTGGCGCCTCTATTAGTGATATTCGCTCGCTTCGCTCGCTCATATCGCTACCCGCGCCACTCACGTTTTAAGACCCCTATAATAAAACCGTTGCATTAAATACTATAACGTCATTGAAAATATTCCAGAATACTACATAATTTCTAAAATCATTTGTAGGTTCCACAGTAACGAAGTTTTATTCGATTGTTTTTATTTACAGATTGTAAATTATAATCCACATTTCAGAGCATATAAAATTGTAAAAATTTCACAGACTAAAAGGGTAAATTACAAAGACTTGTACATCAATATGCCTTCAATTACTTATAGCGTCAATGCTGAATTGTATGTAAAATTAGATTTTTGATATCTTTTTAACATTATGTAAATGTTAGATGAGAAGAAGTAATTCGCTGATCTAACACGTAGTTTTTAGTACAAAAAAAATCTATATTTTTGTTAGTATTTAGTTTATTAAGCATAACTTAACAGCTGACATACGAGAATATCTATGGTACGGCTAAGCCGCATCTGTAACATCTATCTTTATAATTTAGAATAAGTAGACGGTTGATTAATAATTAATGAATGTTACTGTGATCGTGTAAATCAGACACATGGTGCTCATTAAGGCGCATGAATAGGAGTTGGCCGCTATGTCATTAAAATAAATATTGTCGATAAATTGACTATTATAGTTTAATAAGAGGATTTTTAAAGTAAATAATAAAAACCGGCCAAGTGCGTGTCGGGCCATGCGCAGTCTAGGGTTCCGTAGTTGCGAATGACAACTTTGAGTTCACACTGTTCACACTCACACCTCACAGTTTACCGACCAAAAACATCAAACAATCAAAATTGTATGAAATTTTACATTTTCGAGTACATTTTATAAGTTGGTTGCTTATCACTTTTGAGTTCGTACTTAGTACTCAGCTCTGATAGTTTTCCTTTCAACTTCAGTACCTATATATACTACTGCTGTAATTTTTTTCACGTATCCATATATTACCGTTTAGCAGATAGAGGGGGGGACACGTACGTCTAACAAAAATTTGCGCTTTAAAACCAAATATTTCGGAAACGGATCCCTAAATCGAAAAGTGGTGTTCTCAACCTCACAATATTTTTTAAAGACCTATTTAACGATACCCCACACGATGGGTTAATAGAAAAAAAAATTACTCCCCCACTTTACATATATGGGAGCTACCCTAAAAAAAATTTTTTTTCAAGAATTTTTTTACCTCTTTTTTGACATGATTAATTTACATACCCACACCAAATTTCAGCTTTCGTGTACTTATAGTCTCTGCGTAAAACCGCGGACGGACAGACAGACAGACATGGCGAAACTATAAGGGTTCCTTGTTTACTACGGAACCCTAAAAAGCATTCCACTCGGCCAATTTATGTGCTTTAATAGACTTGACAGTATTAGCAGTGTCTTTTAGGACACCATATCCATAATGCTTGCTTGCGATCTCAATATTGTAACTTATTTTTATTATTATATGACAATAAAAAAACCATATGCATAGTCAAAGATTTTTATTTTGTTTAAATATCCGTTTTCGTTGATTTCTTGTATGATTTAAATCTTTAACTTTCCTTTCAGAATACGACTTAGGAACACTCCCTAAAAACTGGGAGTGCATGAGTCGTATTGTTTATAGATTGTTTGTAATAAAAACTAATACTGACACAATACATGCTTAAAACAAGCATTCAAGGTTCTTATTAGAAGCAACGAATAATATTGAACCGAGAAATATTATTTATTAAACTTATTGAGCCCATAGAGCTACAGTAGGTGGACTTAATGCTAAGAGCATTCTCTCCCAGTCAACCTTGAGAAGAAAAACAGATAAGAAGTAGGTGGTAAAGTAAGAACCAAATTTAAAATATATTTACAGAACCAATTTAGGAGGGAAGGAAAATTATATACATATATATCCATACATAAATACATACTACCAGTAATCAATATACATAAGCGAACATAAATAATATTTCATATAAACAACAATAGATACATATATACATAATTATACGAATATACATACACAAACTAGTAAGAAATTATGAATTAATCTGCTAACTCATATCAAAGAGAAAAGAATGCAATTTTTTCTTAAAGATGAATCTGCTTGTGATCTGTCGAATGTCCTAGGGTAAGGCGTTCCAAAGTCGTATAGCTTGTAAGGTAAAAGAGTTAGACATAAATCCAGAATGAAAGAGAGGAGTGAAAAGCATAAGGGAATTACTAGAGCGAAGTTGACGATCGTGAGTGTCCGAAAGGTATTGAAACTTACATTTCAGGTACCCAGGAGTATCGGGATTTTTAAGTATCGAGAAAAGGGAGCATAGGAGTCTTTGCTGCCTGCGCAAACGAATAGGAAGCCAGGACAATTTAGATCGAAAGTGAGAAATGTGATCGTATTTACGCAGACAGAAAATGAAGCGAATACAATTATTAAGAAGACGATCGAGTTTATTGAGAAGATCTTCATTTAGATCTGGATAACACACATCAGCATAATCAATAATGGGGAAGATTAATGTTTGAATTAAAGTGATTTTTGTTTTAATCGGGAGAAAATTTCTAAAACGGTTGAGGTGTTGCAGAGAGTACGTGACAGCCCGACTTAATTCTGTAATTTGAGTTCTCCAAGAAAGAGACTCGTCCATAAACAGACCAAGATTTTTTACCCGATGTGAGAAAGGTATAGCGTCTCCATTATAAATTACCGGTTGAATCAAATTTAAATCAACTTTAGCCAACTGTACAGTACTACCAACAACAATGGCTTGGCATTTAGATGTATTAACATATATACCGAAACCCTGAGTCCAAGAAAATAACTCCCTTAAACTGTTATTAAGTTGACCAATTGCACTTTGGATATTCTCTACTTTTGTTTGGACATACATTTGAAGGTCATCTGCGTAGAAATGGTAAGAACAGCCAATGGATGAAGAAAGAAGATTGATGAACAATGAAAACAACAATTCTAATAACAAGTTAGATAATTCTTAATTGAAGGTAATTTAATTTAAAATCAATAATATCGTTTATTGGCATAAACAAATCTAACTTATTCCCAACATTATAAGTCATTGATATAAAATATTTTTGTATTAAATTTAGAATTTTTGTATTAACATCAAAAGTTACATTATCTCGTATTAAAAAAGGAACATCTTAATTCTAGTAAAATGATTTTTCAAGCAAGTTTTATTATTCTTAAAACAAAAGATTTTTTTATTTAAATTAAGTATATTTTATTTTAAGAGAAGTGGTTTATTTTCTGAATTCAAATCAACATTTTCTTGATAAGAAGACTTTCTAAGCTTACGTCAAGAGAATCTTCGACTTACAATAAGAATACTAATAATGAAGGAATTAATGTCTTAATTCAAGTGAAATTTTCTTCATTCAAGATTTTTTTAAATGTCAGTTGACGATATTTTTTCTTTCACATAAGTAAATATTAGTTTCCATATACATGAAACAACCATAATCTTGGTTTAATGCAATTTGTTTTCAAGCAAATATTTTTTGCTTTTTTGAGAAATCCGTTTTTTCTGTGTAAAAAGATTGTTACTTTTTGATTAGATAAGTCTCAGATCTAGCAATGCAAATGTGTGATATGAATACGTGATGTTATTAGTAGTTTCTAGTTGTCAAAGTTATTTATGTTTGTTACATTTCCTTAAGATTAATATAAAGAGAGTTAATGATAGTTAGTGATTTAAAAAGTTTGAGTAATAGAAGTTATTTAAGTACCAAAGTGATTGCCAAATGTTGCTTTTAAATGTTCTTTAGGTGATGGGCAGTTCATATAGATACTGCTAAGACTTTTGAAGCTTTATTTTAAGAGTTAATAATTTGTGATATGAATAGAGTTATTACGAGATCCTTAAATTAAACCTGTTAATACTTATTAGATTTATGAAAATGTAGAACTTACAGTGAGATTGAGACTAAATAGTCACTAAAATTAATACTTAAGACATATAAAGCTAGTTATATTCATAATTTTGTTATAATGAATGATACTTTTATAACCAAACCGGGTTTTCATTAATTGAAAGTTTGCATTAGGGAGACTTGATCCCATATGATCAAGTCTACCCGTTACCAGTAACGGGACTTATCCCAGGATAAGTCTCCTAGAATATGGGACACTTGTTCCTTTTGGAAAGTTTTCGGAAAATGCAAAAAAATAAATGAAGCACACATAATGATGGGGAACAATAATAAACAATATTGACTACCTATATATGTATGTATTATTTTCAAAGATCTAAATTTGATAAAAATCATCATCATCATCATCATCAGGTCTTTCTAGTCTCCACTGCAGGAGCACGACCCTCTCTGTACTACCAGAGCCATATACTAGCCTGAGTAGTCAGAGGATTTGGCATACACTCTTCACGCTGGCCAGACGGGTTGGAGAGGTCTCTTTGATGTTATTAAGCTTTGTTTAGCTTGTGTTTCCTTAGTCGCCTTTTACGACATCCACGGGATGACTTGGAGTAGTTCTATTCTACTCTGACGGGAACCACACGACCATCAGGATTATTCGTGAAGACGAACCCTCTCTCACGGTACTCGAAAGACCTCGACGTGGCAAATCCACTGATCCACACTGTCCGTCATATTCCTATAGTTCCAGAGCCGTTCTATAGGCTGATTAACAGCATTGGCGTTTTGAAGCACGAAGGCCAGACATACCTTCCAGTCTTGCCCCAGGATAAAGAAGTGCGCAATCGCTATGCACCAAGCTGCACCACTGTAACGCTGTCGAACTTGCGTAGAACAGTCGAAGCCCTTTCGAACCCTCAAACTCCAAGGGTCGTTAGAGATGACTTTTATCGTAACTCTCCAATACCGGGAGCCCGCTGGAATGGGAGAATCCTCGGCAACCCAGATGACATCATCCCGAGAGATTATGATAACAACGCCTTCAAGAGGGATTTGGATCACCCCAATGACATAGCAATGCATTTGCAGCGCAATCTGCCTAAGATGGCTGGAGCTCCAGTTGATCTAATGACACCGGGCAATCAAGCCCAACTCCTAAGCAGTGAACCATCTGATCTGCGAGTTCCTGACTTCACGCAGGATACGTTGACTAACTACATCAGGCGCGCCGAGATGGAAGGTAACATAAAAATATAAGCAAGAAACCAAAATGGTGATCAAGTGTCCCCAGTTTCCCCTACAGTCCCAAGCTTATGGGAAAATAAAGGAAAACTTCAGTGGCCCAAACGAAATGGCGAATTACTAGCAAAAGATGAAAATGCCCAACCTCGCTCAGATTGGCTAACCCTGGGCAAAAAGATAATGGGGAGGGGAATATAGCCTTGACAAAGCACTATTAAAAAAATTTGTAAGAATGTATTTTTAAAAATATACAAAATTAAGTATTTCGCTCATTTTCTATTTTGTTTCGTTACATATCATTCTTTATCGATTGGTCAGATTCCAACGAGAGTACATGGTCCGCGCTCGGAAAGCTAATACTTATGCATTATTGGTATACCTTATACTGGGCAACAGTGGCTTTGCAGTCCAACGGAGTCTCTTCTTTTAACAATGCCAGCAATCCAAGACATTAATTATAGCATTTTAAAAAATAATTTACACAACGATTGTTTAAAATAATTTATAAAAACTATAATATTATTACATGTACATTTGGATTTATTAAATGTGCAGAACATAAAAATGAAATAATAGATTAGTTATTAGAGCATACAACTAAATTTTTAATCATTGTAAATTAATAAATAGTGTTATCACAGGAAGGAGAAAACCAGATGACGAGGATGATAATTTTCAGATAAAAGCTAAAAATATTAAGCATTAATGTTTTAAAAGGAAAAATAAATAAATCTTACTACATAATTATAGCAGTTCTTTGTTTCAAACGGTTATCAACCCTACTGATAATCCCACTATCAACTTTACTTAAGCTTTTGACAAAAGCACATGTATGATTATTTTGTGCCACATCATTTAGGGCTTTATCGTATAAATAGGCAGGAAATAAAACAAAGAAATCTACTAATACCTTCGAGCAACACGGAAGGGAGTAGCCATACGCTGCATTCCCCTCTGTCAAGGTACAAGCCAAAATTAGGCATATGCATGTCTATGTGTTAGTTGTGTGACTCATCTGTACACAAATTATTTTTTCTTTTTTATGTCATTTTTTGTGACAATGTCATAATTACTATCAAGTGACAGTTTAAGTTTTATATGTAGGTGTGCGGAACTAAACTTGTGTGCACATTTCCCCCCGCAAAAAACGCCAGAAAAATTGTCATAGTAAATTGTCGCTTTGCCCACTCCCTCCGTCCGGTACGGAGGCCGTGTTGCTCGAAGACTAATACCTAATGAATTGTTGGGTACCATAATGACGAAGTCAAACCTATTATTATTTTAGATGGCACATATGTGTACATTCAAAAAAGCTGAAATTATAAATATAAAAAAAAGACATATAATACAGTCTTCATAAATATGACAATCTTGTCAAACCATTTTTAATAGTCAGTTCAGATGGCTACATAATTGACGTATTAGGTATCCAGCAACAACTTCTGATGCAGAAATAATTAAAAATGCATTCAAAGAAGGTACTATTTTAAGGGAATTTTTTCAATCTGGAGATGCATTTATACTCGATAGGGGTTTCCGCAGCGAAATAATAACTATAGAAGTCTAATTCAGAACAAAATCCACTACAAATATGGTCCTACTTTCACTACATTGATAAATTGTCTCAAATGTTTGTACGAATGAACAACACATGCAAACAGGCCAATTAGTTGCGGTCACGTGACGCCAGCGTGACGCACTGTATTCCAGCAAGGGCGGTGATTGGTTCGCGGCATGCGCGATAACAGTCATTCGTTCGCGGGCTTGTTGCAATGTCAAAAGATTGTGCGAAGCATGAACGATGTTATGCAGTATGTGTGAAGTCATCATAAAAATTATCGTATTTGCTTAAAATTGTTGGATTAATTATTTGTAAATTATTAATTAAAATTTTGAGGTTTGCATTTTTATATTTTATTATGTCCTATCTAAAATTATTAATATTTTAATACGTTTTAGACGACCTCTGCGGCTCAAAAGCAATGTTCTTGCCTTTGAACTACAGTGTTCCGTGTTCGATCTCCAGCCCGGTCAAGATGGAATTTCAGATTGTCCCGGAAATTGATGTTTGATCTACATAGATATTATCTACACTTCTACACTAATATTATAAATAAAAAGAAAAGATTTGTTTGTAATAAATAAACTCAAAAACAAGTGGACCCATAAAAAAATCTTTCGTCAATTAAGCTACATTTCCAGCGAGTAACAAAGGCAATATTTTATTATGAAAACAAATTAGGGATCCGTAAGATATTTTGGTTGAACCAAGGCATCAAATCACAATCAAACAATTATTTTTCTTGGAGTTCGCTGACTAAACCATTATATACTACTAGCTGCGCCCCGCGGTGTTCCCCAGCGGCAGAAAGTAGCCTATGTGTTAATCCAGGGTGTCAGCTACCTGCATACCAAATTTTATCAAAACTGGTCCAGTCGTTAGTGTGTGAAGAAGTAACAAACATACACACACACACGCACACACTATCACACTCACAAACTTTCGCCTTTATAATATTAGTGTGATAGTGTGATACCTACTGCTGATTTGAAAGTAAAAGAAAAACATAGAATGCCAGCTGCGTCTTCAATTCGTAAAAGCTGGTCGAGGGAATCGGAGAAACGGAACTATGACATAGGTGGTGCGGCTAGCAACCCATCACTATTTTGGTATCTTGTTTCAATTACACGCCCATCATAAAACATAACTATTTATGTTTTTCTGTGGTTAAGTAGATAATAAGATAGGTAAGAAATCAGTGAAAGACGATTATATTTTATAATATTTATTTTAATATTGATCTTAACAAAAAAAAAATCGTTGAGTTTGTCTACATTATTTTTAAACTAATCTGCATTATTTAATGTGTTATGTACCTCTGAATATAATTAATTTATTTAGTTTGTGTCTTGTAGAATTTAACAAAGAATCTTGTTTTGCCAAATAATGCAGACGAGTTCTCAAATACTCTTCTATTACACTTTTTATCAACAAAGTATCATGATCTGTTTCTCCGGAATGATTAGTTTTGATAGCTGTTAATATATCAAATCTTTCTACAATTTTAGTGAAGCATCGGTTGAGAATCACTGCAAGATTACAATCTCGGGACAAACTTTTACCATTTGTATTTATTTTGATAATTTGCCTCAAAATTGTTTCAGATTCCTGACAAATTTTAAATAAAATAATCGAAGGATAAGAAAGACCTCCAAAGTCTTTAAGACAAATGAGTTTATGGAAGTACAACTTTTCAGCAGCTAGTAATAGTTGAGTGCAATCAGGGCACTGAATTTTCGCTATTAGTTTTCTTGCCACAAAACCGGCGATGTAACCAACAATTTGTTCTACCGTATTAGGTAATTGTCGGCTATCTAACATTTGTGACATTATTTGGCAGTTGTTTTGTTCTATGGTTTGGCCGCTATCAACAGTTTGACCTTCGAACTCCTGTCGATATCCAAGTGTAGTTTTATTTATTAAAGAACTGCAGTTCAAGATAGGAAATTCTTCCAATGGGATACAATTTCCAGTAAATTTGGACCGTAACTCCAAGTTTAATAAAGTTTTTTTGTAAATTCCCATAAATTGTCTTGCGTTAGGATTATTGTTGCAACGACCGTGGTTGCGGATAACTCCAAAAAAGAGTTCCAGATGGTCCTGTGAGAATTTATATGGTAGTATATATTCAAGACGATTTTGCTGCACAACCAGGTTTTCAAAAAGCATCTTAAAACTTGTAATGCAAATAAGTAATCCCAAAAATCCCGTTTTCGATTGTGTTTTAATTAATTGCTTCAGAACCACCGCGGTAGAAGCCTTTGTAGCCACGTTAATTTTTAATCCCAGCAAATATTTTTTAGTATCATCCAAAAAAGTCATTATGTCATCTTTTTTATCAATGAAAACGGGATGTTTGTATCCTTTCCCCTGAAGGGATCTGCAGTTCAAAATATCAAAAAGGTTGTTTATTATCTCTATGAAATTAATCGTTGGGGTTGCATTTTGGAAATTAGGGATCTTTAATTCATCGCAGCATAATTTTAATGCTGCAGCCACGCTATGACTGAGCGTCTGTGTAGCCAACTTAACGTTCATTATGTTGTTTCTAAAACTCAAATGACGTTCCGTAAGCTTATTACCAAAATGTAGTCCAATGTCATCCTGAAGCCTCTTGAGGTGGGTTAAATATTTCCAATGAACTTCGTCACCGTTTAAATCAATAATTTCTTTTTTTGCTTCAAAGTTATTTCTCACAA
This sequence comes from Rhodophaea formosa, assembly GCA_963082605.1. NCBI lineage: Eukaryota > Metazoa > Arthropoda > Insecta > Lepidoptera > Pyralidae > Rhodophaea > Rhodophaea formosa. Next base: position 12,696,815 of record OY720229.1, on the reverse strand, counting down.
GTTTAAGCATGTGGCAGGGGTCCAAAATTATAACCACAGGCTTTCCAGTTGAAGGATGAGCAAAATGAGTAATTAAGTTTTCGGTATCCTCAAAGTCGCAGCCCAATAGTTTCGCCATTGCAAAATTTGATGCACAACCATCAAAAGTTAAGCTTACAACTTCTGCACCAACTTCATGACATTTTTTCAAGCATATGTTAATCAGGTTGCACCTTTGTTCTGCTGTAAGACCATTTATGAAGAAATAACCCAGTGGTAGCTTAAAAGAGTCGTTTAAAGCCACTAACATTAAGACGTACACTTGAGTAGCTGTTTCGTCAGCAGGGCCAAATGTCACTAATCCATCAATATCCTTCCCGTTAAATATTTTCTGCTGTCTTATGGCCATTTCATCAGCCATAAGACAAGCTAGATTTTTATTTGTATCTGCTTGCTCAAATTTAGTTTTAAGTGCTCTGAAGGCTTCTTCTGTAAATCCTGGCTTGCAGTCAATTACCTGATACCATTTACTGAGAGTAGACGGGTGAGGAAGGCAGGACATAAACTTACTCCTAACATATTTGTATGCGGCCGGTGAGTAATAATTTAAAGTTAAAGCAAATTTTTTTACAGTTGAAGTATATTTTAGAATAGTACGGCCTTTTTTTGTTTGTTTCGTTTTTAGACTGGAAAATAAATCATCAGGGAAATCTCCGAGAGCTACTTGCATATTAGATTTGTCATAACCTTTCTTTTTTAACTCTGTGATGATATTTTTTAGACTAGTTTGCTTTGTTTCAAGACGTTTGTTTTTGCGCTGCAAGTTCTTTATTTTTGTCAACCGTTTTTGGGATAATAAAGAATTACGTTTCAATTCATTTTTTAAGTGATGCGTTTTAGGAGTATCAAAAATAGATTCAATATCAGAAGATGGAATATTGATTGGTGTGCTACAAGTCTGTACATTGATATCATCATTGGGTTGATAAAGCTTCTTTCTTTTATCTGGTAAATAATCTTCGTTCACTTCATCGATCTCTGCAGTAAATTCATATGTGCATTTGGGGCACTTGACCTGCAATCACAAAACAAAATTAAAATAATTATCAAGATCATAAACGCTACTGCCTTTTCCAGCAGTAGGTACATAAAGTTTTTAATCTATAAGTATTTTTGCTACACAATCTTAAATCGCCTTTTTAAACTGGGTTGAAAGCTAATTAATAATATATAAATATTTTATTAATGGTAAGGGTTAAACATTCATTTAACTTAATTAATACTTATGTCATTAAAAAGTTTTAAATGCAAGTATTTCATGATGATTATCTTTACTGATATTATAAATGTAAAATATTGTTAGTATGGATGTATGTATGTATGTTTGTTACTCTTTCACGCAAAAACTACTAAATGGATTTAATAAAACTTATGCTTGCAATAATATAGCTTATACATAAGAATAACATATAGGCTATATATCACGCGGGCGAAGTCGCTGCCAACAGTTATTTTTTTATATTTTTGTGCGACCAAATGTAAACAAAAATCAAACAAATACTAAGTTTTAATAAACACTAAGTTTTCACTACGAATGAGAACATCTGTAACTATGTTAAAATATTTTGTCACTTACACATATGACTACAGTATCAATCAGATTTCTTTAGCTATCATAAGTAGAAATTATCACTGCTCACTACCACCACCCATTACTAATAAAGTTCTTACCGTTCTTTTATGTTTATGCGCTCTACTCTGGAAACTATTCATTTTCACACACTCCATTTCACACTTAGAACCCGACGCAATTGCTGGTTGTTTCTGCGGCTGAATCTGAAATAAATCCAAGAAGTTGAAAATTTGTGATCAAGATAATTTTTTTATAAGTCATATATTCATCAGCTTACCTGAAGATCTGTGCTAATGATATTTATATTGTTATCTTTGTTGGTAGATTCAATTTGATTTTTATATGAATTTGCCACATCCAAACAATTTTTACGAACCATCTAAAATAAAAAGTCATATGATAATATGCAAATAGCCATGAAATATGAAAAAGCTAGGTCTTTTATACACATTAATTACGTTTATAAAAATTAAAATTAGCCTTAAAAAGTAAAAAGAAGTATACTAACTGTACAAATAGGTATAGCAGATTTTTTTAACATGCAATTGCCTGCTCTCGACAAATACATGTCTTCGTTTCCAAAATGTATAGAGCACACCCTACTAGCAGTAGTGGGCAACCAGTCATCTTCTCTTCTTTCTATACGAACTGCTTTTACCCACTCTAACCGTCGAAGCTCTTGTGTAGGAAATCTGCAAGTAAATTTATAATATAATTGACGCCGCATTGACATCATCCAACATGATAAATAAACCTCGTGATCATGACGCATAATATCATTCAAACTCTTTCTAAAACAAACAAAACAAATAAACTAACTTTCACATCTATACTAGTACAGATAACCCAACAAGAAAAGGTCGTAAAACCGATGTGGCATTGTTTGCATAATGCAGTCCATCACTTGCTCGAGTACCAAATCTTCGCTGGTTTTGTAATTCCAAAATAATTGTACTTACCTGTGATAAGTTATCCCCGTTTTACTTTTATTTGCGTCTTTTCGTCTCCTACACCACTTGACCACGCAGGAAGTCATTTTTTTATATATTTCGCTCGTTTCGTCACTATATAATTCGGCGGGAGCTGCGCGGGAAACGCGGCCTTTCGTCATTAAACGAGGTGGACAACTGCAAGCGTGTGGATTGTCGTTATTTAGCCCCGCCCCCTTGATTGTCGTTTCGGTGGTGCCATTCTTTGAGCAGCGTTCGAGTTCTATAGTTATTATTTCGCTGGGTTTCCGTGATGCCTTGCCCTTACTAAATGAGTGTGGATATAGGACATAAGTTTTCAGCCGGTGAAACACAACTTTCAACAATAAAGGCAAATAAATCGAGGACAGTCACAATAAGTATATTCATCACAGTTGCAAAACTGCAATTTACACTAAGGAAAAACTGAACTATGTGTCAACAAGTTAATTTATATTAATATAGCTGAAGTACAGATCCTAAAAAATAAAATACGCTAGAGGCTACTAGGTGAACCATCAGGATTTTTTTAGCCTTGGACGACACGAGTCCGGAATCGAATTAGCAATTAATGGTTTTCGTAGAACCGGGATTTGTTTAGTAGATAGACATATTTATCAAGTCCATGACTTCATAGTCTGTGACAGTGAACAGTCAGGGAACAAACAACTTGAACAGGAAGGTACGATTCAGCAAACGCAAGTCACCGCCCAATTGCCGCCAGCCATCTCCGCTCATAACAGTCATCTATCTTCTCATCATCTACAGGCCTTTGTTAGTCTCCACTGCAGGAGCACGACCCTCTCTGTACTACCAGAGCCATATATTAGCCAGGGCTGTCAGAAGATTTAGCCTCACTCTCCACGCTGAACAGACGGAGGACAGACAGAGGTCTCTGATGTTTATAACTTTGTTTAGCTTGTGTTTCCTAACTCGACTTCCACGAAATCAAAGGGGAGACTTGGAGTGGTCCTACTCTAGTCTGCCGGGAACCACACGGCGTCATAACAGTGATGATTGTGATTCAGACCAAACCAACGAAGTCAAAACTTTAACTAAATTGGCATTAGCAGCTTCTATCAATTATAGTGATAGACAAATAAACCATTAATCTCAAGAAACAGATCTTATCTCCATTCCTCATTCATCTCTGTTTCCTGATTCATCTACAGATTTAGATCTCGTATAGCAATTTACATTGAAGGAGTTTGTAGTGGGAAGTCAAGGGGTACAGTTGAAGTTTGCCTTAGACAATTTTGCAAATTGATTTTTGTGGACTTTATAATATGAAATTGGTGTAGTTTGGTGTTATAAATGCTCGTACTCGTGAACAATTTGTGAAATAGTTAAAGTGGACTGTTATATGGACTCGTATAGACTTGTCACCATAACCTCCCGACCACGAGGCATCAAAGAACATACGCCATCTTTGATGCTACTTGTTACAACTTTACCGTACAACACCGATACTTAGTATCTCAATTTACTGGACATTGGTAGAATCACTGAAATCTCGGTGGAAGCCATTTTATAAAACAGAAGAAGAAGAAGCAATTCCAAGAAACAAATTTAAATGAGCCTGAAAAATCTTATGAAGATGTATTTATTAGAGGCCTAGCCTCCAACATCCTCAGCATATTTGTCTCCAAAAAAAATTGTCCAAAACTAGGTTAACACAATAAAACTAGTAACAGAGGGAGAAAAGCTTCTAAGTCAACAATATTGACTTTGTCGTAGTCAAATTTATCGCAACTTGATTTAACGACCTCAATAAAAAGGTGGAATAAAGCGTAAGCACTAAAGAATAAAAAGAATGCTATGAAGGAGTTGAAAGGAAAGGTAAGTAAGAACGACAAGGGTGCCTCGAAAAGAAAGTAATCTGAACTGAAAAAACAAATGAAAGGGATAGAAAGAAAGCAAAAAAGCACTTAAAACGAAGGCATTGAAGAAAGTTACGAGAGTGTCTTTTCAATTAATGATATGACTGATGAGAGCCCTGACCGAAGCCAAAGAGATTGTAGAAACATTTTCTTACATCAATATTTAAAGGATCTGTTCAAACGCTCCGAACATTGCCGGCCATGAATGTTGCAGAAAGTCAAATTACTGCTTGCACGAAATATTATTTTATTATATTGTAGTAAATAATAATCACAGTATAATAATATTTTTTTTAGATTTTTTGTCCTTTTGTACAGTAGCTAAAAATGGGTTTAAAGTTTTTTGCGATGGGGACCAAAGATGTTTCTATATGGCAATACTATCTGCAAGAAGGGAATTCGCCGTTTTGTTCAATCAAACCTTTGACAATTGTACAAAAATAAAAATGCAATAATAATTGTAAATAATTTTATAAAATATAATAATCCAACAAACAAAATGTCGTTGAAACCTATAAAAGCCATTTGTAACAACGTACAGCTGTTGAAAAATTAAACCTAATCAATTATTTTTTTGACGCCGTCTGTCAACAGGCTTTGACAGATAAACAAAACGCAATTGGTAAACAGAAAATGGCGTCGCTATGTTTAGTTCTGCGTCAAACAATTTCAATGCTTTTCGTCATGTTTCTATTCATTCCGTTTCGCTTTGCGTTACTGGAGTGTTCTCTGCGTTTGCGTTGTGTTTGCGTCTTGGTGTTATTATATTGGAACCCCGACGACTTGGCTTGTTTTTGGACTTTACCCGGATTGCATACGAACTGGCTATCCTTTTATGAATTTATACAACACTGGCATTCTACTACTTGGACTCCGATTTCCTGTGATTTGGTTGCTCACGTTTATTCGTTGGACCGACAACTTGGCTTTCTTTCTGGACTTTTGACTATCCTAACCTCACTTCGACTTCGTGGAGGTAAGTACAGTTTTTCTAAGTTACACTTGCATAGGTATTCATTCTTTTGTCATTTATTTTATTCAACGTTAATGTTTTGTTTAAGATCCTACCTGTGGAGACACTGCAGTAATGGAATGTATTAGTTGTAAAACTGTTCTGGTTGAAGAGATGTTTCATTACAATACATCTCACTTTGACATTGATCTTCAAACAATTTTAACAAGAAACCTGGGTTCTGAGGTATGTAGCTTAGTTCTTATTAAATCGCTTCCAATGAATAGTTATTCATGTACATGTTTGCCATACTTGAGCAATCCTTCATAAGCTAAGCACAAAGATGTAGATTAGGATTGAGTTTATTTATCAATGCTTACATTTGAATTTACATTAAATACAGATTAACCGCGAAGATTAAGCTAACCTCACCAAAATCAAAGTGAAGTGACTTGTAAAGCAGGTTTAGCAAACATGTGTTAAACATATATTTTTTATTATTATTTTCACCCTACCAACATATGAGTATGATTTTTAACTAGACACATTGAATATAATTACAAACACATAAAAAACTAAGAATATGATGATATATGTGGTTAAAAAAGTTTTTTCTGGTAATAACTGCCTTATAATTAATGTGTTGTGATATGTTTTGAGGAAACTGTTGAAAATATGTGTACATCTATTTTTTTAGATTGGTGATAATGCCAACCTGTGTGATGCTTGTTTTTCTTCACTTACAAGTCAGCTTTCTGCGGGATCTAAGACTCATGCTGACTGTCACTGTATCAAGTGCAAAAGATCTATTATTAACCATCGTTCACACACATTGCCTCTGGGTCCTGAGAGAGACATTATATTTGCAGCTATATCACCGGAACTGGTAAGTATTATTTCTCAGTTTGTATTTTTAATTTAAATAATTATTCTTTAATGAGATATTATTATATATTTGTCTTTATTTTCAATTTAAGATAAGACCTACAAACAGAGTATGCTATCGTTGTTGGATTGCTGCTAATAGAGCTGCACAAAGAGAGAGGGCTTTGCCTTGCCAAATGTGTATCTGGTGTGAGCGATCCATGGAACAAAAACGTTCATATCCTCTGCGTGATGGCCCAGTAAAAGATTTGATTGCTGCCCGTATTGCACCTAGACAGGTAAGTAATGCTTTCTTTCAAAGTAAAAAGATTTTAATAATTTGATTTGAATTTGCATTTGGTTTTCATTTTCATTCAACATGAAAATAAGAGTCTTTCTCAATTGAACTATGTTTTTTAAGCAATTTTTCTGCTCAATGATAATGACCAATGATTAATTTTGATTATTCTTCTTTAATTTTTAGATCATATTTCAAAGATGGTCTATATAATTTTATTTCAGTACAATTATCTGTTTAAGAGAAATTAACAAAAAACTAGATTATATTTCGAAGTGTGTTTATATGTTTTTACTTATTTTGGTACATAATATTGTTTGTTATTTTCATTTTAGATTGAAATTGGGTGCAGAGTATGTGCAGCATGTTTCGAAGCAGCAAAAAAGACAATAAAAAGAGCAAGTGCACAAGATCTCAACAGGGCTCAACTGTCAACAACTGAGGATGATACACAATATCAATCTTTTTTGGCTGAAGATGACTGCCAACCATCAACGTCACAACAACAACAACTCTCCACTGCATATCAACCCAATGATTCCACTGATACATTGTGTGTTTGCTGTCAAAGGTCCTTAGCAGGCAGACGAACACATTTGTTACCAGATGGTAGTGTGAGAGATACAATTGCTGCACAAATTGCTCCAAGACAGGTAATTGTATTATTTAATGTGTGCTTATAGATAGGGAACTGCCTCCATGGTGTAGTGGTTAAGAGCGTTCAGCTCGCACTGGGCCTGGGTTCGATCCCCGGCGGCGGCAATAACTTTGAGTTGTTGTTCTAGTTTGGTTAGGATATTGCAAGTCAGATGATCCGTGTTTCGGAAGGTACCTTAAAATGTGCGTCCCAAATGCCATCTAGCGTTTAAACCTTACCTGGTATTGGTTCTGGTTCACCCTTTGGGTTGTGGAGGTCAAATGGCAGTCGCGTTGTGTAAAAACCAGTAACCTCATCAAATCTCTTAGGCAAGTTAAGCGAACCCCGGGCTCTGAAGCTTTACTACTGAGCATTCAACCGGGAATATGCTAGGAAGAAGAATGTGTGCTTATACATAGAATAACATTATAAAGAAGAAAAGTTTGATTGTTATAACTTATCAAGTCTCTTAACTACTGAACTAATTCAAAAATTAAAATATTAAGTATGTTTACTAAATGAATATAAACTTTTTTTTCAGATTGAATCATGTAGTAAAGTCTGCTATGCTTGCTGGGTTGCAGTATGCCGAAATATTGCCAGTGAGGAGGCCAGACAAGATAATCAAGATAGATTGCTAGGTAATATTAAATTGCCTAATTATAAACGTACTGCAAATACATCCCATAAATGTTTTGTACATGGATGTACTAATGGCGAAAGGATGATTGTACCAAGTTATTTAAAAAGAAAATTATTAAAGGAATATAAATTGTACATTACAGAATCGGCACGTATATGTAAACAACATATAGAAACTTATGACTGGGAGTTCATCAAAACCAATTTCTTTTTTTATATAAATGATTTCACCCCATTTCAAATAGAAACAACAATTAATTTTGCATTAGAAAATGATGAGGACACACAGGTAAATTTTGAAAATATTGACAATATGTCTGATGAAATGTGCCATTATTGGACTGGGGTGTCAAAATATAATTTTCAAAGAATTTTGGACCAAACTCCCTCTCTACAAGAACGTCATAAGAATTATAAAACAGCATTAGCTATATATCTTATTAAATTACGAACTGGAGAGCCACATGAAAGAGTAGGTCAATTATTCAATTTGGGGAAAGCTGCTATATCATATATTTTAAAGAGTATTCGTAATATTCTACATGAAGAATTTGTGCCGCTTCATATGGGAGTTGGTCACTTGTCTAGAGACGATATAACGCAACATAATTTAATTATTCCTGATGGTTTATTTGGTGGTGAAGAAAGAGGCATTGATGGCGAGGTAAGAGGTAGAAGGGCGATTGTAATCTGTGATGGGACATATGTTTATTTACAAAAGTCATCTAATTATTACTTTCAAAAAAAATCATATAGCTTACATAAATATAGGAACCTTGTAAAGCCATTTTTAATTGTGACTACAGATGGTTATATTTTAGATATTTATGGCCCCTATGCAGCAACTGTGTCAGACGCTACTATAATGAGTCAATTATTTAGTAATGAAATGAATGAATTGAGACAATATTTTCGAGAAGGAGATGTATTTATACTAGACAGGGGATTCAGGGATTCTATGGATATGATGAGAAATCTAAATTATAATGTCCATGCACCTGAATCTCTAGAAGAAGGAGAGACACAGTTGCCTGCTCTAAGAGCAAATAAGTCTAGATTGGTAACCATGTGCAGGTGGGTAGTCGAAGCAGTAAATGGGTATTTCAAAACTGATTTTAAACTATTAAGATATGAGTTCAGTAATAATGCAGCTACCCACCTTATGATGGACTTTAGAATAGGAGGGGCCATAATAAATGCTTTCCATGCACCCATCACAGACCGACCAGATGCCTCCCTCATTTTAGAGCGTGCTTTACAAAAATTGTATGAAGATAATATATTATCTGAAATAATAATTGAAAATAATATAAATAGAATTAGAGCAATTTTTACCAACATTGATGCTGAACAGATTCTTTTAGATGAGTTTCCAGTGCTATCAGAATCTGATATGATTTTATTTGCACTGGGAACTTATCAAATTAAACAAGCACGCTCTTATTATGGGGAACACATAAGGGAAAATGGAACTTTTGTAATTGAAGTATGCCATGAAACTGAGCCCCTTCAGATACCTGTACTAGATGGAAAGTTATTATTGAGAGGACGCATCAAGTCTAGACACCGTACTGGAAAAGTGTACTACACTTATATTGTATTAAATACACAAGAAGATTACTGGGAGCACAGAATCCACAGTTACTATTGCACTTGTGTCATAGGAAAACGGACTGTGGGTTGCTGTGCTCATATTATGACAATTGTCTGGTATATGGGGTGGGCTCGGCATCAACCAACAGCAATTCAGGCCCCTGCCTCATGTTTAGATGACATTCTTGTAAGAGAAGATATTGAAAATGAAGAATAAAAATGTAAAAAAAGATTGTTGTTTTATTTTCATATTTGTTTGTTTTAAATTATATGAAATCTACATTTTAGTTCTACATACATGTTATTTCATTCAGGTTTGCATAGGTGTAACCATTAGCATTATTATTTTATGTATGGTAGGTTACTTATTAAAGTAGGTGTTTAAATAGTTTTCATATCTTTATTAAAGATTTGAATGTTTAAACAAAACTATTAAATATCAAAACACATTTTTTTTTATATAATCATTATGATTTGTTTAATAAATAAACAGGTGTTCTAGTGTAAAAGATCGCAAAATATGAACCATCCAAGGATATTACTGAACCAACAAACCAACTAATATTTTTAACAGATGGTCATAAGTGCATTTTATCATCATCTCGGGCTTTCTCTGCCTCCTCTTTATACTGGGTTGTGGCCCGCGCAGTGGCTTCATCGCTGCGCATGACTATGGGCAGATCCTTGAGTCACGGACTATGGAGCCGCGTCTGACGCGCCAGCAGGTGCGGCGGTTTCACCGACGACGGCGGCATTTTTACGGTAGTCGGGCGGACGGGTGTGTTGAATTCCTATGCTACACAACAGGTGGCTATGCGTGTGCGCCGACGTTCGACCTGCCATGCCATTACTGCAGCATTGTAAATAAATTGTAAATCATTATATAACCTAACTTTTACTTGTCAATTTGACATTGACATTACAGTATTTCGTAAGACAGTATGGCCGACAATCAAACAAAAGGCTAATATTAGGGAAATAAATATAAAACGTATCAACAAATACGTAGTGATATTGAGTTGAATAAATTAGATAATATCTTAAAAAAAATAACTATTTACAGTTATGATATAGTTCCTGAGTAATTATTTTTTTTACAGCTGTACAAATTTTGCAAATTTGTACCTCAACAATCAGGGCCTGAATTTGAACACATCCTTTGGCCGTTTGTTGAATGTTTCATATGTGTAACCACTATTTTGTACCAATACATTTTTTTATTTACACATTCGATTGCAAGGCACAGGATCATCAGTCAACGCCGGTATACCAAATAAAAGCTGCGTACATCCAACCTCTTCTAATGTTTAGTATTTAAGAAAAGTAAACAGTATTTAATATCTTTTGACGTCTTATAAATAATTGTATTTTTTAAAGTTCATTCTTATACAGAAGAGTACAGGTGCAAAACCAGGAATGTCACCAAAAATCCAAAAGTTATTTTATGGTGGCAACATTATCGTTTTCCCGCGTATTTTTGAATAGCACTTTACAAAAAGTGTAAAAACTAGCATTGTCAGATGTATTAATAAGAATTTTAAACTGCGTACAGGAACATAACATGGAAGATGCATAGTGTAACGGAATGTCCAGCTGTCAAAAAGATTTATGTCAACTTTGAGGTTATCTCGTGTGTTTGTTTACCTTCGGAGCTGCTGCTTGCGTTATAAAAACTTATTAGTTATTTCAGTTTACTACTGTAAAATGAGTACTAGTGATGAAGAAAATAATAACAATTTCGTGCGTAACACAAAAAAGCGAAAGAAAACAGGAAGAATGCGTGAAGTAATGAAGAAAATGAGAGTTTCTACGCACGAACCAGGGGATGATTGCAAGTGTAAAAGATTAAAATGTTTTGATAGGATATCACCAGAGCAACGTTCTAAATTACTAAGTGACTTCAACAGCATGAAGTGTACTGATGAACAATAGTAGATTGTTGCACTGAGCAGAAAGTAAGTTATTGCTGCACGAGTGATTATATGGAGCCCGAGCGCAAGCGAGGGCTCTAAAAAGCACGAGTGCAATATAACTTACTTAATGCGAGGTGCATAATCTGCTTTTCTTTTAACTACTGCAATAAAAGTAGTTGAAAAATAAAACTGAAGACAAATTACAATAGTTAAAAATTTGTTGTTCACATTCCCGCTTTTTTTCTTTATGGCCAGTATTTTTTTTAGGCAAGGCAATACACACGTCCCTTTGTTAACTCCATACGGCCGTTAGGTTGGCTTACCTTCTTTATGACAGGTGACAACTATTGTCCACGATTAAAAAAAACTAAACAGTGCAGTAAAGGATTTCCATACATTTTTGCTGCACTAGAGCAGCAAAAATGTATGGAAATCCTTTACTGCACTGTTTAGTTTTTTTTTTACTTTAAGTGCAGCGAAGTTCCGCTTTGTGCTGGATATGTAGTGCAGTTATGATAGAATTGCCGCGTAGTTGGAAGAAAAATATATACCTATGTGGCTTGATTAATGTGTGTTCAATAAAAAGGCGACGAAGCAGAAAAGCAGATGAAATGGATGCTTATTTCCATTAAACCCATTTCACTTATAAAGTGAAAGTGATGGAAAACGAAGAAACGAAAGAAAAACCTGTATGCTACAAGGCATTTATATCCATCTTTGGCATTAGTAAAGGAAAACTTGAACATCTTCAAAAGTCATTAAAAATATCAGGAACTGCACCAAGTGACAAGAGAGGCAAGTTAAGTTCAAATAAAAGATTGGACAGCAGTGTTAGGGATTTGATATGTAATCATATAAAATCCTTTAAGGCACGGTTAAGTCATTACAGCTTAAATGATACAAAAAAAGAATATCTACCCGAGGACTTTAACATTAAGAAAATGTATAAGTTATACTTGGAGGCATACAAGTCAAAAAATCATGTATCTTATGAAACTTACAGAACCATCTTTAACACAGAGTTTAATATATCATTTGGCTTGTGCTTGTGATGAATTTACAATTAAAGCAAAGGCATTGAAAGCTGAAGATAATGTTGTGGAACTGAATCGGTTAACTGTTCTGAATAATCTGCATAAGAAAAAAGCTCAAACATTTTATGATCGTAAGAAGAATTCAAGAATGAAGAGCAAAACAAATGTGGAATTTCAGGCAATTGAAATGGACTATCAAAAAAATGTGTCATTGCCAAACATTACAACAAACGATGTTTATTACAAACGGCAATTATCAATGTATTCTTTTAACATCCATGCATTAGGTGATGCAAGCTCCTATTTTTATACCTATCCTGAAACATTTGGACGCAAGGGTTCAGATGAAGTAGTTTCATTTCTGCTTCATTATATAACTCACTACATGGATAATCGTGTGAAGCATTTAGAAATATTTTGCGATTCCGCAGGTGGACAGTATAAGAACTACACAGTGATAAGATTTATTCATTTTGTTGTTCACAAAATGAAACTTTTGAATTCAATCAAAATTACATATCCAATACGAGGACATTCATACTTAGAATGTGATAAAAATATGGGCCTGATTAATTTGAAAGCTCACATGGAAGTTCCATACCAATGGTATGATTTGCTGAGAGTTAGTCGCCAAAGACCCAAACCATTTGAGGTGATCGAGGTAAGAATAGGTGAACACATCAAAAAATTTACAGATTTTTTTCAAAATCAATACTCGAAAAAGTGCTCGTTTCCAGTCCAGGCCCAAAGAGAATTAACCCTTAATTTGATTATGCAACCTTTTAGCAACAATCGTTTTGAAAAAATCCTTGTCTTATAATATATATTTATTTTCTTAAAATTCGATTTAGTGTCAATCTTATGTTTGTGTACAACACTATGGAAGACATCGACTCTGCCTTTGACTATGGTACATCACTATAAACGTCAAACTGCTGTCATGGGGCCTAGCAAGAGCAACAGAGCCGTAAGTTTTTATTGATAAATATTATATTCTTTGGTTATTTTAGTGGTGTTTTGGCGGAATTTCACTATTTATAATATAAACTAACGATGCACATTATAATTTTATTGAATATAAGGTTTTATAATGCATGACACGTGTTCTAACCTATGTGTTGCTAAAAAGCATCATTGCCAAAGTCACAATAGAGTATCGTATTTCAAGATTGTTGCTAAAAAGCATCATTGCCAAAGTCCTAGTAAATTATCATGATTCATAATTGTTGCTATAAAGCATCATTACCTAAGATGTATAAAAACCATAATACTTAGATTATTGCTTGATTTAACATTGGATTTTTTTACGTATCGCCCTAAAGGGGCCCACAGACATGAATTTTTTTTGCTATTATTATTTAATATCAGTAGGCCATCCATAAATTACGTAAGATAATTTTTCCCTGTACCAGACCCCCACTTCCCCCTATATAAGAAACAATAATAATAGCCCCTCCCCTATGTAAAATTTTGTTTTTGGTATGTTTTAAAAAGGAAAACAATAAGTAAATAAAATGTCATTTTATATCTTCCCTAAGATCTACCAAGACACCCCCTCGTCCGAAAAAATAGGACGTGGTCGACCCCCAACCTATATCACATTATGTAATTTATGGATGGTCCCAAAAACCTAAAATTAAAGTTTACTACCTGTGTTGCTTATTTTAAATTTTTAATTCTTAATTGCATCTTACGTGTCTTATGCTTGGGTTTGGTTTTTGGTTGCATGAAGTTTTTTGTTTATTCCTAGGTGCTTCAACGTGCTAGATCTCACCGCATTTTGGCTTTAGTCCCTAATATAAATGCACCATCGGACGTCGACAGCGACGTAACCGACTGCGAAGGTGACGGGATATTAGCTCCATCGGATCGCTTTGATGAAGATACTAGCGATGCTCCTTCAATTAATTCATCTTTAGAGCAAATGAATCTTCTTGACAGTGAAACTGATAACTCTGATTATGAAATTCCTGTAACTCCAGTACTTCGAGCTGTATTTCCTTCTGCAGACGAAACAGATTACAATGCTATACCGTCAGTATCTTCTATTCCTCTGCTTCCTTCTCCTGTTGTTAATTCACCACTTAGTTCGCAAATCACTCCGACTACCACTCGAAGACTTCAAACCAGAACTTCTGCATCAACAAGGCCTAATTCTAATAATCGATCACGTCTAGTTGCTAAAAGGACTAAACGCTTACCACAAGTAAAGTTCTACTGGAAGAAAAGGGCCTTTGCTCACCGTGCTTCCGTTGAACTCATTACTTATTCTGATCCACCCACAGAAGAGATGACACCCGGTGAATACTTTAATATTTTTTTTCCCAAGATATTATTGCTGATATAGTGGAGCAGACAAACATATACTCTGTTGAGATGACTGGAAAATCCATTAATGTAACAGAAAATGATATATATAAATTCATTGCCATTCATATCTTAACAGGTGTTGTTAAAATGCCCAGTTATTTGGACTATTGGGGCTCCAAACTCAGATATGCACAAGTCGCTGATGTTATGCCGCTAAAGAAATACCAGAAAATCCGAAGATTTATTCACTTTTCCAACAATTCAGCAGAGACTACTGACAGGTATCAGAAAGTACGGCCTGTTGTTGAAAAAGTCCGTTTGAATTGTTTGCAAGGTGCAGAAGAAGAAAAACAATTCAGCATTGATGAGATGACTCTCCCTTACAAAGGAAAAAAAGCTGGCAATCGTCGCCAATATAACGCTAGAAAACCTAAAAAGTGGGGATTTAAGGCGTTTGTTAGATCTGGCATATCTGGATATATTTACGACTTTATTTTATACGGCGGTGAAGATACATTTCGCAATGTACATTTTGTTGAGAGGGAAGAAACATTGGGTTTTGGAGCCAAGGTTGTATTGGCTCTTTGCAAATCTATTAAGAACAAACCATGCTTCGTTTATTTCGACAATTATTATACCTCCCTTGAATTAGTCGCATATTTGAGAGAAGAACTAGGAATTTTTAGTCTTGGGACTATCAAAACTAACCGTTTACGTGGAAGTCAAGCTTTGTTGAAATCAGATAAAGCTCTAAAAAAGGAAGGCCGAGGATCATACTCCCAAATTGTTTGCAATAAAAATAAAATTGCTGTGGTAAAGTGGTTAGACAATAAGCCTGTCACTTTAGTAAGTTCATTCGCTGATGCTTACCCAGTCGGAAACATAAAACGATTTTCAAAGCAACTTAAAACTAAAGCTGACATCCGTTGCCCCCACGCTGTGAAGCACTACAACGCACATATGGGAGGCGTTGACTTGTCAGATATGCTGATAGCTCTTTACAGGACCCAGATGAAGACCAGGAGGTGGTATATGAATATTTTCGCGCAAATATTAGATATATCTATAAACAACGCATGGATCCTGTACAGCCGACACAGTGGTCAAAAAAACTTGCGGAAAACATTGAGCCTAAAAGAATTTCGATGCCAAATTTCTTTTTCATTAGTAGCAAAATATACTGCTATGTCATATGCTGCTGATGTGCCAGGCCCCGGCCAAAGGGACAAGATAACTAAGCCTACTGTAGCTAGACCTCTTGAAGAAACCAGATTTGATGGGATAGGTCACCTGCCAAATATCATAGAAAAAGGTCGATGTCGGCTATGCAAATCCGGCTATTCTACAATAACATGCATGAAATGCAACACTAGGCTTTGCCTCACAAAAAACAGAAATTGTTTTTATGATTTTCATGTGAAAAAATAAGAATATTACAAAATAATAGCTGTTTTTTTTTTTTTTATTAGTGTCGCCCCCTTTTGGTAATGTGGTAAAAAAGACACAACGTTTTTTTACCTACTTGTCCCTATGTTTGGCAACGTTGTAAAAAAGATACACAGGATTTTCGCGACATAGACAAAAAAAAATTTTTTTATATATTTTTTTATGCTTCTATATAAATTACTTTTAACATATATGCAACTCACATGGTTAAAGTCTAATATTTTTTTTATGCCAAATTAAGGGTTAATGTGTGTACGAGAACACCCGAGAGTTATTTTACACAGAAGTAACTATAATGGTATATGGGAGAAATCACCTATTTTGGCGAAAAAGGGAGCAGGACCAGATACTTGAAATGAATTTGAATTGCCAGAATTTGCTTACCAAAATTTTTTGCTAATTAGTGCTGAAAAGTATAAGGACTTATCAGATTTAAAAAGATTTTGTTCAGCGGGTGCTCAAGCATACTTTGAAAGCATTCCACATGTTTAACAGTAGTACATTTAGTTAAACTTAACAAGGAATGTCCATCTGGACATTCCTTTCATGGGAAGCTCTGGACATTTCCAGTTTTTTCACGTTACACAGGTGACCTACTTAATTTTTTCTTAATTTTTAGATTTTTTTATTTTCAAAAAAGTATGAATATAAGCTTAAAATAAAACTTTACAATGTAAACTTAAGTACCTATAAGAGATTCATAAGTATAAGTAGTACATAAGAAATATGTAAACCTTTAAAAATAAAAATGTGAATATCACATTTTTTTGTTTTTGTGACATTTCTTGTTTTGCCCCTGTACCCTTATATTAAAAATAGAAACTTATTTTTCTTGTCCCATCACTTCACATAAGGCCTGCAGTTCTAAAGTACCTACCAGCGGTCAAAAACAGTATTTCGCATACTTTTTTTTATTGAACAGTAAATAGTAGGAGCGAAAAAAGGTATAATACTGTTGAAAACAGTATGGTTGGCAACCCTTACTACACTACTAATAAATACTTACATGTGTACCCATAGACTCACACAACCAAAGAATATACAGCATATTCGTGACACAACAAACTATTAGAATCAGTGTAGTGACCTAGTGACTTTATAGTAAAATAAAACCGGCCAAGTGCGTGTCGGACCACGCGCAGTGTAAGGTTCCGTAGTTGCGAATGACAACTTTAAGTTCACACTGTTCACACTCGCACCTCACAGTTTAACGACCAAAAACATCTAACAATGAAAATGTATGAAATTTTACATTTTCCAGTACATATTATAAGGTGGTTGTCTATAACTTTTTAGTTTGCACTTAGTACTCAGCTCTTATAGTTTCCTTTCGACTTCAGTATATATACTACTGCTGTAATTTTTTTCACGTATCAATAATAACTGTTTAGCAGATGGAGCCCCTCCACCCTCTATCTGCTAAACGGTTCAAACACTTACCTATAACAAAAATTTTGCACTTTAAAACCAAATATTTCGGAAACGGATCCCTAAATCGATAAATGGTGTCCTCAACCTCACAATATTTTTTAAAGACCTATTTAACGATACCTCACACGATGGGTAATTAGAGAAAAAAAAATACTCCCCCACTTTACTTGTATGGTAGCTACCCTAAAAAAATTTTTTTTTTAAATTTTTTTTTCTACCACTATTTTGGTATGATTAATATACATACTCATACCAAATTACAGCTTTCTAGTACTTATAGTCTCTGAGTAAAACCGCGAACGGACGGACAGACAGACAGACATGGCGAAACTATAAGGGTTCCTTGTTTACTACGGAACCCTAAAAAGGTAACGTTATGACCGACTCCACCATAGAAGAGCAGTACAAGCTTCTTCTAGGAGCAGCAGGCGCATCAACTGCGCCGACCGCACAGTCGTCCAGCAGCGGCATCATCACGGAGCTAGTAGCCGGCTCTATCACCATCCACGCGAGGATATCAGAGTTCTGGAGGACGCAACCCAGACTCTGGTTTCGTTGCGCCACAAAAACAGGAGACATTCAAAAATATCAATTAGTTATAGCAAAGCTGAGGCGAGACGAATTAAGTCAGGTTAGCGATATTCTAGAGAACCCATCCGAGTCTGATAAGTACTCAGCACTTAAAACAAGATTAATTAACGCATATGAAGAGTCAAAAACAATGCAACCTCACAAACGTCGCACCGAGGTAGAACTTGGCGATCAATGGCCTCCTCAACTTCTGCGACGCATGAAGGAAGTCGGGAGGAACTGAGTCCAGGACGGCACAATTAAAATGTTGTGGCCTGAGAGACTACCCAGCACAGTAAGAGCAGTGATAGCATAGCCTGCAACAAAGTAGACCCAGAGGACATAGCGCAAATAGTAGACCAAATTATAGAGACTACAAAACCAACAGAAGTTAATAACGCCAAGTCGTGTAGCGATAGTTACACATTAGTTTTGTATGTATAACCCATCAACTTTGAACGTAGTATTCTGGCAGTAAATTGGTGTTTAACCAGTTTAACCAGTTTCGATGCAACAATGTTTTTAAATTAAAGAAATAATTAAACTGTATCATCATCGTCAGGTCTTCTTTAGTCTCCACTGCAGGACTTTAGTCTCCACTGCAGGAGCATCACCCTCTATATACGACCAGAGCCAAACATTTCAGAGCAGTCAGATGATTTGGTTCACACTTTCCACGCTGGCCAGACGGGTTGAAGAGGTCTCTTAGATGTTTAATATGCCATTATTTAGCATTCTCTTTTTATTTTCAGTTTCTAGCGTTGAAGTGTGAACATAATATAAACCTGCGAAAGACGACTTGGAAATAAAACAAAACAATCTGGAACACTTCAAAAATTATAAAAATCTTCAAAGGAATTCATATTGGAGCATAGAGGAAAAAAACAGCGAAGCAGCTAATAGAATTCTTCTTTCTTTCTTCTTTTTAATTATGGCTTCCACCGAGATTTCAGTGATTCTGCCAATGTCCAGTATAATGAGATACTAAGTATCGGTGTTGTACGGTATGTGGCATCAAAGATGGCGTATGTTCTTTGGCAGCCTCGTGGGAGATTTTGGCGACAAATCTATTCGAGTCTATTTAACAGTCTACTTTAACTATTTCACAAATTGTTCTCGAGCACGAGCATTTATAACACCAAACTACACCAATTTCATATTATAAAGTCCACTTAAATCAATTTGCAAAATTGTATAAGGCAAACGACAACTAAACCCCTTGACTTCCTACCAAAAAAACCGCTAATAAAATTATTAGGTTCAAACATGAGCTAGATCAGTCAAGGAGTTGCCAAATTCTATGGGCTGCTTTAACATGCCTACCTTTCATAAAACTCCGATCAAAACTACTCGAGTTATCGTCGAACAAACATACATACAAACAAACGCTGGTTTGTTCTTCACTTCACTTGATCATTCAATTATACGAAAATAGCTAGTGAATTAAAATATAAAGGTGTATTATCTACAAAACATATATTTTTTTTTTATTTCAGGGTCTCACAAACAGCAGAAATCACTACAGTTAAGAAAGAAACATGTATAAAACATATTATTGTTACACAAACTGAGCATGAATTAGGTATATAAGAAAATAAAACAAATCAGTGTAAAACTTAGCAAATGCAGAAACAGGGCAAAGAAACAGGCCCTAAAAATAAAAAGATGGAAAATTTGACAACTCATCTGCAATTTGCAGAATCATTCGATAAAAATTCCAGCACATCCAAAATGGATGTGCCGGAATCGACTTGGGTTGACTCTTAAACAATTTAGAGAGCATAAAAAAGAAAACAAGGGATGACGGTTCACTTTAAAGAAAAAGATTGTAGCAATAAGTCTGATGAAACGAAACCCTAGGAGATACACTTTTTTGGAAAATATTTATACTTCCCTCTCGCCAGACCCTATTAAAATTACTGCATATTGCAAAAATAAATGCAGGCATTAATGAAAATATATTTTTGCAAACAATAACAATCCACAATGTAGAAATTTTGTACTGGTTTCATTTAAAGGCGGAAAACGAATTACTACAGTTTGTTTAATACCTTTGTTGGTAGATTCTGTTGATGATGAAGAAATGGAGATGCAAGAAACATCCCTGAAATGTATGGACACTTCGAAAACATTGTTCACACATGACAGACAAAAGTGATGTGCCTTAAGATGACGTTTTAGGGATTGTAAGTGAACCTCATATAATATTAAGGGGGAAAGAATGTTGATAAGCCCATTGATGGATTTGAATGGGCTTAAACATTGCTTGAAAAAACCCAATCACTGATATACCTAGACTATTTTGTTCATGATGTTTCACAATGAAGAGATATCTACAGGCAGCGGCACATGGTGTTGTGTGAGCGATTACAAAGCACGTAAAAAGAGTGATAGCGAAGGAAGGACGCATATAATTTTTTAAAGAAAATATTGTATTGTACTGACAAAGTACAGGCAGACTCAGCTCAGCGGAACTCCCCAATGCTGACAAATAACAAAACCAAAGAAACTAAAGAAATTATTTTCTGGTTTCCTCACGAAAGGATGATAAAATTTAATCATAGTCAGTTTGTGTCGCTTTGCACACAAAAACACACACGATCTTTTGGGAAACAACATGTGTGTTGCTAAAAACTGTACGCCGACACAAAGACAACATTCATTGTATTACAAGATATTGCACTAGGTAACAGGAATAATGGCTGTAATAAAACTAATCAATTTCTAATTATTAAATGAAATCGGCACACAAATACTCTTCGATCCAACCATCACAAACTACGAAGAAGATACTATTTACTAGTATCAGACGACCCACTGCCTTATGTTTTCTCTAGGCAATAAAGATCATAGACAAATAAGGGAGTGAGGGTGAAAATGAAAAAAATGCCATACAATTACGTTTGAGTTTCTATGGGGGGCCACAAATTCAAACTCAATTGACGTGTGTTCTATGCCCTAAAATTCATAAAAGGCAGTTTTTCGGCAGTGCCAACCATGATCACATGGCACCATCACACAACTCGTACGACATGACAGTGACAGCGAGCAGTCAAATGTTGCCATAAAATTATTTCATTCTCCCAACCATTTTTATTCGATTATTGCTGACATGTCGTTTCAACTCATATCTCTTACAAATCAATGCTTTTTATAATTTCAGAGCCCACGCGCACGGATGAATTTAAAGGTGAAGAGCCTGCCCTTCACCTTTAAATTCATCCGTGCGCGTTCAGGAAACAGTTCACGTTCTTCGATTTTTCTCAACCAGTCACTACTAGCGAACTTATCAGGTCGTTGGTCCACCCACCTTACAGGAGAACCTTAGCTTGCATAAAAGGCGTTTGATAATGTCTAACAACTTATTAAATAAAATAAACTACTTGAAAAAAAAAATACCCTCAAATTAAACTCTTGTCATCTAAATTCGGACTCATGGCTTCAAAAATGCTAATTATGACCTACAACTACCTTAGTAATTATTGTGCGGATGACGGTGTCAGTGAAATGATCCATCTTGTCGAAAACAAAGACAAAATAAAATAACACATTCTGTTTGTTTTATAATCAAAAAGAACAGACAAAAGTCATAGGCGCCACTCACTACTGTCAGTGGCGCTTGTGTCATTAATGGAGACATCGGCATTTAAAAAAAAAAACTACTTCGGTAAAACGTTATAATATTATTATTTACCCTATAATTGAACCTACTCGAAAATTCTCGAGAATCGCTTCGACATGTGACCTCTACAGGGAAAATGGAGACGCTCCGCGCTCATTTAGTCAATTACGTGCTATTAAGCTAATGCGACACGCGGTGACTAAGCTGCAACGTGTGATAAGCGGAAAGGCTAAGGGAGCGTTAATATTATTTCGAAATGCGCTCGGACAATATGATTTCCGACGGAATCGATTCATTACGAATTAAATTAATGCATGTCGTTTCAGTAACATTATTCCCTCAATGTTAGTCCTTGGGGAGGGAGGCCTAAGGCTAACAGTGGAGTTCTTACAGCCGCGATGATGATGATGACAGTTGTGGGCAACCTAATATGTCTCTACACCGTGTCGTATGCTACACAGACCAAACTAGGCTGCACATAAAGTACTAATAGGGACGTATCATTAATTTGATACCTGCATGATAATACTTCTTCTCAAAGTCCACTCATACAAGCACCTGGGCCTCAATTTATTCATACATACTAATTAATCTGCTTCGCTTTTATTAAATCATGTTTACTTCACAAATCTGAACAAAGGTGCTTAATATAGAATTCGAATTATCTATCAATGAAAGTCAGTAATATGAGTCAATGATCTTACCTCCTATTGTTGTGCTAATCCTCCTTTCTGTAATGATTGCCTCATATAGTTGTTCTATCAAACCAATTGCCCCCACCTGTGGTAAAAGTGTCATATAATTAAAACTGCATAAATCACCAAGTATTTAGATCCTTATATTTACTATATTATAATTAACATATGAAATATCAATATGAACATTTGTTATACAGATAAATTACGTCGTGTCACTGTGTTAAAAGTCATCCTTATAATGGTTTTAACCACCAAAGCATTTGTTCACATTACCAGACTGCAAGCATTACAATCCATATGATCATTATTATCACCACCAAAGCATCTGTTCACATTACCAGACTGCAAGCATTACAATCCATACGTATGGTTGTCGATTAATTAGGTTCACAGCCCATGTGCGCGTATTCTAAACAGACCGTTCGCACATCAAAACGTGCTACAGATTTAGTCGTAGCCACGTCTTTATATCCCCTCCTGTGGGTTACAATTCCAGACAATTTTGTAAGTCCGTCTAAGCCACATTCTTAATACACTACACCGGCTATGATTCATATGTCAAGCACCTGAATACTTCGCACCCCGAAGGTCAGTGGTGTAGGGGATGACAAACAACACCCTTTTCCCTCTCTTTTAGATATGGGAAACGACAGAGCACTTTATATCATTTCGGTTCTAGAGAATTCATCAGCTCAGTGAGTTTCAAGTGAAGGAAACGAAATTATACAAATATAAATTAAAGTAACAGAATTAAATTAATAAACTTAGATCTAAATACTTAGCTTTCCATGTTTTTCTAGATTACTTGTATAAAAATTATATTATCTGAAATAACGTTCCTGTTTATCCGTTGCCCTGCAGGCCTATTTGCTAACTCGGTGTATAACGTTTTGATACACACTTCAACATTCATTACGATTTTCATATTGTAAATAAAAATAATCATTCATACGGAAGCCGTAATAAATATTGAAGTTACCATGAAAATGATGTACACCGCAGTTGTCAAAAGTTAGCAAATAGGCCATCTGGTCAACATAAAAATGAAGCTTACCATAGATAGATGTTTCATCCTTCTTGTTATATTCAATGTTGCTATGTACAAATACTTATCGCGACCCTTCGCGACAACAGTAACATTATTACACTGAAATGGAGCGTAATTTTCTAGGTGTATATATACCTTAGCTTGAGGTAATATATATACCTAAGCTTAGTTGCCTTTATAAACCCTGTATAAGGTAATGATTATTTCGAGAAATAATTCTTGTTGACAAGTCAACACATCCATGAATTATTTCAACAATCTTTAAATAAAGTATGTTAAAATATAAATTTGGATAAAGAAAAATCTATTAATGTGATTTGAAGAATGTACTTACACTATGCATAAGGTTACTTTTTAATTTTTAAAAAGCTTCCATAGGTATAAATTTAATAATTTTAAATTCTACTTTAAGTTAAATTTCATCTTCATACGTGTGTGACGGATCATCAAGACCATATTTGACTTCTTGGTCTTAAACCTAGTATTTTGTAAAATTACCTTACTTTGGGTTAACACCTGGTGAGTCTGGCAGCACCTATAACAGATTAAAAATTTATTAAGGCTTGCTGTTCAGGTATTTTATTTTAAATCGAGATTTTTACGTGCTTAGTAGTTGACAAGGAACATAAATACTCCTTACAGGTAGTTGACGAAATTCAAGTAAACAAGGCTTATGAGTTGTATTGTCAGTGACAAAGTGAACTCAATCGAATGAAATAACCTAAATAGGTACAATATTATTATAAACAAGTATACCCATTGTTTTCAAATTCTTAAAATCTTATAGTTAGAAACCATTATTTTATTGTATAATTTATATTATACAGTTGAGTTGAAATCTACTACTATGGAATGCTAACTCTGGAGTGGCGCTTTTACAATATCTCTCGTGAACTCGGCAGCAGCGGCACGGTGGCAGGGATTCCGAATTCTTCTTCTCCACTTCGCACCGTCTGCGGTATTTTATTCCATTTACCCTTTATAGGACGATAAAAGTAATTTTCTTGTCACACACAGTCTCTATTTGTTAGTTTTTGTTTTACTCTTGTTAACTTTAGTTTTATTAACAGGACTTCAGACTTAAAATGTAAGTGATGTGTGCAGTGTTGGAGATTTTGGACCTTCAGACAGAAGACAATGAGGAGACTGGTCATCATCTCAGGCGGCCTACACTGCAGGGCAGAGGCCACAAACTTTAGGACTACTAATGCAGGTAGTTAATATGTTTGTTTATTTATTGGTTGCATGATTTATTGCAGAGAACACTTGTAAATCATGATTTCTCATCAAAAGTTTCTATAATGTCTAATCATTATTATCAAGCTATATGTTTGAGGCAAAGAAGTAGTAAAGCAATATATTTGATTTATTAGGTGTTAAATGGGTCTTCGTCTCTACAGTGAATTTAATTTAATAGGTTGAAGAAACCTTTTTATTATAGCAATAATAAATCAAGTCCTTGAAATAATGCATACTTGAGTAAAAAATTTATGTGGCTATAGCGTCTTTGTGTAAAACACCATGTTTGGGTGTAGGGACAGCATCAGGTGTAGTCATATATATAATCTAGCCATGTAGTTCCCAACAGAGTAGAATAAGCCCACTCTAAGTCTTACGGTGGATATTGTAGAAGTCGACTTAGGAAACACAAAGCTTGAAACTTCACTAACACATCTGGCCAGCGTGGTGAGTGTAGGCCACATCCTCTGGCTGCTCTAGTAGTACAGAGAGGGCCATGCTCCTGCAGGCATTGTGGCCTAGAAAAGACCTGCTGATGGTGATATAACCTAGGTAGCTGGGTAAACCTGTAAGTTAAGGAGTTGAATTTGTGGTTCAGAGATAAATAGACATCCTAAGTAGCAACTGAGTTTAGAAAACTTGTGAATATGTTTGTGTAATATTAATTTAAACTCTATACATGTGTTGGCATCACTTTACCTTTGCCTGTAATAAATTATAATGATATAAAGAGTGCATTATAGTGGTCCCTTCATCATCATTATACCAAAACTCCACTATAGAGCTAAATCCTAACTAATATTATAAATGTGAAAGTGAGTTGGTTTGTTTGTTTGTTAAGTTTTCACACCCTATCTACTGAACCATCGCATCATGAAGTTTTGCATACACATAAGTTAGGGTACTGAGAAGGACATGGGTAACAGCTAGTATGACATATCTGAGAAAAATGGCAATGCTGACTGTATTATGTAGATATAACAACATTTATTATGTTTTCAGATGTCGATATCAAATCAGATAAGAGCTTGGTGAAAGTGCTGTAGCATTGAGGCATCAGGAATATAAACTGAATTCAGAAACTTTGAAGCCGAAGCAGGCTTTTTGCAGTAATGCTCTACTCCACCAATGAAATAAGAGTGTCAACATGTTTCTGCAATAAACAACGATGTGAAAAAGGAAAATACTTCCAGCAAGAGGATGATAGTTTTACACAACTTCTTTGTATGAAAAGAGCAATTCCAGAAGAAACCTCAAGAAGAAACCATGTCATAAATACTTGAGAAGCAGTATCTTATTAGACATGTAGCAGTTTGCAGACGAAAGACATTGTGTTCAGGAAGTCAGGAGACTGGGATGAACATGTCAGCCGGCTGCCTCTGCTGGGCATATGCTGTCTGTATGGCTCTGTTTCTACCTCCTAGAATGGCTACTGGAGCACAAGCAAAAAATTTGGACATTTACTAAAACTGCAGGTAAATATACAGTTTATTTATTTGTAATTTTTTACATGAAAAGTAACAGCTTCCAGTTGTGATTATTTACTTTTTCATTCCCAAATCATGGAAAAAGTTTCCATGTTTATTCGTACTTGAGGTTGAAGGCAAAATAAAGAATGGTATATGCTAAGCTATGCAGCTTACATATACTTCCCTTTACTACTACACTTTTATACTGATTGGAAGTAAATCAGATAATATTTAAATACCTTGGGAATTCTTCTGAATAGTAATCCCACTGGTTGCTTAACATGGTATAGGAAGACTTTGATTTGGGACAAGTCTTGAATTTATTGCTTTTCTGCTGTATACAATTTTAAATGATACGATATTATCTGTTATGGTACTTACACAGAAAGACAGAATGAAAAATATTTTATTTGGAGCCATACACAAAAGAAGATACATTCCTTTTAGAGTCCTACATCTATCAGTCTCTCTCACTTATCGGAGCATGAGGTTGCATCCCCAGCTTCCCGCCCAGGAATGGACCCCAGGCTTCAAACTCAAAGACTACAGAGTCTTTTGCTTCCATTGTCATCTGTTCAATACACATGATAAGCTTCTTCTAGAATATATGCTGAACTAAATATATTTTTTCAGATGTCAATATCAAATCACAAAAGGACCGAGTTACACTGCGGCTAATGGAGGCTTAGGAATACTTGTATCTTCAAAGCTTAAGTCACTCCAACATTCTGCAATCTCAAATAAGTACATATTACATACTTCATATTCAGTTCGTATGGACAAAGATAATAGGTATTTTTATCCAAAATATCACATGGCATGATGAGAATGAAGCTGAAATACACATCAGTAATAGGCAAGCTGAAAATGTGTCATTTGTCATTTGTTTGGATAATTGAGAAAAGAGATGACGAGACGCGAGAGAAAAGAGGAAGTCATACTTATGCAGCGAGAGGAAAGTCAAAAAGGATATGGAAAGAATGCACGAAAGGGGAACTTAATAGATGGTGAAGTCTTAAAAAAATATAAATGAAGAAAAATTATATTTTACACTCCTTTGTCACTTTAAAAATTTCTTTGAAAAAAATCCTGGACAATGAAGAAGACTAGAACAATAAGCTATATTAATTTGAAAACATGTATTTGAATTATACAAGACTAAAATCATTTGAAGCCAGCAGACATAACATCGGTTATATATAATTTATCATTACAAACCACTAGTTGTTACGGAGCACATGTCTTTGAGAGTACCCGCAGTACAGGAGGCAGGTGCTGGTTCCATCTCTCGCGCCGCACTCGGGCTTGTCTCGCTCTCTGCAACAAGATGTCCAGTACATTGTTCCTTCGAGTCAGTGCTGGAGCCTGATGCTCAGTATCGCCTGTGCAGGGCGAGGCGACACATCCACTACACACACTGAGCGTGTCGCCTGTTGTTCAATGTGTTGCTGCAAATGTCGCGTGTTTCAGTTCTGCATGTCTATCATGAGCTCGCTGACACTCAAAGTCACAGCAATGTTGACGCATGCTGGGACAGCGCCCACAGCTGCAATCTCAATTGTATTGTGTTAAGCTCGTGCTAGCGCAGGTTCTGTTTTATGAAATTTGATTTTGAATATGTTAACTATTGTGTTGGCTATAATTTCGTTCCTTTTGAAAAATCAGGTGTTAAAACACACCTTTTAATCTTAGAGCTTATTTCTACCAGAATGATTTATGTGAGCGAAGCAAATAAAGGACAATAGTGTCAAAGAGTTTTTGGAAACTGCAGAGACAGGTTTTGAAACAAACAAATTGTTGTGTTGGCCTTTTTGTACTTGATAAGTTGGGTAATTCGGAAAATTTATGTTTAGTAAGTGCGCGCATTGACTAGCCTTTTGACTGGCGTTGTTTCTGGCTTTTCTTTCTTATAATATGAATAATTTGTAAGAAGCTAATGGGCCATCAATGTTCCCGTTATGATAAAAATATATGAATTGATTTGCCTTGGTACAGCAAGCAGCTCGCGCTTGTTTTGTCAGTGCTGAATGGTTCGTTTGTAGTATAGTGTATGATGTCATAACAAAGATTCTCTGGTAGTTAAAATGTTATGTTGTTACCATTATATTGAGAATTTTCAAATCGCTTCAGAACTAAGGTTGTTGCGGAGATGATTGCCAAGTAATACGCATATTTTTTATTTATTTTTTGAATGGACTACGCAGCTAGCTCCAAGTGAGCTTTCGCTACTTCACCGGACTTTTTGAGGTGAGGGCAGAGTGCCCTCAACCTGCAAGGCAATCATCACCAATCATCAGTAATACGCATATAATTAAATCCCCTGATTCAGATGCATTCCTCTGGCCTCCTTGGATCGAGCTACAGCTTAAATGAATAGAGTCAAGCAAGGGGATTTGAAAAATATGTTGATAAAAAACTACAAGTAGTGTAACCAATTTTCCTCAGAAATTCTGCCGTTTTATTATGGTTTCAATGTTAGATGTGATCCATACTTGTTGCAGACATTTGGGATAGTGACACAAAATATCTCCTTTTAATTGTTTTTCCGACATCAATTATAGAAAATGTTGAAATCATGCTCGGAGAACTTGCCGTTTCTCAGGTTCCTTGAACATTTTTTCTTAGTAATTTGTTTTGCTCGGTTTCCCTCCAGTAAGACTTAAGGAAAGTCTTCTATTGTCCTCCAACGATTTTTATAAATTCTAGCCCAGTCTCGGGCATGTTCCACTAAACATTCTTGAATGAAATCTAATTCATTGTCAGTTTTCACTGCCTTTTAAAATTTAGGATTTTC
Organism: Rhodophaea formosa; assembly: GCA_963082605.1. Lineage (NCBI taxonomy): Eukaryota > Metazoa > Arthropoda > Insecta > Lepidoptera > Pyralidae > Rhodophaea > Rhodophaea formosa. The sequence goes on along the minus strand of OY720229.1, from coordinate 12,667,795 downwards.
AAAATGATTTACGTTACAAACTATATAATTTTTTATCGTTTGAGGGTGTATGTTCTCGAGGCTTTCTTTTCCGCGAAGATGTCATATCTTCGTTTATTGTATCTTGATATCCCGGTAACTTTCGATTCGCTGAGATCCCAATAAATCCTTCTATAGATTTTTTAAGGTATTTTTTGACGATGAAATCAACAACGTGGTGGTCTGGCGTTTCATTGTCACAGGATTTACACTCCCATTCCCATAATAATTTAAACGAAGGAATTTAAAAAAATCTATCTTAACGTTCTACACCTTTTGTATTTTCGTAAAAACATGTTGCTCATTATTTTTGTGACTTTAGGTCCCTTTACCGCATGGAATTTTTAAATCAATTAAAAAAATATATTTATTTCTTTAGCTTATGCCTGTTGATATAAAAATATTTAAGAAAAAATTGAGATATTATTCATAAAAAAAAAATCATAGAATTTCGGTTCCAAATTTGGAACGATATGCATTCGAGCCATCTTCGGCTTCTTCAACAGGAGGCAATTCAATGCGGCGTTGTTTTTTAAATATTTTCTATATTTGCATTTAGCGGTCGTCCTCTGCGAAGTCTCTTGCGAGTTGGTGTAAAAGCTCTGGCATCTTTTTGCATCATAATATCTGCCACCATTAATTTAAAATCCAGCAAAGGTATGTACATGTCTTCACCCTTTTGTTTGGTTCTACGTCTCCACAATAACCAACTATTGACACAGACTAGGGCTATAAAATGAAAGAACAATCTGTGATACCACTTCTTGCTTCTAATTTTAATCCTATTTTACCTAGCATAGAATCTAATACAAATACGTCGCCCATATATTTATTATAAATTGTCATAGCCTTTGGGCAAGGGATATCAATTTGGCCCTTTCTTTCTTTAAAAATCTTTTAACCATTGCCATGGGTTCTTTGCCTACGTATGAAGAACACAGGCTAACAGGTTTATTGTCTACCCAAGTCGTAAACGTTAATTTTACATCCTCATAAATGGTAGATTTTTTACGCACAGTATCCTCTTTCTTCTTTCATAATAGTTTTTTTTGTATATTTATATTGGGTGCTCTATTGAGCTGAATTGTTCCTAAAGGAAGGAGTTCTTTTTGGTGGAGTGATAAGGGAGTTTTTCTCTTTCGGGAGTCAAAGTAATAATTCATACCTACTTATTAGATGTTCTTAGTTGTTTAATTGTGAGGTGTGAGTGTAAACTCGAAGTTGGCATTTGCAACTACCTTTAACCTACTGTGTGTGGCCCGACACCCACTTGGCCGGATTTTTGGGATAATTGCACCATACTAAAAACTTCAATCGCTATATTTTGATCATGCTTCCAGAACAATCGATCGATGAAACATCCTCGAGTCGACGTCAATCGACCGTAACGTCCACACTTATCTAACGGCGCGTTGGTAGGGAATAGGTTAATTTTATTTTATTTATTGGTGCACAAACAGTTTTACAACTATACAATTTAGAGCATCGAGACTAATATACAATGGCTGGTTGTAAAGCCAAGCAGATAGTGCACACAGCATGCTCAACAATGTTGTTCTTGCAAGTAAACAATTAAATAATGTACTCATTTTATTATACATTCTTAGTAATTTTCAACCGACTTAAAAAGAAAGAGGTTCTAAATTGAACTGTAAGTTTGTTTGTTTGTACTATATAAATAAAAATAATATTTATTTACAAACAAATAATAAAGACTATGAACTAAACTAAAACTATAGTAACCTAGACAAAAGATAAAAAACACTAAATTATATAAAAAATTGAGCTCAGATCGCTACGATCAGCGGGCAGGGTGCCAAGAAGGCTGGCGGCATTTCCACGCTGAATGGCCAAACTTAATCTTTGGCCAAAATGTGCACCAGCCCTAAATAAATAATTATTTATTGAATAATTATTAAATAATTATTTACCATTAAATAATTATTTGGTTACAAATAAAGAGTAACAAACAAGTTTGTAGTTAATGAAAACTATTTAAATCAGGAAACAAGATTTTGTTCTTATATAACTGAACATATAAATACACATACATATATAAATTTACTGTTTGGGTTTAGGTATACTCACTCGGACTCGCCATCAGTATCGGCCTTCTGATATGCACTTTCCCATTCCAAAGCCTCTTCATAGCTGTTGATGCCACTCTTTTTACGACACACATATACTCCAACTAGGTTCTGGCTGACTTTCAGCATCTTTTTGTATCCGTGTTACCATTTTTGTAGGCCATGACAAAATGTTGTTTTCTTCCAATGCTGATGGACAAAGAGTTATTTCTATTCCGTCTCTTCGAGACTCGGTAGCCACTATTTTGTAACTCATGTTTCTTATCTAAAATTAAAATAATTAGTAGACTTTTAACCATGGGTAGAAAGTGACTAATAACTGTGAAACTTTGATGTTATGTCCAGCTAAATTTTGAGTGAGACATTTAACTTTATTTCTAGAACGCAGCTGTAGTTTGACAGGTAGGTAGTACTACACTACTTCTAGAGTTCGGGAAAAATATGAACAAACAAGCGGTGTTATCCACGGTACATAACCCTCTTTCTGGCGCAGTCGGGTAAAAAGTATTCTAATCCAGGGTATCAACTTCCTCCGAATTTAATCAAAATTGGTCCAGCCGTTTACGCGTGAAGCAGTATTAAATACACACACACAACAGATATGGATTATTTATCATGGATACACATCCGGCCAGAAGCAGAAAAAGCAAACATTACCGTTAAGTTTTCTTTTGGGGAAGCCTTTTTGATAAAATAAACGTTCTTGGTTCCTTTTTGTGAAATAACTTTCCCTGTTTTAGAGCCATATTTAAGAACATGTTTCATCCGCACTCTATATGCGAGTGGGGTCTTTAATAACCTCAGTTAGACCTTCCTCCTCAAAGTACTGTGCTATCTCGGAAAACCACTTCCTTATGTCCGCTTCCGATACACAAGCACTCGCCTTCGTAACACCTTCAGCAGTTCTTATAGCTAAGATAGGACGTTTCATGGAATATGAAAACCATTTGTCTCCAGGCCGACCATAGTTAAAAGGATTACGGCGCGGATTCTCCTTCTGATAATTTTTCACTGAGTCCATTATATCTTCTTTCTTCCTAGGAAAAAGACTACATGTCCACTAAAACCTTTTCCTCTTCAAAAGAAAGAACGGAATCTTGGTCTGATTTAAATTTTGTATCTGGCTGAGCAATTTTATAGACGATGCTGGTTCTTGGTACTCCGAATGTTTTAGCGACTAACCGGATTGATCCTGGCAATCTTTGATAGTTTTATGCGGATTTTTCTACAATAAACAAGACCCTATGTACTTTGCTTTAAGATGATTTTTTGATTAAAAACTCACATCCCATGAGTTCTCAACTCAATGTTAGAAAACCCAAAGGTGTAAGTGGGCGTTAAGGCGGAATTAAAATGGTGACGGGTTGCGAGACAAAAAGAACGCGTCATTCATAATACCTATAAAAATTTAATTAACACTTCATGGGGGTTGAAAGGGCTGATTCCAGTGGCCAGTGGTTGATATTATTCAACAGCTTCCTGCTATTAAGCATGTCAAAAATATCGTTGAAGTGCATGATGAATTCAATAGTTGCGTCGGCCCTTGCAAAGCTTTCTATCAGTAACATCAGCGACTAATTTACTTGAGGTTTGGACAGCAAGACGGATTTTCATTATTTGTTCTTTGTAGTTCATATTATGAGTGTTTCTTAGTTTATTAGCTAAATGTTATCCTTCATTTTGTTGTTAATTATTAAATTGATCAAGATAATCCCAAGAGGTCACTTGATTTTTACTGTTCATAATATATTTTTTGCTGCCAAAATATTCCAAAACTAACTTTAACATATGACAAGCATCGGGAGCAATAACTAAATTTTGGTCATCAATGCTAATTTTTCGATCAATGTCATTAATATCATCGAATTTGCCATCGCAAAATTTTACGGGGCACCCGTCGAAAGTGACGGATGCTACTTTCACTCCATATTGCACCATCAAGCAAATACAATTTTTTAAATGAGTGCTGCATTGCTCACCGTTTACACCATTGGTTAAAAAATATCCTGCGGGTATCTTTCAAGATGCGTAATGCGTTCAATGCAGTAGCCATGAAAACTAGAGCGTCTCTCGCCAAAGTTAAATTATCCATGTCCATATTTTGTCCTATATTGATGGAACCTACAGTCTTTTCCCATCCCATTGTAGATGTTGTCGAATTGACATTTCATCCAGACTAATACAAACCCTAGATGCTTTAAAAATAGTATTTCTAGGTCGTGGTTTGATGGTTCTCAATTTGTCAATAATTAGACTTTGGTTTTTTTTCCTTTCTCTTTTTGTTTGTTATTATAATTCGTACCTAGTTTATTTCTTTTTGCTTTATTTTGATAGTTAACTTTTTTTTGTATCAAATTCTTAACAGACAAGCACTTTTGCTATATTTATGCGAGAACATGTAAATGGTCTTTAGTATCAAAACAGCTTTATAATAAGATATATTGTCTGTTTGTTTTCCGAATAAAATAAAATAAATAAAATACTAACAAATTTTTTTTCGGACGACTTTTTTACCTTTAAACTGATGGCGTCTAAAGATTCGCTGGTGAAACCTGGTTCGCAGTTAATTTGTCTGTACCACGTGTACAACGTTTTTGGGTGAGGCAAACACCAAACATGTATTTGAACTGTTTACGTACAATACGCCTTAGGGCTTAGATAATGCAAACTTAGTACATATTTTCTTAAAGACGCAGAATATTTTCTAGATTTTTCTTTTAAAAATATATCTTTTTTAAATCGGCATTTTCAACTTCAATATTGGACAATAAGTCTAAATCTTCCGTCTTCATTTGCATTTCGAGTCTTAAATCAGCTATAATGTTTTAAAGACGAGACTTTTTTGCAATAACCTGCGTTTTGATTTACGCAATGCTCGTATTTTTTTCCTTTAAAGCTGATTTTAGTTTCTCCTTCTCCAATTGCTTCTTTAATTTTTTTCTTTCTTGGGTAGTACGTGGCTTACTCGGCGTCTCGGGAAAATCGTAATGTTTACTAGAAGAAGCCCGAAACAAAAAGTAATCAATATAGAATGGGCGCACATAGAAATCCGAGGTAATCTAAAAATCTGCAAAGTATTAATTACATTACATAAAATAGAATTTACCAGCTGCTTGTCTTCCCGCGTAGACCGTAAAAGGTGGTCAAGGGATTAGGCGAAAATCGAAGGAATCACGTCAATAGGCGATGCGGCTAGCAACCCGTTTTGATTCCGCTTTCCACCTTAACGTCTATCATAAGGGTTTTTTTTAGTCTTAACTCTCCACGCTGTTGATGATGTTTATAAGAATTGTGTAGTTTGTGTTTTCCAAGTCGCCTTCTACGACATTTACGGGAAGACTTGGAGTGGTTCTACTTTGCCGGGAACCACACGGTAAGCAGGCACCTTAACGCCCACTAACATGCTAAACATGGCCTTGGTTTTAAAGCCTTGGGCTCTGTCTACCCCGCAAGGAATAAAGACGTGATACGAAGTATGCATGAATGTATGTACATACAAATTTTGTATGACGGCGCAATATTTCCTACTTCCATTAAAACTGTCCCGGGATTTACACTTGATGGTGTTTTAATTTGATCTGACTCCTTAAGAACATCATTAATTTTACTAGATGATGCCTAAAACAAAAAGTTCAATTTTTTTAATAGGAATTTATGGTACCTAATCCAAGTCTCATCAGTTAAATGACATACTACCTTACCATAATATTGTGAGATGGTGCGATCTTTTCTATGTTCATTGAAACTGTCTCAGGATCAAATATTAGTGGTGATACAGTCTGATCTACCGTCGGAAGTCTGAAACAAACAAACAAAGAAGGAAAAAAAGAAAGAAAGAAAGAAAAACAGTTTATTTGATATAATACAAACACAACTAAAATAACAAGTAAATAATTTTGCAATAAGAAATTTGTTTATAATTATATCAAATTGGTCTCCTCTCAGCATGATGTTGAGGTGAAAACCACAACGCTGGTCTTCCGAGGACACCATTACAAAATTAAAACGAAAACCTAAAAAGAACATTGTTTTTGAGTCTTCGTACGCGTTAATTAATCTTGTTTTGAGTGCTAAGTACTGATCGGACTCGGGTGGGTTCTCAAGAATATCGCTAACCTGACTTAATTCGTCTCGCCCCAGCTTTGCTATAACTAATATGATATTTTTGAATGTCACCTGTTTTTTGTGGTGCGACGACTGCCTCGAACTGGTGGAACCAGAATCTGGGTTGCGTCCTCCTGAACTCTGATATCCTCGCGTGGATGGTGATGGAGCCGGCTGCTAGCTCCGTGGTGGTGCTGCTGCTGGACGACTGTGTGGTCGGCGCTGTTGGTGTGCCTGCTACTCCCAGCAGGAGCTTGTACTGCTCTTCCATGGTGGAGTCGGTCATGATGATGCTTTTTGAACTATAAAGTCACTATGTCACTACACTGATTTTGATAGTTTGTGTGTCAGCTTGCTATTTGGCTCGTTCAGCGAGTATAACCATGCGAGAGGTCAATGATCTGTATAAATATAGAATTTGTTCCGCCATAAATAAGGCTTAAAGTGTTTTACTGCCCAAATTACAGCAAGTAATACTTTCTCGATGGTACTGTATCTAGTCTCTGTATCACTTAGGGTGCGGCTAGCAAAGGCTATTGGTTTGTCAGACCCTTGTTCCTTGCGATAAAACAGCACCGATCGCATGGTTCGACGCATCTGTCGTCAAAATAAAAGGCTTTTTGTAATCCGGAAACTGTAATAATGGGGCGTTGATGAACTTTCTATAATAACCTAACAAACCTAGAAAGCTTTTTATTTCGGTGGTAGTTTTAGGCATAGGGTATTTAAGAATTGCGTCAATTTTATCATTATTAGGTTTTAACCCCTCGCTTGTAATAGTGTGTGAGGGAGCCAGGAAATGAAGGAACGTACCTTGGCCGCACATGGTCAGGGAATCCTCCAGCGCTGGTTGACCTAGCTCAATCACTGGGGTTTTTTTTGGAGTTCGGCACTGACACTTTCACCACCGAAAAGAGTTCACGCTTGTAGTTCTTGATTCTTCCCTATATTTTTGATTTTCTTTGAACGAGCGCGCGCGCGGAACTTTTGTTAGGCAGCCATCTTCATAAGGAAGGGAGTGGGGGTGCGAAAAGGAAGGATAGTGAAAAATTAGCACTAAGGAACCTTATACTAAAGCTATCTTTGTAACGAATGCTCCTAGGTAAAAATGGGTTTTAATAGTTTGTAGAGCATTAAAAACTGATTCCAAAACTCTAAGAAAAGCAATTTCGATAAAATGTCACATTAGCGGTTTTTGCAGTAATAAGACGAAATATCATTTTCATGCTCAGCATAATCACAAGGGGTATCTTCAAAAAGCCCTGTTTCAAAATTAAGGAATTTGTCTTCCATCCCATTATTTTGTTCCAGTTCTCTAACTGATGTCGTTTCCAATATAAAAGTATCTTCATTATCTATATAATTAAAATTTCTTTCAGGTCCAGCCAAAGCAACTAGGTAAAGCAGTAGCATTACCTGAATTGACTTGCTGCTTCGATTTGCTTGCTGTTTCGTTAATTGATTATTACCCATTAATAAAGACTATGGCATATGAGGTTTATAACCATAACTTTCTAATACAGGTAATGCATCTCTAAATCCTCTGTCCAAAATGAATCTCATGAATGTATTTTCTCTGAAATAACTTTCTATTGGAGTGTTTTCTTGGGTAAAGAGGAATAACATAATTTCGGCATCTGAGTTTACGGCTTCATAAGGACCCAGGCAGTCTAAAATATACCCATCACATAAAACAATCATCATGGGCTTAAGAAGGTCTCTATACTTATGCAAAGAATAGGAATCTTTTTAAAAAGTATAGTTGGCACTTTTATATGTAAATGGTTTCACATTATGGCCATATAGGCCATTGGGAATTAATAAATTATGAGATAACATTTCTTGTCCGGTAAGATGAGATAAACCTAAATGACAAGGCACAAATTCCTCTGATATATATAATCCTCACTTTAGACATGTACTCGTATCCCTCTAGAGTACGCCGTAGAATATTCAATAAGCTGGAGATTCTTTCGTCAGAATCACCAGTTCTATATTTTATTAAAAAGGCAGAAAATCCAGTTTTCATATAAGGCAGATCAAGACTTGGCACCTCATTGATTAGATCCAAAAAGTTTTCACAGATTGTCCCCTATCATAGCCTTTTTTCCCGTAAGATTTTTGGCCCATTCTAAAACAATTGTCTTAAATAGTCTTCAAACATTATGGCATCGAACCATCCACTACGTGTACACGTACAGTTGTACCTTGCGTTGTCAGGTCCACCTAAGACCCATTCATTATAAAGATTCTCTGCTTTATAAACAACATATGGGGCAAGACATTTGCCATCAGCAGTGCCGCTGAACATAATGCTGACGCAACCTTTTGTGCTGTTTAGAATCCGTTCTGGATATTTAACACCACGGCGGAATATTGCTTTTGTTATATCCGGATCGTCACTGCAATTTGTCTCATCATAATTGAATATGTGACTGGGAAGTATACCTATTAATATATTGCGAAGATTCTCGAAGTAATTTAATATTTCTTTTTCTCCTTATTGTGCTCTTGAAGTGATTATGTTCTGAGCAATTCTGAGCGTAAGGTTTTTATTATGACGAGCCAAGAAATTATTTATCCATTTCCCTCCTGGCATTTTTCCCCCGAAAAGATCCTCCTTCCCATTTCTTTTAGATAATTTTGAACTACCGTTCGGATGGCCAATTTTGAAAGCGGGATGCCAAAATCGGCAGCTGCTATTATAACTTTAATTAGTTGGCTCTCTTCTACAGTAAGCCTTGTTGGAGCTCCAACGACTTTTGTGTGAGTTTTAATTTACGAGTATTTACAATAGTTCGCCTTGGTATGCCGAACTGTTTTTCGGCATCCCTAGACGAAATTGTTTTATTTGCAATAACACCTACAGAAATTTGTAACATGTCTTCACTATAGTTTTATACGATCGTGCTCCTGATTTCCTTCGACTCTTTCTTTTAACTATTTTGGGTCTTGGATTCGCCATTCTGAAAAAGTAATCGCTATTTGATCCATCGAGCCAATCTCACACAACTATACCTTATGTGCTCTCGAAAAACATACCCGTCTTTCTAGCTAAGTCGAGTAAACACAAATGTGACAGCCCTAAGGCATAAAAGTTAGTGGGCAATGTTGGGAAGTTATTATCTGTGCCTTCCGGCTTAACATTGCCTACTGTAGGTAACTTATCATACCACAAACATAACTCACATATCATAAAATACTTATTTAAAATATTAAAATAACATACGTTAACAAAAATACATAAAATAGTTTATTTCATACATAATAAATAAATAAAACATATAATATAAATATATTATATACATATACATACACATAAAGTATAGTTAAATATCATAGATTACATACATACATTTTATTTACTTTATTTCACTACAAATTAAATATTTATTTAATTGACAAGCAAAGCCGAGCGATTTCCGTAGTATGCGGCGAGGACTGCATTCCACACCGCATCCTATAACTACGATAGGCATGCACCGTTATGCGTGTGCGCCGCCGGCCGGCCGGCCAGGTGACATTCAGTCGACCCTTGCCCGTCCAGCGCTGAGTGCATGTCGATTTATGCTTTGCCGCGCCCATTGCAATCGTTTGTTTACGCGCTTGGTACCTACTGCGTACGGCCTATGCTTTTCTAGACTTTCTTACTTCTCGTGCTGTATTTATCTTTGTGCCTTGTGACTTTCTTCCTGTGCTGTATTCTGTGACTTGTGACTATCACTCCTTCTACATGTAAACTTTGTGTGTGCTACGGAATAAACGGCCATTATTCAATTACCGCAGTTTGGCATTTATTACACCAACCAGCACACCTAAACCTACGGCCAAAAAATTTACAAAATAATAGATTCTGACTTAAAAACAACATAATTTTACGTTAATTAGAAATTATCTATACATGACATAAGAAATACTTACATATTTTAACTGCAACCTTGTTGTTCGACCAAACTTTTTATCAAGAAAATTTGCACAGTTATGTGTGGGCAATTTCGTATAAATATGTCCAGGTTACAAAATGGAAAAAAAGGAAAAAATAATTTAGAAAAAAATGTTGAACAGCATAGATCGATACATCAATATCTATTAAGTAATATATGTGCAAAAATATATACGTAAATAAACTGTTTTCATAGAAAATCAGACTTTTCTTGGACTTGGAATGAGTTCGGAGTTCTATTTTGTAACTTTTTTCATATGAAATATAATAAAAACACAATGATATTCTTAAATGTACTTTATTTATTATAAAAGTAATGAAATAACATTATTATTTAACAAAGCAAAAAGTTACGTATCGGCAATAAATGAGTAGTTATACTTTAACATAAATCCACTTTGTAATATTTTGATGCAAAATCCTTATTTGTTTTGCCTTTGATAGAAGTAACACTGGCCAAAAATAGACAAAAAAATTATAAAAAAGTAATTTTCATCTGCTGTACCACATGTTAAGTTCTCTAAAACGTAGCACACAAACAAAAATCAAAATAATCAGTATTAAAATTTAAAAAAACTCCTTGAAATTTAATAAAATTTGATCAAAAATTAAATGTACTGACAAATTATACTTAACTAGCTGACCCGGCGAACTTTGTTCCGCCTTAATACGGGATAAAAAGTATCCTATGTCCTTTTCCTGGCTCTAAACTACCTCCCTGCCAATTTTCAGCTAAATCGGTTCAGCCGTTCTTGAGTATAAGTGAAGTAACTAACACGACTTTCTTTTATATATATAGAGATATAATGGCTAGTCTTCTAAGCATTTATCACAAATGTAATCAAAATGAGATTGGTTACCACTGCATTCTAAACAAACGCGTTTTTTACACACCATGCAAGATATGGAATCAAATTTTGTAAAAAATTTACGTGTGTTACATAAATAGCAGATAAAAAATCTAGTCACTACAGTTTTTAAGGATTTATTAGAAGTTTTAGTATCATTATAAAAAGATCTGCCAGAGCTGGTTGAAGCAAATGTTTCATTTTCTAATATCTTTGGCGTCGTGTTAGATTTAAGCCCCGTATTCATGGTAAACATTTGTTTAGCAACAGTTGCTAAACATTGTTGGTGAGCGGCGAGAATGTTGCTAGCAACTATGTTTAAATCAATACAGGTTGTCCACACGTCAGTCTGCGTTAAAATGTTGCCCGAGGAGGTAGTGTTGTTGTGTTCTCTGTATCAGATGTATAGAATCTCTAATAAAAAAAAGAGAAAAAGATGGTGGATTCGAAATTATCTTTTGCAAAGAGAAAATTTGATGAGTGACCTCAGAATGACAGATGGATCATTTTGTAACTTTACGAGAATGTCGAAAAGTGATTTCGAACATCTTCTAGAAATGATTGGTCCATCAATAGCCAAAAGGGAAACAAATATTCGTCAGCCAGTTTCACCTCAAACGAGGCTGGCTATTACATTACGGTATCTTGCAACTGGAGATTCATACAGTTCTCTTTCATACACATTCAGAGTATCAAAACAATTGATTAGCAAAATTATACCAGATGTATGTCAAGAACTAATTAACTCACTAGCAGGATATGTCAAGGTACAAGAACACTATTTGTGTAATCAAGTATTTTATTAATTAAAAAACACAAAAAAAACAGTGTATGCTATTGCGTTGATTCATCACTGAGATAGTTAACTAAGTTTAGTATAGCCGAATCTTCTGTTTCGTCTCGTAATGCATCTAGTCTATTTGTTTCGTGTCTCTCAATTTCCCTTATTTCAGTTTCCTGAACATTATTTGGTGTTGATGATGGATGAGAAGATGCCGTTTGATATCCATATGTATTATATCGTCCCATTTTTAATTCATACAGTATATTATTAATATGGTACTTTGCCTGTGTCACGGCTTGGTCATCTTTAACACTTCTTAATTCAGCAGCAATATATTCACCATATATATCAAATGGATCCTTCTTCTCCCTTTCATCCATCTTTTTTTTAGCACTTTTCAAAACCTCTAATATTTCATTTGATTCATCTGTCTTATTTCTTTTCCTCGAAGATGTAGATGTTGTAGCATTCGGCCTTGGTGATTGAGATGGCTCTGACTCCATACCACTTTCAAGTGCATTGTTTTCATCTACCTGTAAATTATTATCTTATTATATATTTATTTATTTTTTAGGTTCCAAGTTCGGAACAAGAATGGAAACAAATAAGTCGTGAATTCGAAATACGATGGAATTTTCCACATTGCATTGGGGCCATTGATGGGAAACACGTTATGATTGTGGCGCCAAATAATTCTGGAAGTGAATACTACAATTATAAAAATCAGTTCAGCATGGTACTTATGGCAATTGCAGATGGCAATTACAACTTTATTTACGCAAATTATGGAGCTAAGGGTCGGTCGTCCGACAGTGGAATATTTCAGGAAACACCGTTTTATAATGCATTGTTAGAAAACTCACTTAAACTGCCACGGCCTGAACCAATAACACAAGGCGGAACAGAAATGCCGTATGTAATTGTAGGTGACAGTGCTTTCGCGCTAACGGAGAACATCATGAAACCATATCCTGGCATTCATGAACGTGGGAACAAAAAGCGTATATTCAATTACAGACTATCAAGAGCTAGGAGGATTATAGAAAATGTTTTTGGCATTTTATGTGTGGTGTTCCGTGTATTCACTAAACCTATTCCGTTAAAACCAGCCAATTGTGAACTCGTGGTAATTGCTTGTGTATATTTACATAACTTCTTAAGACGTAACTCAGTTTCCAGATCCATATATACACCTCCACAAACTTTTGATTTTGAAGACTCTGAAGGTAACCTATTAGAAGGTTCTTGGCGAAGGGAACTAAGTTCGTTTCCTATGATCGATTTGCAAAGACGGGGCAGGCCTGCATCACAATCAGCTCTTTGTATTAGAGAACAGTTTGCCGATTACTTTATAACTCCAGAGGGAAGAGTTCCATGGCAAAATAATGTAGCGTAATTGTAATAATTTTACAGACAATAGTATAAAACAATTATATACAAAAACAACTTACTGTTTTATTCATAGTATCCGTTTCACCAGAAGTAGTTGCACCACATAACAAAAATTCCAATGGCTCGTAATAAATCCATTTACATTTTTCTATTGCGCCGCTGCCTGTAGTTTTTTTTGCCGACATCTTTTTTTTCTCTCTAGTAAATTGAGTACGCAGTACATGTATTTTAGTTTCTACGTCTTTTTTGGGTATATTTAGGACTTGAGAAATTTCTTCGAATGCATCGTTCTTTTTGTTTCTATCTTTGTATTGTTTTATAGAACAATCCCATAATAATGGTTTTGATTGAAATAATTCTATTAATTGCATTATTTTATCATTGCTCCACACTACTGCCATGTTTATAAACTGTTGCAAACTCGTCCACACACGTCAACAATTGTCGCTAAACTGATGTTTACGCTTGTCGGGCGAGAGCTTGTCAACATGATGCTGTCAACTCTGCAACACGCAGTGTTGCCAGCAACATGTTGACAGCAACTCCGCAACACGTTGATTCAACTTTGTTGCTCAACAAATGTTTCCCATGAATACGGGGCTTTAGTGCGGTTAACTGTTGAAGTAGGCACACTGACAGGCAAAAGCACTTTAACCTTTTTTGTCACCAAGCCATCGGTTTCATTTTTCCGTTTAATACCAGTCCGTATTGTTGAAATATCACAATTACTATTAGTAGTTAACTTTTTGGTACATGCATTTTCATCAAGCTGTAGCACATTATCACCATAGCCCTCTGAAAAAAGGAATAGCGATAAAGAATTATATATATTATATGCATTATATTCATCTGTTGGGTTTTATAGCGGGAAGCTCGTGCAGTGGTATTATAGCTAAAACTAAAATTTTTCAAAATAAGTATTGTGAGTATTGATTATATGTATGTCCAATCAAACTTTTTATATTATGTTACTAGCAGACGCCCGCGTCTGCGTTTGCGTATAAATTATAGCGTATGTTTTATTCCAATATATAAGTTATATCATTGGAAATTTAAGTAAAGCCGTTATGTAGATATCCAGAGCGAAAACAGATATCCAGACCCCTCTCCAAAGTTTCACGTAAATAATATTATATTAGTAAGGACAGACACTAAAGCATCTTAGCTAAGCATGTGACCAGGAACACAGTTATATACATATTGTTACCTGAAAGCGAAGCATTATTTACTACTACGAGTCGATCTTCGCAAAAAATATTCTTCTCCGTCAGCATTTCTACACCTTCGCATTTATTTGCCACTTGTAATGAATCTTCAGTGGGAATATACTTGGAAATATTTTCACTCAGCATGGTTAGGTCTAAAATGAAAATGTTTTATGTTATATATCTAATTCGCCTAGGATTAGGTTTTTACGGACTGCTGCAGATGAAATTGGGGTCAAAATTTAGTATTTGAGACATATCTGCTAAATGCTGATAAATATAATCAAATAATTTGTCACCTGAAGACGGAGTAAATATTTTTAGAACAGGAAGGTCTTCACAAAGACTATTCTCTTCAAACAGCATTTCAACATCCTCACGTTCAGAATATTGATTCGTAACTTGCAATGATATATCTTGGACTGAATTTAATTCACGAATATCTGTATCTTGCACTTCATCTAAAACAAGATTGTTGTTATTATTGTTAGGGGTGTAATCCTCAAATGTCTCTCCAGTGGTTGCAGGTATGAAATTAAGTTTTATGCGGCATACACATTGTACACAAAATACCGAGAGGTACAAAAACATACCTAATATATTGTTACTTGAAGGCGAGGCATCAATTACAACTTCGGGAAGTTCTTCGAAAAGAATATTGTCCTCTGTACACATTTCAACACCTTCATTATACTGGCTTGGAACTTGTAGTGTTAAATGGTCTGTTGGAATCTGCTCATAATTATCTTCATCTCGCTGAAGCGGTACTGTCAACATTAAAACAAAAATTCTGTTACAAGTAGTAGAGGTCAAGTAAGAAGAAACTGAAACCGAAAATTATGCATGAAAAGAGAAGCGAAAGAGGTTTGTAATGATTGTACCAAGTGAAGATCTATAATCTCTGATTACTCTTTGGTAAACAGGCGTGAAAATATCCATGTAAATATCTTTGAAGTGTATATATACCTGAGAAACGAGAAAGTGGCATAGGAAGTAAATTGTGAGTCTTTGGAAGATAACATGAGCATAACCCACGTGCACTTCCACAAAAACAACTTAGATGTCTATAAAGGATCACATTTTCTTCCTTGGTTGTCACAATTTGGTGCACTTCATTATTGCCAGAAACTGGACGCAGATTAGATGGTATGATTTTTTTCATATTTTCAATGTCTTGAACGGGGATTAAAAATGGCTTAATGGATTTCATAGCAGTGTTGATGTTATTGAATGCATCGCTTGCATTTGTAATATCGTGGCCGTATAAAACTTGACGATCCAAACACCTTTTGACTGCGCCTCCAATACCATCTGCTACGCCTTTTCCGTGGCCACTTTCAGTGTATGACCATGTGGCATAGTCGAATTTAAATTTTTGCGTGAACATATTTAGCAGGAAGTAATTTTTCTTCTGCCGGTATTGGCTCGTAGGTCCATCCGAATATATGTGAAGGACACTTGTCTTTGGAGTATTTTCTTTTATAAACTTTATTACCGGCAATAAGTGTGACCAAATGGCCGATGGTTCATGACAAGGACTATCTGAAACTGTACAAAATGATTGGCATTTATCTGGCCAATAGACCATTACACAGTGTAGTGAAACTTGCTGTTTCGATGCCCCAAAGTGCATGGATTGTACTTCTTCGGACATTTTTGTGTTGTAGTTTTCAGAATAGTCACATATCATGAGAACTTCATGAGGTTTTAACTGTTCCATGCATTGGCGATATTGGTTTTGTTGGGTTTTCATATTGACATAATGTTTTTTAAATAGTTTTATTTCCTTTTCGGATATTTGAATGAGCTCTGACAATGTCCCTTTAATAAGTTTTTTTGTCATTTTTCTAGTTTGTAATTCTTTGTCATCACCATATTTTGTATCTTTTTTCGTATATAAATGCTTTTCTGATTGCCACCACCACCAGTTCACTAGTTCCTGTTTCTTATCTTCACTTAAATGAAAATCTATTCTTGAATTCATGCATTTAGGGCATTTACCATGCATACAATTGAATGAAGTAATATTGCAAGAAATACGTAGAAGATAATCTTTTAATGTAGTAGCACGATCAATAAGTTTTGCAGATATCATGGATTTCAACAAATAGGTCATATTGCTGTGTTTTATGCACAGGCAAGTGTTTCTATTTCTTGCTGTTGGCGATAGTACAAAAAACGGTTTATACTTATAGAAAGTGGTAAATGAATGTTGGCCACCCTCCGCTTTATAAATTTTATACAAATTACTAATTGTATCTGTCATATATCTTATTTGTTGTTTGTCTTTATGTTTAGTACGACACTCTTTCTTTCCTGCTGTTATCATACTGATATCATTCCTGACATAAAACCTTGAAATTTCTTTAGCTATCTTTTCACTTTTCTTTTCGATTACTTTCTTGTACTTCCTTACTCGAGTAACACCAAGGCAGTTTCCAACAAACACTTTAGTATTTATTTTATGTCGTCTAGCTTCATTCATAGCAACATTTTTTAAATGCCTTTTTTTAATAATGTTGCTTGTTTTATACATGGCTTTTACAATACTTTCTGTAACTTCAATTCTGCAATTTAATTTATCAATCTCTTTATTCTTTTTCTGAATATTTGCATCATGAAGTACTTTTTGGCGAAAGTTTCTTTTGCGAAGTGTTGCAATAGTTTTTTCGAGCTTTTCTATTTTAGCTAAAGACTTTTTATAATTCTCTCGTAATTTTCTTAGTCTCACATTGTATTTAGGATCCTTTTTATCCCTTTGTGTGGCAGTTTTATTCTCCACTGCTTCACGTTTCTTTTGTTTTTGTTTTTGTTTCTGCATTCGCCACTGTTTTCTTTTTTCATTTTTTTCTTCATCTGTCATATCTTTAACTTTCTTGGTTTTCTTCTTAATTCTGTCTAGGTTCTTTTTACGTATTTCTTCTTTTTTTGCCGGATTATCTTTTAATCTTTTTCTATATTCTCTTTGCTTTTCTGCGTTTGACATAGGCATATTTACGTATCTAAAAAATAAATAAAATCCATCTGTAATTAATTTTTACACCTCATTTCTGTAAAACAGATTCAGTCCATTATACTGTTATTTTTCTCAAAATTGGCCAAGCGTGAGTTGGAATCGCGCACGAAAGGTTCCGTACCATTTTATTAAGTCGAGCAAAAAATCAAGTCTTTTGTATGGAAGCCCCCGTTAAATATTTATTTTATTTTTTTTATTTATTTAATTTAATTTAAATATACAACAAAGCTATGAATATTTCAAGCATTTATCTGTTGCCGTTTTTAATACCCGTTATTAATATGTATGGGACGCTCTTAAATATTTATTTTATTTTATTTTTAGTATTTGTTGTTATAGCGGCAACAGAAATACATCATTTGTTGAAATTTCAACAGTCTAGCAGCCACGGTTTACGATATACAGCCTGGTGACAGACGGATGGACGGCCGCACAGACGGACAGCGAAGTCTTAATAATAGGGTCCCGTTTTTTCCCTTTGGGTACGGAACCGTAAAATAGACTTAGAAATGTAAAAATAAAAGAAAACCAGCTGAATTGCTTTGCACACCAAATTTATCGTTAATTGGTGCATATTTCTGGCCTAGAAAGTAAAACAGTGTCATAGATTGGAAGAACTACGAAATCAAATTTCCTACGCGGGCAAAATGACGAGAGCTAGAAGTTGTAATAAGACTAATCCAATTTATGTTTGAGAGCTGCAGTGCCCAGAAAGACACATCCTTTTTTGTTAGGTTAAAATTTAAATAAGAATTTAAATAGAGTTTGTATAAAATAATACCCTGTCCCACCTGCTACGTACAAACCATTAAAAAAAACATTTAATCCATGTAGGAAACAAGTTTTTTTATAGTATTATTACTTAGGGATCACTCGTTTGTCCATCTGTCTGTCTCTCTTCTGTTATTCTTTCACCGAGTTCGGTATAGCATACATTTTATGCATGAGAACTTGCCCTTATAATTTCCATTTTGTAACTCCGACGTTCCACATATATGTAACCAAACAAAATGGACGTAACGTTTTCACATACAGTCTCAAAAAATGTCCGTATTTTTAAGAAAACTTATTTTTAGTTATAATTATGCACAACAATCAGTTTTCTAATACACCTAAGACTTAAATAATTATATTTAAGATAAAAAAAGTCAAACTTACCGGTTAAGATCACAATCACAAAACGGAACAAAAACTTTGAACGGTAACGCTCTGCAAGTTTCAACAGGAATGATAATTGTCAAATTGACAACTGACAACCACTTTAAATGGCGGAACTGAACAAAAATGTTGCCATAAGAACAATTAGTAGTACACATGGTAGTTTTTTGATTAAAACATTTACAAAACTCCGATTACAAAGTGGAAATTCCGCAGTTTACTAAAAGCGTGGGACACAACTTAAATTACGAAATTTATGAAAAATATTAAGACGAAGCCATATTTTATGCTTTATTTATATAGTTTTTATTTATCCTGTAATTATTAATGTAATTTCCCTGGCACTTTATATACTTTTTGAGAATTTGTGACTTCTTTTCTTACATCTTTTAAGGCATTGTATGTACCATAGTTAAGGAAGAGCAGTGTCTCCTAACACAGACCATGTTAAGTCTAAAAGGAGGCTCCTGCGAC
This sequence comes from Rhodophaea formosa, assembly GCA_963082605.1. Taxonomy (NCBI): domain Eukaryota; kingdom Metazoa; phylum Arthropoda; class Insecta; order Lepidoptera; family Pyralidae; genus Rhodophaea; species Rhodophaea formosa. The sequence goes on along the minus strand of OY720229.1, from coordinate 12,648,766 downwards.
TAATATGTTAAGAACAAATGTTAAAGAAATAAAACATTTTCATTTTCATTTCATTTTATTTTCAAAAAATACTTTTCTTTCTTTGAATGGCTGTCAACAGAACTGATAAATTTTTCTTATGGGCCCCGACCTGAGAAAGTTAGTTGTTCATATTAACGAGCTCCGTGGCGCAGCGGTCAAACGGATACGGATGGTCCAGGTGTCGCGACGTTCAGTCGCGAAGCCTTTAATCATTGTAAATATGTAAGTAGTCTGGCAACATTGAGGAAACGGAAATCTTACCACTGACAATATAGAGGCGAGCCCGCTTGCGCGAGGCGTCTCTTCTTTTCGGGTAATGGCGTCCACTTCGGCTGGTGCGGCTTGGGCAAGGATTTCTGATTCCTCAAGAGTTGAGCTAGGACTGAATTAGTCTACGTACAACACCACAGCTAAGTATTCTAGGATAGATGATTTCTTACTATACTTACTCTTTAACATGTGTATTTTATGGACTTATCTTTTACAACATTTACAGACCAACTAATGAAAGAAATAAATTTCCCGCGTGGTGAGCTCACATGACGCCTTGTTATTGTATGAAATCTTGATTTACCAAGCGTAGAGTTGTGAAAGACAACTCTGCGTCCTAACATGCAAGAACAGGCATGTAATAGGTCAGGCTGTGGCATTGCGTCAGGCTTTGTTTGCACAGGTGTACCATACTCGTAAGTACTGGCCCTCCCAAAGAGAGAGTCTTAAATATGTACATTGAGTTTGTGTAAGGCGACTCGGCGAATAATGGTAATCAAGTTGTGTCCTCGGTGCGGCCATGAAGGTGGTGCACTGAGGATAGTAAGATTCTCATTAATTAATCATAACAACCCCAATTAACTCTATGTGTAGGTAAGGATTCATTGTTAGAATGCTTAGTAACTATAGGTTAATTTAGTTATTCAATTTACAGATAGTACGTAGAGAATCAGCAACTCAACTGGGATCGAGAGATCAGATAGACGATACCACTACCTTGAAGAGTGATCCTCCGAGGATAAGGTCAATTAGTATATCAGGGGTGAGTTCTCATCTTACATTCGTATAGTTGTGTAAATCAGTTTGCGAAGCACCTAAATACATAACAGATCGTAAGGATTGTTATAAAAGGGAATTTCCTGTCATATGGCCATTAGTTGGCAATAGAAGCTGCCCTTCATATAATTGGGCGTGATACACGACTTTACGATATGGTGGAGAGTTCTGGGATAGTTTATCTAATTGAGGCGAACCCGAATAATTTGTCCAGATAATACAAAGATAAATGTCCTAGTTGAGTTGCACTATCCAAAGGGATTAGTCTCAATACGATGGTAGAGGGCGCTGCAGCGTGTGGTTCTTATCAAACAATAATATATTACGCACACGGTAGTAGACCAGGAAGTAACAGGCGAATTTAAGAATAACGATTTAACGTCAACGTTATTGTCAAACGCTGTCGTAGCTGCTGTTCGAGGCGTACCTCAACAAACATTCACTCACAACTCAGAAGTGACAACCTTAATCAACCTTTGCATATGAATTTGTTTGGTTACGAAGTTTTTGAAAGGTTATTGGAAAACTGAAAATAAAGTGTAGTTGTTAAGTAAAAGTGTTTTTCAGGGAAACTACAGGCAAATAGTGACCTATTTTACACTATCCAAAAGTGAATTTGACGTACACCACACGTAATAAGACAGGATTGTATGTCACATAAAATTTTCATTTACAGGGATTTCCAGGTATGTTTGTTTTTTAAAGAACTTTGAACTAGATTGTTAATGAATACTACTATTAAAAGTGTATTTGTGACTTGACTATCATTAACCTCTATGTATAAGTGATCATAGGATTGACGAGTCTAGACATAACCTTGTTACCTGAGTAATATTTCAAACAGGGATACTCTGGTTTATAATAGTATAACAATCGTATTGGAATAGTAAAAACCAGCGGTGAAATGAATCTTTGAATGGTATGATAAAGGAAGTGTCATTATCAGTCGACTTTTCAATGTGATTAAATATAAGACGACAACAACAAGGGAATACGGTTAGCAATTTGTGTATATATGATGTGTATTTACTTTTAAGAAAATCGGTAATCTCTGAAGATGTCGAGTCTCATCTGATTAAAAGTGAATAAATTTCTGAATAGGTATTCATTTATGTAACTATAACTCTAACTATAAGTTGTTTACTAATTTGATCTGTGGTTTAATTATTTGTTAACATATCACTACAAAATTACGACATATTATAATTATAGTTATATCATTCTATCAAGAATTGTTACATAATTTTAGTGTATAGGTATTAAGAAAATAAACACACATTCCTATGGGATGAAATTTTTTTCATACATACACACACATATAGGAAAACAAGAGTATTGATCTTGGTTACTGAAGTGTGGCCATGGTAATCATAATAGTGATATGACTCAAGACCATACTAGTGAAGTGCGAGAATTTGTCTGTCGCTGTAAACTTGTCCTGTAACATTTCTTTATGAGACTTGGTTCTATGTGTAACATTGAATTCATTGTCTATTTATACCTAAGGAATTAATATTCCGAATTTACTTCTTATAATTTCTCCGGAATATAAAAAATAATAATAATAATAATGTCTTGTTTATCGTTCATCGTTTTAAGATTTTACATATTTTGATTTTATTACAACAAATTTACAATAGACTAACAATAAAATTACTTTGAAAAGCAGCTGAAATAATAAAATTAACCACAATAATGAATATTTGGAAATTTAAAAGAAAATCCCGTCTACAACACATATCTGTCATGTCAGTCATCACTCATGACTGTCAAGGAAATTAATTGTAAAATGAAAAATGATAACAAGGTCAAGAAAAAGAGCGGATCAAGACGCACGCCCTCCACCTCCGCCCGCGTCGTCTTCCAGCTCCTCGCCAAGTCGTCGGGTGACGAGTTCGCCACGGCACCCGGCACCAGCGAGTCGAGCGACGACGAGCGCGGGCCGTCGCCCCCGCTGCCACCACCACCTGCGCGACGAGGACGACCCCCGCTGCCGGCACGCTTGGGGCCTGCGAGGCAACCTGCCCCGCGCCCGGCTCCCGCTACCGGCGGTGTAGTGCGTCGCATGCGATGGACTCAAGAAATAAACGAGAACTGCATGCGCGCCTACTATGGGGCTACAGAGGGAGAAACCAATATGACGGCGTATCGTCCTAGAATGCTGTCTTTGTTTCAGGCCCTTGAACCAGCCATCACCGTATATGGAAGAGCAAGGAGCTACATGGGCGGTTCTACCGGGCCTTAACAGGGCCTGATGTAGATCTGCTCGCGTTGGTGAACTGGCTACGCTTTGGTGATCTCTTTGGAGAAACCGAGGGATTTGCTTGTGCAATTGCAGACGAAGTCATGATGACGAACAACTATCGGAAATATATCCTGAAGGACGGTACGGTCGACATCTGTCGAGCATGCCGCCGTCCCGGTGAGTCACTCAGGCATATTATTTCCGGTTGTTCTCATCTGGCTAACGGAGAGTACTTGCACAGACATAATCTTGTAGCCAGGATCATCCACCAGCAACTTGCTCTTCGATATGGTCTTGTGGAATCTGAGGTGCCGTACTATAAGTACACACCAACGCCCGTTCTCGAAAATGGTCGTGCCACGCTGTATTGGGATCGATCAGTCATTACGGACAGGACTATTGTTGCCAATAAGCCTGACATCGATCGACACGCCAGGCAGTGCTCGTTGATATCACCATTCCACATGACGAAAACCTCGTGAAGGCCGAGAAGGACAAGCTCAGCAAGTACCTTGACTTGGCCCACGAGGTAACCGCCATGTGGGATGTGGATTCAACGATCATTGTCCCGATAGTCGTATCTGCGAACGGTCTTATAGCGAAGAGTCTTGACCAACATCTAAAGAGGCTTTCGCTAGATGGCTGGATCAAGGGTAAAGTAAAGTAAAAAGTAAAAATGTGATTTATTTCTCCATAAAAAAGTAAACAAAGTATGAAAAATCTTACAACTAATAGTTTGGAGACTGACGACTGTAGAAGGTTAAACCTGTGTTACAGTTCGCCAGTGCTCTCACATCTGGAAGGAATTATTGAGGCGGTTTACGTTAAGTACCTTAATTATACAATATTAAAAAAGAAAATAGAAAATATTTGGGCACAATAGTGTACCTACTTATTTTGTTAAATATATATATATATATATATATATATATATATATATATGAAAATACATGTGATTTGTACACGGAGGTTATATATGTTTAATTTTTGTAATTTAAATGTGTGTTTATTAGTCATTTAAGATAAGCAAGCAGTGTTTCTGTTTCATCATAATTAAGCGTTTGCAAAAAGGTTGTGAGTATTTTTTTACAAGAATAGCTTGAAAGCGACCATATAGATAACTTTGAGTGAAGTTTGTTATAAAGAAAGGGACCTGTAAAACAAGGGAATCTGTGAGCGAAATGTGTGGAAAAGTGGAAAGATGGAGCTACAAGATGGTTACGCTTTAATAAATTTGGATTGTATGGGGTTTTAGAGTGCTGTTGGGAAACAATATTTAATATGTAAAGCTGACGAACTGATAAGACTTCACAAAATTGATGTAGCTGAAATGTAGGATACAAAAAGGGCTTAAAAGTGCATACTTTTAATAGGGCCCTTTGGGCTCTTTCAAGTTTTATTAGAACAGACTTGCAAGCACCACCCCAAGAGGATATGCAATAAGTCAGTAATGACTGACACAAGGATAGGTAAGCCATTTTAATGATGTTGGGATCAGCCACATGACGAAGTCTTTTAAATATATACATCAATTTGCGAACTCTTCCAGCTACAGCATTTACATGGGGACTGAAATTTAAGTTTTTATCTATGATGATCCCTAGGTATTTTACAGTGTCAGATGGAGTAATAGTAGGACAGGAGCATTTGGGAGACGTGATGTCATTAGAATGAGTGTGGGCAGTGATTGAGAGAGACGCTAGGGTTTGTTTTTGACTGATTAAGTTGTAGATTGAGAAATTTACAAGTTGGGTTTTTTGGACGTTAATTGTCAGAAGATTACGTTGAAGCCAGTTAGACACAGAATCCAAGCCAAACTGTGCATATTGATATGTCGCTTGCCAGGAATGTGCAGAAAAGAGTAGGGCAGTGTCATCTGCATAAGACACTATTTCACAATGCGGGATTTCCAGTGAGAGAAGGTCGTTGATGTACACCAAGAAGAGAGTGGGGCCTAAAATGCTTCCCTGGGGTACACCATACTGGATAAGGAGATCTGAGCTGAGTTTTTTATCAATTGACACACACTGAGTTCGATCTGTCATATAACTCTCAAAGAGTTTTAGTTGAATGCCTCTTATACCGATATTCTCAAGTTTTTTAAGAAGAATAGGTTGTGAAACGGTGTCAAAAGCCTTGGCCAGATCCAAAAATAGGCCGACGCATTTTTTGCCTTCATCAAGGTTTCTAACGATAAAATCAGTGAGGGCAAGAACGGCACCATTTGTAGATCTGCCCGAACGAAAACCATGTTGGTTGGAAGAAAGAATGGAAAGTGACTCGAGAAATGACTTTAGACGGATGTTTATAATACGTTCCAAAATTTTTGAGAGTGCTGGGAGAATGGATATTGGACGATAGTTATTAGGAAGTGTTTTATCTCCATTTTTATGAATAGGATGAATAATTGCTCTCTTGAAAGCGGAAGGGAAAATACCGCTAGACATTAAAATGTTGCAGATATGGGTTATTAGGGGGATAAGGATCTTCTTATAACGCTTTATGAGGGACGTGGACAGGTTGTCCCAACCAGCAGCACAGTCTTCTCTCAAGGAATTGATAATTTTTCTCACCTCCTCGAAAGTGGTTTCAAGAAGAACTAGAGAGTTGGGGATGGAGTGTGTTTGAGAATTGGGAATTGAAAATGAGGATTGGGGTGAGGAGTAGACATCTTGTTTTCTTATGTTCTCAGCAAGTGACTTTCCAACGTTCACGAAATACGAATTTACGTGATCTAGTTACGTTTCAGGTGTAGGCTTACAGCGCAGTAACTCATTTGCAAAGGTTGGTGATTTCTGTGAATTAGTCACGTTTTTTATAGCTTTCCAGAGAGATTTTGTGTTATTGCTTGCTGTTTTGAATAATTCTTTTTCATAATTTCTTTTAACTGACTTAATTGTTCTATTGCAGAAGGATCGATATCTGAAATAAGTAATTCTAAGAGTATCGTTATTTGGGCTTCTCAGGTGTTTTTTATACAAATTATTTCTGTTTTTGATACATTTTAGGAGTCCAGGGGTGATCCATGGTTTTAATATTTTACGACGTCGAACGGGGACAGCATTAGTTGAATGTTTAGAAACAAGAGTCTGGAGAGTATGGATGAGATAGTTTGTAGCAAAATCAGGATCTGTGGAATTGAGTAAAGGAGAGAAATCAGCATGTAAGAGAGAGTTCGAGAGATTATGAAAATCTACTCGCGTTGTTGAATAGTCAGGAGCAATGTTTTTCTTTGTCTTTATAGCCATTAAGACTGAAAAATGATCTGTTGTTGTTGTTTGGACAACGAATGTGACGGTTGTGCGTGACGATTTTAAGAAGGCATGATCCAAGCAGCTTGGTCCTCGAGTGGGAAAGGTGTGCGCAGGCAATAGGCCATGGAGAGCCAGTATGTTAAGGTAGTCGTCATTATTTTCGTCCAAGCGAGAGGGCATAATATCTATGTTAATGTCTCCGATTACTATAATATTCTTATAGCCACGTAGGCTTTCTAGAATATCATTAAGAGATCGAGTGAAATTTGTGTAGTCTCGAAAGGCACAAGGGCGATATATACCCAACACAACTGTGTCTGAGTTTATTTTGATCAGCAAACCGCTGGCATCAACTAAGGGAGGTTCTGAGATACTTAAGCCACTAAGTTTGGACCTATAATAAACTACCACACCGTCATTCTGATTAGCGGGATTTGTTGACGCACAATGAGTATATCCTTCAAGATTAGGTAAAAAGGGGTTTTTTTTGATCCAACATTCTGTGAAGACTATAATATCTGGTTCAACCTGAAGTTTTTCTAAGGATAGGAGAAAGTTATCAAAATTTGCAGATACACTACAGATATTCTGTGTCAGAATGTGCAAATACTCACTGTATGACGGTAAAAGAGAGCAAACTTCTTGTGGGTCGCAAGAGAAAGAAGTAGAAACAGACACGCTGTCTATATTATTAAATAAATCGATGTTTTTGTCCATATTATTTTAAGATTTCTTTCTTTTTCCGTTAATAAGAGATATTCAGTTAGGAGTTAGTATGATATACATATATTTATATATTATTATTGTAATTATGCAGTAACGATCAAGCTAGCCCCAAAGTAAGTTGCCTTGTATTATGGGATACTAGCCAATCAACACTACACTACTATAAATACATTTATGTATATATTATATGCATAATATATCCAGAGATACCATTTAATACCTAATACCTAATGATGTTCCTATAACTAAAGATTCAACAAAGTACTGTTCATAAGTGTTTTTAACAGTGTTTTCAACATACAGCCTATTGCTTCAGTCTCAGGGCAGCAAGCTCTGCCTCCGATCTTAGTACGACATATTTAGAATCGTCGTCTTTCCGCAGCATAATCCTTCCATTTGAGGTCCAGCAGTGCTTGTACTGCTCCCTATTCGCAAACTCGCGGGCCAAGTAGTGTAGCTGACGTGCCTTGGGTGTCAGGTGTTCTGCTATATAAATCGGCCGGTGAACGACCTCGGACCCAAAAATGCTGGTGTTTAATCTGTTTCCTTTGTTTGACTTGTTGTAAGCTCTGTAAGCTCTCAATATTTTGGTTTTTGCTATAACTGAGTTAAGAGCGACCAAGATAGTCTTATGATCGGACTTAGTGGGAAGATGACGGATATCGAACAAGTCGAAAGGGGCGAGAGTGATGGAGAGCTCCTTGAAGGTAGTCGCCGCAATATTGACCAATTCCTCTTGTGTAGAGTTTGGCTTGTGAGGGATATTTCTTAGCTCAATACAAGCCGATCGGGAAGACCTGTCAGTCTCTTCCACGACTAATTCAACCTTGGAGACACGCTCGAGACATTCCTCAGTCCTAGACCGATAGGAAGATAACTGGCTGCATAAGTCTTCGTACTTCTCGGAAAGGGAGCTGATGGATTTTTCAATTTCTGTGTTAGTCGCAATTATTTCTAGATTTTGCTTCCGGATATCTATAATCGATGTTTGGATACTAGTGAGCTTGTCGTCAGATTCTTGCTTCCAATTAGTAAGTGTGTTAATAAAAGAGTCTAGTTTGGATTCGTAATTAGAACCACATTCGCAATCTTGGCGACGCCTTTTTATAGATCGAAAAGTGATAGCATCGACTTCAGAACTGTCGACAGGATTACTGATATCAGGAGCAGATCCGTAAGTAGTTCCCTGTTTGTCCACGGGCGAGCGAAGCATATCTGAAGTGGCAGTACGTCTTATTGTGTGATAGTCGGCGCACTCTTCGACTCGTAACAATATTTATCAAAGGACAGAAGGCTATAGGATCGTAGCAAGTAAGAGTATTAAAAGTAACCTGTACCCGTATAATGCAAGTGTAGCCAGATAGCTACAATTTTCGTAGCCGACCGGGAGACCGCGGAGAGAACTCAGGAGGTGGGTCACTGCTTGGCTTGTGGCACCGCGTAGTAATCGTAGAAACCACTTAGCACATACGGAGTACCTATGCGTCAGCCCCGGCGATGCAGCCCGAGCTTACACGATGCGGGCTGTTAGACGGAGACGAAAAATGGCAGCTGGTTGTTTTCGCGGAGGTGAGGAGGTGTCCCCGCGCTCGCTTCTCCGCGCCCGCGCCGATCGATGTAGTGGAATATTTATTTTCTGTTAATGTCTTTTCAACGGAATCTCACACATATGTCGATTTGCACTTGTACTACTTGTGACACTTATTGCTTGCACTTTTCTGATAAAAATTTTAGATTTTTGAAGGACTTTAACGACACAACCGCTTGCAAACAGAGGTAAGGAGCGAGAGGATAGATACAGAAGGCAGTACTCTTGGATACGGCACGGATTTTCAGAAGGTTTCTCTCGCTGGGGCCCTGACCGCTGGTAGCTTGAGCCTTGCCCCGCTGCTGGCGGCACTCTAGGTTTAGGTTTTTATAAAATTTTTATGTTTTGTATTATATTTTTATATTTTACTTTTTATATAAATTTTATAAAAACCTAAAACTAAGACTTTACAAATAAATAAAGAGAATAATAAAAGTACTCGGAGCTCGGAGGTATATATGTTTTTTTTATTTCCCTGATACTTATATGTAAAAATGTTATACGGAAGTAGGTATAGTTAAAGTTTATACCGTCTAAGCCTCAACCTTGTGCAACTCTTCAGAGTCTGCAATAAACCAAATTAGGTTTGTTAGTTGAGTTTTTTGTCCACTCCAAGAATTTAAAAGGCTCTTCAAATTATCACTCGTGGAAGTTTACTATGAAAAACATTATAATTTCAGAAGGACTATGGGAAGAAGTCCTCGTGGACGTGACAAGGACGCAGGTAATGGTCAACGTGTTTTTGCCAGTATTTATCTAGCTTTAAAATCCAGTATTTATCAGTATGTTCGAAACTGTGAGACAGCTGCTCAGGCGTGGAAAGATTTCTCTGATGGCTTTGAGGACAAAGGTCTCTACAGGCGGGTGTTGTTGCTGAGAAGATTGCATAGGATACAGAACTCCGATTTCAATTCGATGGCTGCTTACATTGAAGAAGTGACCACGTTGGTGAAACAATTGTTCGATAATGGCAAATCAATAGAAGATGCTGAGGTCGCCGAAATTCTGCTCGGTGGCTTGTCATCAGACTATGGCACGGTTGTTTCGAATATGACTGCAGTAACTGGCACTAATCAAACTTTCTAGTGAGCTTGTGAAGACTAGAGTTTGCAAGAGCATTCAAGACACGTTTCAAATGAGTGTGGGTGAGTAAAATATGTATCGAAGCAAGCGGTAAAGTTTCTATACACTCATTGTGATAAACAGAGCCAACGGAATTTCATTTCTCAGAATGTTTTAAAAAGAAAAAAGGAGTTTCTACTACTTCTAATTCAAGACGTCATAATACACTGACCTGGACTTTAAATAATACAGTTGTTTGTAAAACGTTCTTTTTACATACATTGGGATTCAAGCATGATCAAACAGTAAACACCATTTTAAAAGCTAGCTATAAACATGGCATAACCAACCTTCACATTCAACAAGAAGTTCCAGAACAAAGAGGCAGAAGCACGCCCTGGAACAAACATTCAGCGGACTATAAAAGTCGAGTGATAAATTTCATAATTAAGAAATCTCAACCATGTGTGTCTCATTACAGTATTGAACATGCCCCAAACAGAAAATATTTGCCAAGTTGAATTACATTTACAGATATTTACAATGTCTATGTCAAAGATTGCCAAGAAAACAACGTGAAAATAAGCAGTTGGCCTTACTTTCACAACATTATAAAGGAGATGAATCTATCGACGGCAAATCCACAACAAGATCTTTGTACATTGTGTACAAAACATAAAGAAAGCCACCCAGAAACTAAAGAACATGATTGTGCCGAATGTTCTTGTGATACCTGCAAGATATTTCCAGAACACGGCTTAAACAGAAAACTTTCTAGACAATGCTTGAATAAAGATGTGGAAGCATAAGAACCCGATACAAAAATTTTCACTAAAGATATGCAGAAAGTTGTTCTAATGCCAAAATTAAATATCAAAGATAATTTTTTATTTCGTAAGTTGGTTCTTTTTAACGAGACGTTTGTCAGCCCTGGAAAAAAAGAACTTGCATATTGTATCGTGTGGCATGAAGGTAAAGCGGGGCGAAATGCTTATAATGTTGCCTCTGCATATGTTAATTTTATAATCAACTTCTGCAAAGACTCAATAATAATTATAATGTATGTTGAAAATTGTACTTCACAAAATAAAACCGTATTTTGTTTTCTGCGCTTTTGCGTTTGATTAACTCACCCGCGTAGGTAGCTGCAGAGATAATGAAAGTTATTTATTTGGAGCCTGGTCATACATACATTGCTGCTGATACAGTACACGCAAACATTACTGTCAAATGTGCTCGTAGCAAGAATATTTATGCTAAGAATGACTTTTTGGACAAAATAAAACAATCGCGGAAGAAAATGGAAGTACTAGAACTAAAACACACTGATATGATTCTGTTTGACGATCTATTAAAAAGAAACTTCCCCAAACACTACAAATTTACTGCGTTAAAAGTGGCTGAATTCAGGAAAAGCTCGCAATCAATATTTTTAAAAGCCTTATGACGAAGAACATTTTAAAGAATTCTGTGCTTTAAAAGAGCAAGCCAAAAAAGAGTTTAAAAACAATGATCGAAATAAAATTCAAAAAATTAGTTGACAAACAGAGCCCCGAGGTGTCAGTTCTGAAAAAAAAGAGGCTTTGATGAAGTTGTGTGAAAGTATGCCTGAAGCTCGACGTAAATTCTTTGAGGAACTGAAAGTAAACGATGCTGCTGAGGATATCTCACGTAACATTAATGATTAAAATATTGATTTCAAGTATAATACGTGTTGACCATTACGCCACGGAGGTCGCTATACATATGTACTATGTTCCTACATAATATGTTTTTGCTGTAGAAAGAGAATAGGTATAGAACAGTCAGCGGTATAGTGTGAGATATGAAAAGTGCGATATACAAACATGTCAGCTACGGTTACAGCTCAGTTATTACCACCTTTTACCCTATAGCTTCATAATTACCACGTACTAAATTTTACCCCATTTGCGGGGTAAATTAGAAAAAGATAACTAATTTTCTTTCGTACACTACACGTGCGTATGAATAAAACACGAAGAGGCGCTAGTATCGTGTCGAAAAATGTAAAATCTCTTAACTTTTTCTTTTTCAGATAATATTATACTACAGTCCGAGAATAATTCGCAAAAAGAAAATGATGTTAATTTTGGGAACACGAATTTAATTGGAACAGAATCCGAAGACATGTTTGCTGAATACGCCAATCATCATATTGCGAAGCTAAAAGAAAGAGACAGGCGATGAAGACGAAGTCACATTGTGCAGCTCGCCTTGTAAATTAGAAATTCCAGAAATGAAGTACCTACCTTCTAACTTAACGGCTTTCAACATATTGAATAATATTGGTACTGAATAAAAATTAATCATCAGAAGATGAACGCGACCTTTATGCCAAACTTCAAGCTAAAAGGCTAATGAAATTGTCAAAAAAGCAGAAACAATATTTTATGTTTAAAGTTGACAAATTGTGGTGGTCGATGAATCATATATCAGTATTAAAATGACTTTTTTTTTCTGTTGGCTTAACTGTTACTATGGTAGTATATTGTTATGTTGTCAAACTTTTTTTCTCTTGTATAACGCCATTGTAAGCATCGACTCGTTGGTCTTAATAAAAGTACATATAATTAATATCTCAAACCTACTTCAAAATTTTCTTCTTCAAAATACCTCAAAAGTTTACGGGCCCACTCCCGCAATCGAGGTGCACCGTTTGAGATATAATCTGTTGGTTAAAAACAGTGTCTGCGGTAAAAGCAGTGGTGCGGTGTGCACGAATAAGTTCAACGAGCAGTCCAGGTGTTAAGCTGGAAGGGCTAATGTACTGGAGTAGCTGGAAGTTCCAAGTTAAAATAATCGTTAAGGCTGCGGAGGTCTTCGAAGTTGTTGATGGCACAATCCCTATGCCGCCAAAGCCGACGGGTGAAGACAAAGATGGTGCGCAATTAAAAGCATGGCAAAGATGGCAAAAAGCTGACACAAAGGCGCAAGGAATCATTGTAACACGTTTGTCAAATACCGTAATCATGCAAGTGCAAAATGCAAATACCGCAAAAGAAATGTGGGATAAGATGTGTACCGTGTACGAACAAAAATCAGATGTCTCTTTACATATGTTACCACAAAGGTTTTTTTAAATGAAAATTAATGATGAAGACATGGCATCGTTCTTGGCAAAAATGGATGATATCGTCAGATCGCAGATTCGCCAAGCGAAAAGGGACATTCCAGAGAATATAATCATAACAAAGATTATCAGCTCCGTGGGAGAAAAGTTCCGCAAGAGGGGAGGGGAGAGGGAGATGGGCCTCCGGGTCTCTCACTCACCGAACGAAGCATAGCAGCGGTAAAGCTACTACTCAAAAGTAAATTTTCTGTGAGAGTGTGGTACTTCCCTGGACGAGCCGGCCCATTCATGCTACTAGCAAAAGTGATTTTCGCCGTTAACAAGGCTCTACCACAAGAAGTTGTTTGATAAAAGTAAATCTTTGGTAACAAACAAGAAGTACAGTCCAGCTCTTCGTACTTTCGCAATGACCTTTCATTATTATTCGCCTAAAGCGTATATTTATGTACGCAATACGTTCAATACATGCCATTCCCATGAAAGGACACTTAAGAAATGGTACTCAAGTATCAATGGAGAGCCCGGATTCACAAGTGAATCTTTCGAAGCTCTTACTCAAAAAGTCAAGTCAACCAAATATGGAATCATTGCAGGCCAAGACAGGCAGGCACAAGACAGGTGGGCCAGAACGGCTACTATGGGGATACCGGATGGCCGCAGGGGACGAGGTAGACCTAGGAGAAGGTGGCGTGATGATTTGGACGCACAAAATAGGGATTGGCGGACTGTAGCCCTCGACAGGAGCCTGTGGAAGCAGAAAGGGAAGGCTTTTGCCCAGCAGTGGGACACACAAACAGGCTAAAAGAAAAAAGAGATGTAATCATTTTAACCACCCTAGTTTGCCATTAATGACATCTTCATGGGATATTCTCCAAGATTATTTGGATTCTCTATTGCCTGCTAAAATTTTATCAAAGAACCTGCAATCGGAGCAGCTTATAATAGGAGATTTTTATTTGGAGTGGTTGATGTGTAAAATAAAATTAAAATCAAAAAACACACCTCTTAGCAATTTGTTGTGGAATTGCATGAAAATAGAGAACAACTGCTATTCAACAACGACGCATTTCTTTGTGCAGGTTTTTCTTGACGGCAGAGTAAATTCTACCCTATCTGAAGATAAGCGACTTGATGTAAAAATAAAATGTATGGATTTACATCGACATTTGCAAAAATAAGATAGCGAGCGATAAAGAAAATACACTACCATCTATTTACTTGTTTGCAAGCAACAAGGAGAAACACCGATATAAAACTCAAAACTTTTCAAATATGGGTACTGAAGATTATTATGACAAGGTGATCGTCCTAGTTTCCGGTGCACCCGATCCAACAGCACAGCATTACCATCCATGAAGACTTAGCTTACCTAAAAAATATATCAAAAATTAAGTGCGCCATGATTAACGACAGAGCTAAATTGTCAGCTAAAATTTTCCAGCAAGACTCATCATCCCGGAGATTCTCCGCTATGTCTGGGACAAAATCTCACATTATAGATGTGATTAAAGAAACAAAGATAGATTGAAATCAAAATCAGAAAATTCAGCTGACACAATCTTATGCCGCTTTATTAGGTACTTATACAAAGTAGCGATAAGAAACACTTTAAGTGGGATTTTTGAAGGCACCATGAATACCTATGTGTATTTAGGTTAGGGCACCATGAATATGCTATTTATTGTCCGTATATATTTATATTTATTTATACGTTCTAATATTCCTAAAAATGACAATTGCCAGGAACGCTTCGAAGCTCTGGTTTATTCTTGATAAATTCATTAACAGGAGAGCAACACAAGTGCAATGGATGGTTGCGCCATAAATATCTATGTGGAAAAAAAATTAACTTGTTCTTTTACACCATTAAATATTAAAACAACTTTTATGCATCCCAGTTTTAACTATGAAATAGCAATCTTTTTACACGCATGCCATATTTTAAACTAGTAAAAAATACTTTTGGTAAAATATTTGATTTTTATTGACTATCAAGGCTACGGAATTGCGTGGGTTTATCTTGAACAGCTTAATGAATTTCAAAATCCAATAGGGGCGCATATGGACAATAAATTAAAAGTGAATCGTGTAAAAAAAGGTGATGGGGACAGACTTATCCGATATTGACAATACCCCATTCAACATTCACCTACCATCTAATCAGTATTTTAATGAGCATAAGTTCTTAGTATCAGCAGAAGCGCTTGCGGTTAGTGTGCATTTAGGAGGACTTCTTAAGTAGGTCCTCGGGGAAACTCGGCTACCGGGCGCTCTGCGAGCGCGTTTATTTTGTAGCAGAAGATCCTGTCTGTCGAAATCTAATGATGCTAAGGCAAGAAGTAACTTGCCATAACCAACTTACTATAGACTAATATCATAGATGACAAAAAACTAAAATTTTCTACTGTACTTTCCACATTTTTAGGACAGTCTCTCCTTAGACAACCCTGGAGGCAGATCAATTACCAACAATCCAATGCCGCAATTGCTGCAAGTTTGGTCATGGTAAAATCAATGTAGGTCTAAGCCACGATGCTATTATACTTCAGTGCTTCGTTCTCGATATACATATATTTATCACGTAGTTGCACTTTATTCATCGGCAACCAAACGCAATTTGAGAGCTAGGCATCCAGGCATTTAAAAAATAAAATCTTGTCTATGTCAGCCTAACTCCATAAACTACTGCTGTCACTTGTCATTCTTTTCGTTTGCGTGGCAACGAACGCGGCTTTTCATAGTCAATTACTTGTTTTTGTGAGATTTTTGTGCGATTTAGTAATCAAATTGATACAATCATTAACATCAAAATGCCGGAAAGACGAAAGAAAAAATACAACATTATTTAAATAAAATACTAAGTTTGGAAAAACGACGTAGCCGGCGCAGGAGCCGGTCATTGTCTTCATCAAAATCGTCGCCAGAACCGGAAATTCACATGGGTATGTGTTATTTAATTTTAATCAATTATTATTTTCCACGATCAACAGGAAACCTAGGCAAAAACCAAAGAAAATTATGTATTTATACGAAAATAAATGTAAGAAAAAGTCCCGCCATTTTGTTTACACGGGTGGTGTACGAGATGCACTGACGTGTTGTTATCATCTTGGGGTGTATACGTGATGTACACACAAGATTTTGTAACCGGGGTAATACCCATGAGGTATTACGAGGGCTAACATATTAATCGAATCTTTCAGATATCGATGAGCCGCAAGAAAAGAGGAGGGGGGAGGAGACCGACTGACAAAGAAAATATAGCTCCTCAAGACACAGGAACCCTTGATCCAAACCCAAATGAACTTTCTTTGGATCCAGATATTCTTCTGGCTTTAGAGGAACCAATCAGTGAAAAACATATTTGATCCCAGAAACTTGTTTTTTACTAGCAGCTCTAAATTGAATGCGGAGATTTTAGCACATAATTCTAATAATTTAAAAACAGAGACGAAAAGATTGAAGCAGAACAGCGTCAATTGGGCCAGGGTATAACGGCCCTGAACAGAGCTTGAGATCAACTGAATCAAGTTGATAAATTGTAATTAATAAAAATACTTAAGAAAAAAACTCATAACTCTCATTTTAGACAAGAAATTTTAGAAGCATATAAAAGATGTTGAAAGAGATGAGTTCCTTTATGGCGGAGACTTATCAGAAGAAATAAAAGCGATGAAATATGCTCATAAAAGTGGTCAGTCTATAAAAAAAGCTGACAATCGCAACATTCTCAAGAGAACGGCTAACCCTGGATCTCAAATGGGAAAGAGTGAGTGTTTTTGACAAAATCTCAAATGGTGGCCCGCCTCGAGTGAAGTACTACAATCGGCACGGGCCCAAGCGACCACTAGCACAGGATCGGAGTGGGAGCTACAAGCACACACCGAAGTCAACAAAAAAGGTAGAATCAAAAGCCCCTGCAAAGAAATAGAGGTATGTTATGGTGGGAGGCTTTCCCATTTTATTGATCGCTGGCAGAAAATATATGCAGATAACTCATTGCTTAAACACATTGAAAGCTATGCAATCCCTTTTATAACTCAACCATTTCAAAATATTAGCCCAAGGGAATACCAGCCTTGTTCAAGTCAAATGTGATAAACAAGATATGAATATTTCAAAATATTAGCCCAAGGGAATACCAGCCTTGTTCAAGTCAAATGTGATAAACAAGATATGAATCTTGCTATTTAAACACATTGAAAGCTATGCAATCCCTTTTATAACTCAACCATTTCAAAATATTAGCCCAAGGGAATACCAGCCTTGTTCAAGTCAAATGTGATAAACAAGATATGAATCTTGCTATTCAGAAATTACTACAAATGGGTGCTATTTCAATGTATAATCCAGTTTCAGATTAGTTTTTATTTTCATTTTTTTTGTTCCTTAGCCTAGTGGTTCTAAAAGATTTATAATAACCCTAAAGTTAAACAAGTTTATTGCCACAGATCATTTCAAAATGGAAGAGCATAGAATAGCAGCCACAGTAATAAATCCAACAAAATAAAAATTGGTTTTTGTTTACAGCGCTGGTAATGGTTGTTCTGAGTGCATTTATATTGATACTATTACTCTGAGATTTCTCACTAAAAGCCACACTTATATGTCTGCTGACAGCGTACACGGAAATATAGAAAAAGAGATGAGGCGTCGAGATGATGGAGTTTATGATTATGAGGACTACAAATCTGTTATAGCGAACTGTAGAAAGAACATTGATATTATCGAAGTGCAAAAATCATACCAATAGGAGAAAAATTAACGAGCTCCAAGGCGTAAAACAAATGACGATCCTCTCAGCTCATTTTTGCTGAACTCAGCGGTAGAAGCAAAGTTCCTCAGAGGATCACGAAGTTTGTTCTATTTATAAAACAGATTTTGATGAGTCTTACAAAGAACTGGACTTCTTGATGCAGAAAATCAAAGTCAACACACTTCCCCCACTTTCAAATACTAGCCCCCGAGGGGTAAAATCATCAAAGAAAGATGGTATCGTTAAAAATTGGTCCCCTTAATGCCATTGAATAGAAGAGACTTTTGGCTGAATCTACCCACGGGTGATAAGTCCATTGATTTGCAAACCGAAAGTCAAATCGTTACCGATAACAACGAATAGTCATCGTTATTAAGAATGATTGAAGATTAAGTTTTATTTTCTATTATTTTTTATTAAGGCGCTGTGGTTGATAGGATAGGATCGGAGGGGATAGGAGAGGATAGGAGAGGATAGGATGGGATGGAATGAGATGAGAAGGGACTGGATTATCAATTTCATAATTCGCCATTTATTATCTGATGATCCAAACATAAAAGTGTCACATGAAATACTATTAAAATATGCACAAAAAATACTAAGTGTGCTTTACAAAGAAAATGCTAGCATATACTTTGTGCCCTACATTAATAATCATACATTGAAAAATCTTGCGCAAAAGGCAAGTTATATGAATGCTTACATAATCGGAAGAGAGACTATAGACATGCAGAAAAAAGGAACGAACACTTCTAAGACCTGAACCCACGGTTACTAACTAAGGGGATTCCCCCCAGATTTTGGGGGTAAATAAGTAGAATGGGTTTTTTTACAGGTATGAAATTTTAAGGGGTATTTTCAAAGATTTTTTAGCTTGACTCTTATTTTTTTCAACAATTGCGTCGTTAACGAGACCGCCGGGCTGTCACCTCTAATTGGAGCTAGTCCTACGTACTCTATTCCGGTGGCGAGTGCGATGGGGTCGGAGTAGTACGCGTCGAATAGCCAGCTTACTGAATAGGAGCATCTAACGACGAATAGTGGCAATACTGGCGCCGCTGGCAGTCATTTTATTGTCTGTGCTTAAGGCGATTATTGCTGTGTATGACCCGGACTACATTACACCGGGTCGGGCCGGTCCGAGGCGGAAAAAATTCCGGACCCACCCGGGTTTAATCCGTCAATCGAACAAATGTATGAAATTTTCGTGTGACTGAAGTCCCAGACCGGCCCGCCCCGGAGTAATGTAGTCCAGGCCTTTAAGTCTATATTTTTTAAAACTTGAACGTATGTTTGACATTACCTTATGTCAGATAGGATACCGCCAAAAAATAGAATAAGAATATTCTTACGTACGACGATTGTCATTTCGATTTTGGTTTGTACTGTGTGTCGACAAGAAATGTCTTAATGATGCCTAAGGTAAACAAAAATAAAAAAACGTACACTCAGAAGTACACGTAGATTTGGGAAACAGATCAAGATCTAAAAGGTAACAGATTTCATTGCATTTTTGTAATTTATAAATGATCAAGACAAACAATTCAATACAATATTTATGATTTTTTTACAATTTAGTATCATCGGCGTCATCTAACTACGGCAGTACTCAGTCTGCAATAAAATTTATAAAAGGTATCCTTATTTAGGTATATAAAAATCCCATCTATTGAAAAACAAAGTGAGAGTTATTTAAAAGATGGCAGATTAGCAAAAAAAATGCCTGGCGCACGTTCAAATACAGATGTTTGTGCAAAAGTTAAACTGACTTATTTTTGTGTCGCTAGAGCTGACTTTGAACAAACAAGGAATGTGACAATTATACCTATGTGCTACAATGTAAACCAGTATGCAAAAAGAATTTTGAGGGAAATAGTGTCATTCTGAAAATTAATGAAATAAATAAAAGATCCCGATCCTTTGAAGCTTCCATAGGGACCTAGCTCCAACACCTGCAGGTTTTGTGAAAGTTTTTTTTCTATAATTTGTGATGGAGCGCCACCAGGACATGACAGTTGAGACACATAAACAACAAAGATATAATAATATTCTCATTGACAATTCTCAGAAAGTGCAGGACTATGGAAGGACAATAAAAAAACTAAATTGATACCATTATGGCGATATGTGTTGGTAGGGCTGCTAGTAAAAAATAATTATTATTAAGTATTAAGAGTATATTATTTTGAGAAAATTATTTTTAATTAAAATTAAGTGACGAAGACAACTGTGATTTTTTGATTGTATAAAATAAATAATTAGTATCAAGAGCATTATTTTTAAAATTATGTGATATAAACTGAGATATTTTGATTATATACAATAATTAGTATTAACAAACAGTAATATTTTGTAGAAGAAATTTTGAAATTGAAGTGATTATATGTGATATTTTGATTATATATATTAATTAATAATTGAAATTAACAGATTATGTTACAAATCAATTGTTTTATTTATTGTATCCGAGTTTTAATCCGTGTGTAAGTATATTATTTTCTATGTCAAGAAAATACACCGAAATTTCTGCTCCGAACTGTACCGATTAAAACTAAAATCCGGCGCGGCGTGCCGGGAACTACGGTGAAGCGTGGAGCGACGTAATGGGAATCAAACTTAAACGCAAAGCGACATTATTGGATGCGATGTTCAGGGAATGATTCACCATATTAATAGACAAGACATAATACATTGCCGTGTGGTTTCCGGCCAAGAATACAGAACCACTCCATCTCGTCCCATGGATGTCGTAGAGGCAACTAAAGGGACAAGCACATATATCCCGTGCAACGTTATTCCCAAGGAGGGTTGACGACGGGAGGCGGCCGGTCATAAAACCGCAACAAAAATAATAGCATTCCCAAGGAGGGTTGACGATAGGCAGGCGGCCAGTCATAAAATTAGCCAAAACTTGTACAGCATGGAAAGTATAAGCTTACATGCTGTCCCGACCACACATAAAGTGGGATAAGGTGAAGAGGAAGAAGAAGACAAGACATAATACAGAGGAACTTAGCCATACCTACCGCATTATTTGAGGCTAATTCAAGACCAATTGCCATTTTCGATGGAACATATTGTTATGCTGAAATAAGTTCAAATTACTTGTATCAAAAGAAAACATACAGTTAGCACAAATATAGAAATTTAACAACACCTTTTTTAATTGTATGTACAGATGGACATATAATTGATGTAATGGGCCCCTATCCAGCTACAACAACAGACGCAGATATAATGAAATATGAATTTTCAGAAAATTACCTACTCCGGGATTTTTTTCAAGACGGAGATGTATTTATACTGGATAGGGGTTTCCGAGATTCATTAAGTTTTTTAAATGAATGTGGATATAGGACATATGTGCCTGCTTCATTGGAGATAATATACTTAAAAAACCGGCCAAGTGTGAGTCAAACTCGTGCAATGAGGGTTCCGTACAATATGCTTCGTGAACACACACACAATGTGCAAAAAATGTTTTATTCAATTGACTAGCCCCATATAGTGGTGTTTTAGTGAACTATTTCCCTAGATGAACTTATTATTGTGAGTTTACCACTTAATTTTCAAGTGACAGAATTCTTATTATTTTTCCTGTAATCTTCAAGAAATGAACTAGATTTTGTAATTTTTTCAAAATTTTCGGCTCAGTAGTTTCGGAGATCAGGGGGGGGGGGGATGGTCAATTTTTGCCTTCTTTCGTGAATAAAATCAAAAGTATTGATTTTACTCGAACAAAAAAAAATATTTTTGAGATCCTCATAATGAGCCCTTTCATTTGATATATGACACAGTAAGGTTTGCTTACTGTGTCATATATCAAATGAAATCACTTTGCACATCCGTGTTTGGGTCATAGGATTACACCATCTTACCAAATTTCACCTAATTTGGTTCAGTAGATTCGGAGAAAATCGGCTGTGACAGACGGACGGACGGACAGACAGACGCTCGAGTGATCCTATAAGGGTTCCGTTTTTTCAACTTTTGTACGGAACCCTAAAAAGAAACAGAGAAGAAAGTCTTGGGTCATCCTTCCCGAGACCATTGCCAAATAGCATTACTACAAGTGATTCTCTAATAGAAAATGTGTATGAAGATTTATTGTGGTAAAAATTTCACAAAACCTTTGAACCTAGTAGAGAAAAAATGGAAAAAGACAGCCAAACAACGAATTCGTAATTTACATCAGCATCAGGACAGTCAACACACAGTTGAATCTTATATAGACACATACCCCGCTGTAAAGGCTCCGCAAGGTTATACTCTAGTAAGTATTTTTTTTATATCACTAAGCTAGCAAACAAACATACGGCCCACTTGATTGATAGTAGTTACTCACAACGACGGTGATGGGCTCATCCCCTGTCACGCTTGATAGTAGGTATAACTGTTTGGACTGAGAGTAGATCATTCTAGACTGTATTCCTTACGAATCCAATAGTCTCAAGCTTGTCATGACCCTGAGATAAATATGAATGTAGGTATCTATTTGTAATTTACACATTGAGGAAGCAAATTATTGAGTATTGAGTAATTAGTTTGGATAATTAATATTTTATATTCGCTTTTAATTTCATTTAACAAAGACTTAATGATTAACTTTTTTGAAACCAAAAAGTAAAACTTTTATTGAAATCGTGAATATTATGGTAAAGCATTTACAACCAAAACCAAGTGAATTAGCGGAAAGATAGCAATATAGTAAATTTGGAATCGGCCGAAAAGGACGCGGCGAGCGTGGTGGAAAGGCAATGGTCAACGGCCACGACAGAGTCGATTCAAACGTATCAGAAACAAACGGGTGTAAGCGGAATGACTTCGGCGGCGGTAAAAGCTTCGCCGTTGACGGTGACGGCCTCGCCAACGTCGTTTTCGAAAAAGTACGGACCAATGACGCCGCCAGACCAAAATCCGCACCAAACAGTAACTTTTTGTGGATGCATTGTCACCTGGTGAACCTCATGTAGGTTATGGTCATCTCATATCCGGATATTTTGCTTATTAATAAAACCACTTATCCAAAAATGTGCCTCATCGCTAAAGATTATTTTTCGGCCAAAATCCATTTTTATAATAATTTTTGTCCATACATTTTGATAATAAAGTTTTATCATTTGCACATGCTGCTCTACCGTGTAACTTGCCATGGTGATTTGGCATCAATGACTGAATAAGAAAACACAGATTTGACAGATGCCGCAAAAACAAAATGGCCGCCACAGATTATTAACATTGACCCGCTCAATTTGAAAGACCCTTTAGATTTCCCGCCAACAAGATGCCAACAAGGTAGGTATTCGAGAAGTTAAAGAAATGAGAGAAATTAAAATAGCAAATCAGACATCAGTGCCTATGTGTCGGTGAAACACAGATCACTACAAAAGTAAACAATCTCAGTTCGACATAGTGGTAAAAAACATTTTTTGCATGCTGACGTTTGTGAGTCAATTAATATAATAGCAAATAGTAATTAAGAGTCGCCTGGAAGCGCATGTCTCCATACAAACGGAAAAAGGGAATTCTGACAATATTTGATAATTTTGGAGTAAAATTAAGCATTTAATCAATTAATCTCATTATAATCTACGTACGTTCCTATACAGCTTGGTTAAAATACCAAAGGTTTGAGAATTACAAGCCTTTTTAAAGGATCTGTTCAAACGCTCCGAACATTGCCGGCCATGAATGTTGCAGAAAGTCAAATTACTGCTTGCACGAAATATTATTTTATTATATTGTAGTAAATAATAATCACAGTATAATAATATTTTTTTTAGATTTTTTGTCCTTTTGTACAGTAGCTAAAAATGGGTTTAAAGTTTTTTGCGATGGGGACCAAAGATGTTTCTATATGGCAATACTATCTGCAAGAAGGGAATTCGCCGTTTTGTTCAATCAAACCTTTGACAATTGTACAAAAATAAAAATGCAATAATAATTGTAAATAATTTTATAAAATATAATAATCCAACAAACAAAATGTCGTTGAAACCTATAAAAGCCATTTGTAACAACGTACAGCTGTTGAAAAATTAAACCTAATCAATTATTTTTTTGACGCCGTCTGTCAACAGGCTTTGACAGATAAACAAAACGCAATTGGTAAACAGAAAATGGCGTCGCTATGTTTAGTTCTGCGTCAAACAATTTCAATGCTTTTCGTCATGTTTCTATTCATTCCGTTTCGCTTTGCGTTACTGGAGTGTTCTCTGCGTTTGCGTTGTGTTTGCGTCTTGGTGTTATTATATTGGAACCCCGACGACTTGGCTTGTTTTTGGACTTTACCCGGATTGCATACGAACTGGCTATCCTTTTATGAATTTATACAACACTGGCATTCTACTACTTGGACTCCGATTTCCTGTGATTTGGTTGCTCACGTTTATTCGTTGGACCGACAACTTGGCTTTCTTTCTGGACTTTTGACTATCCTAACCTCACTTCGACTTCGTGGAGGTAAGTACAGTTTTTCTAAGTTACACTTGCATAGGTATTCATTCTTTTGTCATTTATTTTATTCAACGTTAATGTTTTGTTTAAGATCCTACCTGTGGAGACACTGCAGTAATGGAATGTATTAGTTGTAAAACTGTTCTGGTTGAAGAGATGTTTCATTACAATACATCTCACTTTGACATTGATCTTCAAACAATTTTAACAAGAAACCTGGGTTCTGAGGTATGTAGCTTAGTTCTTATTAAATCGCTTCCAATGAATAGTTATTCATGTACATGTTTGCCATACTTGAGCAATCCTTCATAAGCTAAGCACAAAGATGTAGATTAGGATTGAGTTTATTTATCAATGCTTACATTTGAATTTACATTAAATACAGATTAACCGCGAAGATTAAGCTAACCTCACCAAAATCAAAGTGAAGTGACTTGTAAAGCAGGTTTAGCAAACATGTGTTAAACATATATTTTTTATTATTATTTTCACCCTACCAACATATGAGTATGATTTTTAACTAGACACATTGAATATAATTACAAACACATAAAAAACTAAGAATATGATGATATACCTATGTGGTTAAAAAAGTTTTTTCTGGTAATAACTGCCTTATAATTAATGTGTTGTGATATGTTTTGAGGAAACTGTTGAAAATATGTGTACATCTATTTTTTTAGATTGGTGATAATGCCAACCTGTGTGATGCTTGTTTTTCTTCACTTACAAGTCAGCTTTCTGCGGGATCTAAGACTCATGCTGACTGTCACTGTATCAAGTGCAAAAGATCTATTATTAACCATCGTTCACACACATTGCCTCTGGGTCCTGAGAGAGACATTATATTTGCAGCTATATCACCGGAACTGGTAAGTATTATTTCTCAGTTTGTATTTTTAATTTAAATAATTATTCTTTAATGAGATATTATTATATATTTGTCTTTATTTTCAATTTAAGATAAGACCTACAAACAGAGTATGCTATCGTTGTTGGATTGCTGCTAATAGAGCTGCACAAAGAGAGAGGGCTTTGCCTTGCCAAATGTGTATCTGGTGTGAGCGATCCATGGAACAAAAACGTTCATATCCTCTGCGTGATGGCCCAGTAAAAGATTTGATTGCTGCCCGTATTGCACCTAGACAGGTAAGTAATGCTTTCTTTCAAAGTAAAAAGATTTTAATAATTTGATTTGAATTTGCATTTGGTTTTCATTTTCATTCAACATGAAAATAAGAGTCTTTCTCAATTGAACTATGTTTTTTAAGCAATTTTTCTGCTCAATGATAATGACCAATGATTAATTTTGATTATTCTTCTTTAATTTTTAGATCATATTTCAAAGATGGTCTATATAATTTTATTTCAGTACAATTATCTGTTTAAGAGAAATTAACAAAAAACTAGATTATATTTCGAAGTGTGTTTATATGTTTTTACTTATTTTGGTACATAATATTGTTTGTTATTTTCATTTTAGATTGAAATTGGGTGCAGAGTATGTGCAGCATGTTTCGAAGCAGCAAAAAAGACAATAAAAAGAGCAAGTGCACAAGATCTCAACAGGGCTCAACTGTCAACAACTGAGGATGATACACAATATCAATCTTTTTTGGCTGAAGATGACTGCCAACCATCAACGTCACAACAACAACAACTCTCCACTGCATATCAACCCAATGATTCCACTGATACATTGTGTGTTTGCTGTCAAAGGTCCTTAGCAGGCAGACGAACACATTTGTTACCAGATGGTAGTGTGAGAGATACAATTGCTGCACAAATTGCTCCAAGACAGGTAATTGTATTATTTAATGTGTGCTTATAGATAGGGAACTGCCTCCATGGTGTAGTGGTTAAGAGCGTTCAGCTCGCACTGGGCCTGGGTTCGATCCCCGGCGGCGGCAATAACTTTGAGTTGTTGTTCTAGTTTGGTTAGGATATTGCAAGTCAGATGATCCGTGTTTCGGAAGGTACCTTAAAATGTGCGTCCCAAATGCCATCTAGCGTTTAAACCTTACCTGGTATTGGTTCTGGTTCACCCTTTGGGTTGTGGAGGTCAAATGGCAGTCGCGTTGTGTAAAAACCAGTAACCTCATCAAATCTCTTAGGCAAGTTAAGCGAACCCCGGGCTCTGAAGCTTTACTACTGAGCATTCAACCGGGAATATGCTAGGAAGAAGAATGTGTGCTTATACATAGAATAATAACATTATAAAGAAGAAAAGTTTGATTGTTATAACTTATCAAGTCTCTTAACTACTGAACTAATTCAAAAATTAAAATATTAAGTATGTTTACTAAATGAATATAAACTTTTTTTTCAGATTGAATCATGTAGTAAAGTCTGCTATGCTTGCTGGGTTGCAGTATGCCGAAATATTGCCAGTGAGGAGGCCAGACAAGATAATCAAGATAGATTGCTAGGTAATATTAAATTGCCTAATTATAAACGTACTGCAAATACATCCCATAAATGTTTTGTACATGGATGTACTAATGGCGAAAGGATGATTGTACCAAGTTATTTAAAAAGAAAATTATTAAAGGAATATAAATTGTACATTACAGAATCGGCACGTATATGTAAACAACATATAGAAACTTATGACTGGGAGTTCATCAAAACCAATTTCTTTTTTTATATAAATGATTTCACCCCATTTCAAATAGAAACAACAATTAATTTTGCATTAGAAAATGATGAGGACACACAGGTAAATTTTGAAAATATTGACAATATGTCTGATGAAATGTGCCATTATTGGACTGGGGTGTCAAAATATAATTTTCAAAGAATTTTGGACCAAACTCCCTCTCTACAAGAACGTCATAAGAATTATAAAACAGCATTAGCTATATATCTTATTAAATTACGAACTGGAGAGCCACATGAAAGAGTAGGTCAATTATTCAATTTGGGGAAAGCTGCTATATCATATATTTTAAAGAGTATTCGTAATATTCTACATGAAGAATTTGTGCCGCTTCATATGGGAGTTGGTCACTTGTCTAGAGACGATATAACGCAACATAATTTAATTATTCCTGATGGTTTATTTGGTGGTGAAGAAAGAGGCATTGATGGCGAGGTAAGAGGTAGAAGGGCGATTGTAATCTGTGATGGGACATATGTTTATTTACAAAAGTCATCTAATTATTACTTTCAAAAAAAATCATATAGCTTACATAAATATAGGAACCTTGTAAAGCCATTTTTAATTGTGACTACAGATGGTTATATTTTAGATATTTATGGCCCCTATGCAGCAACTGTGTCAGACGCTACTATAATGAGTCAATTATTTAGTAATGAAATGAATGAATTGAGACAATATTTTCGAGAAGGAGATGTATTTATACTAGACAGGGGATTCAGGGATTCTATGGATATGATGAGAAATCTAAATTATAATGTCCATGCACCTGAATCTCTAGAAGAAGGAGAGACACAGTTGCCTGCTCTAAGAGCAAATAAGTCTAGATTGGTAACCATGTGCAGGTGGGTAGTCGAAGCAGTAAATGGGTATTTCAAAACTGATTTTAAACTATTAAGATATGAGTTCAGTAATAATGCAGCTACCCACCTTATGATGGACTTTAGAATAGGAGGGGCCATAATAAATGCTTTCCATGCACCCATCACAGACCGACCAGATGCCTCCCTCATTTTAGAGCGTGCTTTACAAAAATTGTATGAAGATAATATATTATCTGAAATAATAATTGAAAATAATATAAATAGAATTAGAGCAATTTTTACCAACATTGATGCTGAACAGATTCTTTTAGATGAGTTTCCAGTGCTATCAGAATCTGATATGATTTTATTTGCACTGGGAACTTATCAAATTAAACAAGCACGCTCTTATTATGGGGAACACATAAGGGAAAATGGAACTTTTGTAATTGAAGTATGCCATGAAACTGAGCCCCTTCAGATACCTGTACTAGATGGAAAGTTATTATTGAGAGGACGCATCAAGTCTAGACACCGCAGTGGAAAAGTGTACTACACTTATATTGTATTAAATACACAAGAAGATTACTGGGAGCACAGAATCCACAGTTACTATTGCACTTGTGTCATAGGAAAACGGACTGTGGGTTGCTGTGCTCATATTATGACAATTGTCTGGTATATGGGGTGGGCTCGGCATCAACCAACAGCAATTCAGGCCCCTGCCTCATGTTTAGATGACATTCTTGTAAGAGAAGATATTGAAAATGAAGAATAAAAATGTAAAAAAAGATTGTTGTTTTATTTTCATATTTGTTTGTTTTAAATTATATGAAATCTACATTTTAGTTCTACATACATGTTATTTCATTCAGGTTTGCATAGGTGTAACCATTAGCATTATTATTTTATGTATGGTAGGTTACTTATTAAAGTAGGTGTTTAAATAGTTTTCATATCTTTATTAAAGATTTGAATGTTTAAACAAAACTATTAAATATCAAAACACATTTTTTTTTATATAATCATTATGATTTGTTTAATAAATAAACAGGTGTTCTAGTGTAAAAGATCGCAAAATATGAACCATCCAAGGATATTACTGAACCAACAAACCAACTAATATTTTTAACAGATGGTCATAAGTGCATTTTATCATCATCTCGGGCTTTCTCTGCCTCCTCTTTATACTGGGTTGTGGCCCGCGCAGTGGCTTCATCGCTGCGCATGACTATGGGCAGATCCTTGAGTCACGGACTATGGAGCCGCGTCTGACGCGCCAGCAGGTGCGGCGGTTTCACCGACGACGGCGGCATTTTTACGGTAGTCGGGCGGACGGGTGTGTTGAATTCCTATGCTACACAACAGGTGGCTATGCGTGTGCGCCGACGTTCGACCTGCCATGCCATTACTGCAGCATTGT
Source organism: Rhodophaea formosa (assembly GCA_963082605.1). Taxonomy (NCBI): domain Eukaryota; kingdom Metazoa; phylum Arthropoda; class Insecta; order Lepidoptera; family Pyralidae; genus Rhodophaea; species Rhodophaea formosa. The sequence goes on along the minus strand of OY720229.1, from coordinate 12,619,635 downwards.
AAATAAATTGTAAATCATTATATAACCTAACTTTTACTTGTCAATTTGACATTGACATTACAGTATTTCGTAAGACAGTATGGCCGACAATCAAACAAAAGGCTAATATTAGGGAAATAAATATAAAACGTATCAACAAATACGTAGTGATATTGAGTTGAATAAATTAGATAATATCTTAAAAAAAATAACTATTTACAGTTATGATATAGTTCCTGAGTAATTATTTTTTTTACAGCTGTACAAATTTTGCAAATTTGTACCTCAACAATCAGGGCCTGAATTTGAACACATCCTTTAACTTAAAGTAGAATTTAAAATTATTGAATTTATACTTATGGAAGCTTTTTAAAATTTAAAATCAACCTTATGCATAGTGTAAGTACATTCTTCAAATCACATTAATAGATTTTTCTTTAGCCAAATTTATATTTTAACATACTTTATTTGATGATTGTTGAAATAATGCATGGATGTGTTGACTTGTCAACACGAATTATTTCTCGAAATAATCATTACCTTATACAGGGTTTATAAAGGCAACTAAGCTTAGGTATATATATTACCTGAAGCTAAGGTATATATACACCTAGAAAAATTACGCTCCATTTCAGTGTAATAATGTTACTGTCATCATCATCATCTCGGCTGTAAGAACTCCACTGTTAGCCTTAGGCCTCCCTCCCCAATGACTAACAATGAGGGAATAATGTTACTGAAACAGCATGCATTAATTTAATTTGTAATAAATCGATTCCGTCGGAAATCATATTGTCCGAGCGCGTTTCGAAATAATATTAAGGCTCCCTTAGCCTTTCCGCTAATCACACATTTCAGCTCAGTCGCCGCGTGTCGCATTAGCCTAATAGCACGTAATTGACTGAATGAGCGCGGAGCGTCTCCATTTTCCCTGTACAGGTCGCATGTCGAAACGATTCTCGAGAATTTTCGAGTAGGTTCCATAATTGGGTACATAATAATATTATTACGTTTTACCGAAGTAGTTTTTTTTTAAATGCCGAGGTTTCCATCAATGACATAAGCGCCTATGACTTTTGCCTGTTCTTTGATTATAAAGCAAACAGAATGTGTTATTTTATTTTGTCAAGATGGATCAAGGTAAGCTAAGGTAGTTGTAGGTCATAAATTAGCAGTTTTGAAGCCTTGAGTCCGAATTTAGATGGCCTGTGTTTAATTTGTAGGTATTTTTTAGTTTTTTTTTTTATTTAATGAGTGGTTAGACATTATCAAACGCCTTTTAATGCAAGCTAAGCTTCTCCTGTCAGTTGGACCGACGACCTGATAAGTTCGCTTGTAGTGGCTGGTTGAGAAAAATCGAAGAACGTGAACTGCAGCCTGCCCTTCATCTTTAATTTCGCACGTGCGCGTGCACGTGCGTGCGTGAAATTATAAAAAGCATTGATTAGTAAGAGATATGAGTTGAAACGACATGTCAGCAATAATCGAATAAAAATGGGTGGGAGAATGAAATAATTTTATGGCAACATTTGACTGCTCGCTGTCAGTTGTCACTGTTCGTACGTACGAGTTTGTTGTGTGTGATGATGATGTCATGTGATCATTGCTGGATCGAAGAATATTTGTGTGCCGATTTCATTTAATAATTAGAAATTGATTAGTTTTATTACAGCCATTATAATGTTACCTAGTGCAATATCCTGTAATACAATGAATGTTGTCTTTGTGTCGGCGTACAGTTTTTAGCAACACACATGTTGTTTCCCAAAAGATTGTGTGTGTTTTTGTGTGCAAAGCGACACAAACTGACTATGATTAAATTTTATCATCCTTTTATGAGGAAACCAGAAAAAAAAATCTTTAGTTTCTTTGGTTTTGTTATTTGTCAGCATGGAGAGTTCCGCTGAGTCTGCCTGTACTTTGCCAGTACAATACAATATTTTCTTCTAAAAATTACATGCATCCTTCCTTTGCTATCACTCTTTTTACGTGCTTTGTAATCGCTCACACAATACCATTGTGGAACATCATGAACAAAAAAAAGTATAGGTATATCAGTGATTGGGTTTTTTTTAAATAATAAATATATACGGACACAATATAAATACTATAATAAATATATGTGAACAATGTTTTCGAAGTGTCCATACATTTCAGGGATGTTTCTTGTATCTCCATTTCTTCATCATCAACAGAATCTACCAACAAAGGTATTTAAACAAATTGTAGTCATTTATTTTCCGTCTTTAAATGAAACCAGTATAAAATTTCTACATTCTGGATTTTTATTCTTTGCAAAAACATATTTTCACTAAGCCTGCATTTATTTCTCCAATATGCAGTAATTTTAAAAGGGTCTGGCAAAAGGGAAGCATAAATATTTTCCAAAAAATCTGTATCTTCTAGGGTTTGTTTCATCAGACAAAACCCTCGGAGATACAGTTTATTGCTACAATCTTTTTCTTTACAGTAAACTGTCGTCCCTTGTCTTCTTTTTTATGCTCTCTAAATTGCTAAAGAGTCAACATTTTGGATGCACTGGAATTTTTTTCCAATGATTCTGCAAATTGTGGATGAGTTGTCAAATTTTCCACCTTTTTTTATTTTTAGGGCCTGTTTCTTTGCCCTGTTTCTGCATTTGCTAAGTTTTACACTGATTTGTTTTATTTTCTTATATAATTCATGCTCAGTTTGTATAAGAAGAATACGTTTTACATGTTGTCAGATAAGAATCTGTAGTGATTTCTGCTGTTTGTGAGACCCTGAAATAAAAAATGTGTATGTGTTGTAATAATTACAACACCTTTATTTTAATTCACTAGCTATTTTTGTATAATTGTATTATATATTTGTTTGTATGTATGTTTGTTTGACGATAACTCGAGTAGTTTTGATCGGAGCTTTATGAAAGGTAGGCATGTTAAAGCAGCCCATAGAATTTGGCAACTCTTTGACTGATCTAGCTTATGCTCGAACCTAATATGTTATGTATATGTTTCCAGATACATTTCCACATTTAATTTTACCGTATTATTTATATCTTATATCAAGAAATATCTTCATTTTGATCAATAGTAACTTAATTGCAATGATCAAGATCTATAGAAATATTGTTTAATATTGCACATTTCACAATAAAAATTACAAATAATAAATTTCTGGTTCTCTTCTCATTAAAACGTATTTTTATAATTTTTTCCGTGTTAATAATTTAATAACGCTACACGAAGCATATTTGCGGCCTTCTCTTTTTTTTTTTGTAGATCAGGATCAGGATCTTCGTGTCTGCCTCTCCTAATAATAATGACGTGAAAGTATCGCATTCCCTATTCCTCAATAACTTTATACTTTATATATTAGGATTTGTAACTTTTAGTTACAAATCCTAATATATGATTTAAGACATGGTCCGTATAAGGATCATAGGAAGTTAAAATATTCTCCACATATATTTTTCAGGCAAATCGCTATGGCCTTCAACATTTTTTGCAAAACATTTTTCAGTTAATTCATTCAATGCGGTGATTCGTGTTTTTGCTTGAATATGACAAAATAGTGGTTTGCTCCAAAGGGTTAAAATTTCGCTAATCTCAACTCTTACTAGTAACTTTTTGTGTGCTGCTCGGAACTGAACTGGATTAGGGTTATTATTAAATCCCCCTCTGGCTGTCACAGCGGAAAAAAGTGCTCGATGTGATCTTAACTCACTTAGTAAAGTGGGATGTATTTGAGAATTTTTGTATCTTCCACCAAATCAACTTTGAGTTGAGGATTAAAAAAAGGAACTTTAAAATAAAGAACAATAAATTGTAATATAATAAATATGTTTTTATTTTACAATTATAACTTTCAATTGCACACGTTTTGTAAGTTTTATTACAATAATGTTTGAAAAAAATTGCTATTAGTGAATCTGGTGCCCTATGCTTCCGACTAGATTGTGGTTCTGCATCTTCCCTCACTAAAAGTGCAGTCCAAGGGCCTGGAAGCACAAGATGTGGATCATCTGGAGGAACTTGTTCTCCTCGGCGACGTTAAATGTTGTGAAGTACTGCAGTAGCAATGATAACAGTTTGTATTTTTAATAATTAATACTTTTAATTTTTGGCTTTTAGTAATTTAAGAGTACTTATTACCGCCAACAATGGCTTATTGGAGGTAATGAATAGTTATCTTCATTTTTAATACGGTACTAACAATAAAGTAATACCACAAATACTACAAGTAATTTACCATCGAAATGAATTAGATTTTTTTCATTTCATCTGATTAAGGAGTAAAGTAAAAGAAATAAAATGAAAATTGGCGCTAGTTGGCTCATGTAAGCCTAAGTAAATGTGGGAATGTTTAGATACGAAATTTTATGCTTTGTACTTACTGCGGTAATTGTTACAGTACCTGCACATTTTGTTTTCTTATATAGTTGACAGCGCCATATAGTTGTTCCGTTACGATAATCAGTTCGTTTTTAATATTGATAACCAAAATACAACAAAACAATTCCTCTGCCTGTTTTAATAAATTGGATTTCACGAGACATGATTATATTAATTGCAAACCACTAGGTGTTCAAATTGCGTCTTATAGTTATTCTAAGTGAATGATTTGAATGCATTTTGTTCAACTAAAAATAAAACTACCCTCTCATTGCAAGTTGAACACAATGTTACCAGACATATTGTTTTTAGCATTATTATTTTTGAACATAACGTTCTTATGCATAAATGTTTTATAGCCTAATTAATTATATTTAAATACAGTTTTTAAAGGCCCGATGGCCTAGTGGGCGTTAGCATTATATTATCATCATTATTATCATGGGGATCCCCTGGGGGAGCAGACTGGGGGATCCTGGTGGACGAACTGTAAGCGCTTCCGCATATTAAGCAACCCCGGGTGCAGTCCCCACATTGTTGCTCTAATTCAGAATTTGGTGGAAGTAGTGGCTGCTAAAAGGATTCTGTTTCCATACTTCTTACTCTTGCCCTTCTCCTAGTTCTTCAGCTATGCACTCATTGACTACGGACTCACTGTACGTCACAAGGGGACTTATGCCTCTACCTTCCAAGTCGGAAAATGAAGTTTCCTGTTTATCTAGTAGTTTTTTCGATCTTGCAAATTAAAAAAAAAATATGACGTTCAAAAAGCGATACATGATATCCAAATTTGAATAAAATTTCATTTCATTTCTATATATCTGTTTTCTTGTTCTAAAACTTCATTCAACACGTTGGACACTACAGTCACTGAATCTGACTGACTGTAATTATTAACATGTTGTTGAGATAAACTAATTAAAAGTATAATACGATTGGCACTTAAAGTCACTATTAATTAGCAATTACACATGCACACACAAAATAAACTTTTAATAATTTTGTTACCAAACATCGAACTAAGTAAAATAGATAAGTATGGTTTCGCGGTACAAGGACGTGACACTAGATTACGCAGCGCTTAACTAGCTTAAACTGATCTGCGACCAGGCGGGTGGCAACCAACGCGGAATGTAATTTATTCGAGCCAAAAAGAGACGGCAATAGAACCGCCAGTCCAATCAACATCGGCCGCCGCGTCGCGATCAACGTAAAGACATAACAACGTAAAGACTATGCATAGGGTCAAAACACTGTAATTCTAAATGCATTTTATATCAAAACACGGTCTTAAAGAATGAGTAATACAGTGTTTTATCGCTTGGCATATCTTCGTAAATATTAAAGAAAAAAATATTTCCTTGTACTAGTATGTTCAGCATGACGAGAGAAACCGATTGAGCATTGTAAAGCTAAAACACTGTAATTTTAGTTACAGTGTATTGGATGTACCCGATAGGCTCAAAAGATTGTCAAAAGTCAATTTGCAGTTTATGTCGTCACAGCTCTTCTGTGAATTTGGAGAAACTGGAAAATTTTGGCCTGGGCATGCAATTAAGAAAGCGTTTCTAGCTTCTTCCAAACCAGCAATCTCTAAGTTTGAAGTAGATGCCCTTAAAATTTTACTTATGATATTTAATTTAAATATGTTACGAAAATATAAGGCTTTTACTTTGAGATGTTCAGCTGCCTGGTCATTGTACATCTTGGCCATTTTATTGAGAGGTACTTAATTCTGACGGTAAATACATACGCTTAGAAAACTTTTTGCTGATTGTGAAATGTAAGTCGACAACCCTTTTCATCTATAAACTCTTTCTGGGTGATTAGGACTGTTGAGTTCAAAATGTTGTTGCACTTATGACTTTGTTAGGTTTTTGTGCTCTTGCTGGATTCATCAATTGAGCCCTACGCATCAACCTTTATCATCTATATTATAAACTCTTTCTGGGTGATTAGGAATGTTGAGTTCATTGTATAATTTTTTGACCTCTTGAAAATGTTGTTGCATTATGACTTTGTTATGTTTTTGTGTTCTTGCTGGATTCATCAATTAAGCCCTACGCATTGAATTATTTAGGTTGCTTTTCTTAAACATTATAAACCAATCCCGTCCTGCTGTGCTATATATCAGGGCGCGTCCTAGCGGGTATTTCAACAGTTTAGAGCGAATGCTTCTATACCTTGGTTCTGATAGAAATCAAAATCAAAAGCTTTGTAGTTGGGATAGCAAATCTTATTTTACAAACCAGGCTCGCAGGTAAGTCGTCACCAAAAAGATCTTTGAACGAAGGGTCGGTCACGCTAATCCTCTGGGAAGTTTTCATCGAGGATCTTCAGGACGTACGTGAAAGCGTCTTCTTCGCCTTTCGGGAAAGGTTTGCTTGCTATTTCACCCAAGGTAGTTTTGGCCATGTTCTGTAACCAATAGGACAAACTCAAAAAGCTGTTATATGACGACGGTGACGTTGTCTCGGTGAGCGAGACAAAGGCGTCAGTTCAACCAATCGACTAAGTTTCGGATTAGCAATAGACATGATGTCGTCTGGGCGAGGCGACGTGGCCACAAATTGAAGAGATGACTGAAGTCGTCTGAGTGAGATGACGCAGTCTCCGTTTTCTGATACGACAGGAGTCGTTTGAGCGAGTCGACGTATCGTCTGAGCGGGTCGACGTATCGTCTGAGCGAGTCAACGTGTCTTCTAAGCGAGTCGACGTGTTGTCTTAGCAAGCTAAGATGTCGTTTCGTCGCGGAGACGACGTCAAGCTGAACGCCGGTTTTGCTCCTAATTTGGGCAGCTGACATCGCTGGGCCAAGAGCGCCGAGCGGAAATTATAATGTGTTTAAAAGAAAAAACACAATTCCTTTCGATATGTACACAAAAATATTTTTTTGAAATTATAACTCGGTGTACCTTTGCACTGTTCAACGTTCAAGAGCGTACTGACGACGGACGCCGTGTCGGTCACCTCCGCTCCTCCAGACGCGCGCTGCCACCACTGTGTGAGTGGGACAGCGATATGCGCCGTCCTTCACGCACTGCACCTAGCAAACGGTAGAAATGCCAATGCCATGGCCTCATCTGCAATCGCCTCCCATTCGTCACAAATTCTGTTTTGAGTCTTAGCATAGAATTTTTCATTAGAGACTGGTATACCCATAGCAGGAAAGATTTCCTCAAATTGTGAATATCCTATACTACATGCTACCATTCTATTATAATGATATCCAAGCTTGCGTCTTGATTCTACAGCTTTCTTATAACAGTGCGTAATGACGTAGGTGGGTCTATGATGTTTAATGACTTTCCGCTTCGTGACACTTTTTATCTGTAAGTTGTTTATATAATCTTTTAGTCGGTCAAGGAGTGCATAAATTTCAGGTTTGTTTCATGGGAAATGTTCTTTTATGGGAAAACAAAAAGAACTCCTTCTTATTCCTGTACACGTGGTGCACAAAAAGAATGGCTCTTTAAGAGTCGCCTGGACGCGCATGTCTCCATACAAACGGAAAAAGGGAATTGTGGCAATATTTGATAATTTAAGGGTAAAATTAAGCATCCAATCAATTAATCTCATTATAATCTACGTACGTTTCTATACAGTTTGGTTAAATTATGAAATGTTTGAGAATTACAAGCCTTTTCAAATTTGTATAGAAATCTTGAGAGGCGTATAATTCTCAAATTATTGATAATTTAACCAAGCTGTATAGGAACGTACGTAGATTATAATGAGATTAATTGATTAAATGCTTAATTTTACTTCAAAATGATCAAATTGTCCCACAATTCCCTTTTTCCGTTTGTATGGAGACATGCGCGTCCAGGCAACTCTTAATTCACTAGTCTCGGGGCATCTGTAGCAATACACGCCCGTATGTAAACTTATTTGCTGCCTTGAAGTGCCAAAGTATACAGCTTTTATTTCATTAAGATATCTCTTATATCTTAAGTGGGGTAAGTTGTAAAACTTGTAATCAAATAATCTTTGTAACAACTATAATTATTTTTTCTTTTCGCATTTTCTTTAACGCCTTTCCTAGAGCCGCTGTGTGAGAGCATTCCTTACGGCTACACCCTGCTGAAGTGCCATGTTGGCACGCCGGCTTTCCGCCACCGAAGTACTACTGCGTGTAGCGTATATTGTCAATAATTGTGCTTCTTGAGCTTAATAATTAGGCTATTTCTTGTTGTTCTTCCCTGGATAGCACCTCTGGTGGTAATTTGCCCTAATACACATGTTGTGCAATACGACACATGCATTCACAATTGAGCCTGCTACTTTTGGTTCACAATGTAACCTATGCAACAGCAAGCAGCGAAAGCGTGATTACAAGAGACCAATTGTACGCTCTATAATGTTTCTGGTGCGAACATGTAAATGGGCATCTGGTGTATTTGGTGGTGCATTCAGAATAGGGGTCGTCATGTATGGCCTTAAAGGATATCCTGAACCTGTAATTTAAAAATGACATTATTATTTTTCTTAAGTCCACTACTTACCAAGAAACCATACATTTTCATTATTACAATTTTTCCATGTAGTACTTCTTCTCGCCCTCACCAGTGTGATGATTCGCTCGTCGTCGTCGAACATCATTTTGATATGCCTCGATCGATCAATAAAAATAAAATTCACAAGACTACGTCAGTGAAGACGCGCGGGCACCGCTGGCCTGCCGCGCATTGCTCGTACGTCTCCCCCGCGCCGATTCGATAACGGCTCCATATAGATCGATGCGTTTTAATGTGCCGCAATGTTGTGTCGGGGGCCTAAGTATTCTGAAAGCTAATTGAGCTGTTAAAAAATACATCAGATATAATATTCTGAGCGAAAATTGATTGCCTTTTGTTTAAATCTTTTATTTGGAATCCAACTGATTCGACTGAGACCACCACCGCTCTATGCTATTATTATTAGAGAATATTTTTTTAAAATCACATCATCTAAGTAATGTAGTCCGTTACGATCACAGCACTCCTGTAAGCGACGGCTAAAACTATCGATGACTCCGCGACAAGTCTCTTTGGATATTTTCTTTAAGATCAGCAATTGACCGTGGGTTTGTGTTGTACACTTTACTTTTAAGGTAACCTTATAAAAGAAAATCCATCGGTGCCAGGTTGCCTGGCCACCTCAAAGTTCAGACTTTGAGTTGGCCAGGATATGTCTCCTCTTCCAGAGATAACTTTGTTACGGAAAAGTTGATGAACGACGGGCATAGAAGTGTTAGAAGGTATGGGTCGTTGCTCCGTCCTGTTGAAACCAGGTCTTCGTATTGCAGCATGGAAAATTCTTTAGCTCTGGCTTGAAAAAGTCCTCAATCATCCCTACATATCGCTCTAAAGTAACTGTCTCCGAGCGACCTCTGCTAAAAAGTAAGGGCTTATAATTCCTCGCGCTGGCGACTAACCTAACCTATTAGTAGGTATTAGACAGCGAACATGCTATCAATGCCCCGCCCGTGCCTTTCCCACCCGTCTTGTGCATTATTTTAAAATTTGCTTTTTAAAGGACTCATGGGCCACCCTGAATAATTTTACGCTCAGACGGCAAAGCTTTTGCTTTCAAGGCTTTAAAAAACTCGTCTGAAAAGCCTGGTTCTCTGCTTATATTGGAGTACTTCTTGGGCAAAGTTTTGGGAAGCGGGAGGCAACTGTCAAATGTAACTCTCACATAAGAATAGCAGTCGGAGAAAGGAAATTTAATGTCAGACAAAACTTTTTTATTTTAAGCTGTAAACATGTTTAGTTTTCTCTTCGTATCTTATTTTTATACAAATTATTGAAAATTTCAGCTGCTTAAATATCTTCTGAAAGCAAATAACGAACGTGTTCGTTAACGTGACGATTGTTTTTTAAATTTCCTTAAACATTGTTCATGGATTCGTTTTGTTTAACTAGCTGCTTACTTTTTTGCTGTAGTGTTTGGATTATACCTACCCGTTTCAGCTGCACAACCTTTGTTTCCTGAAAACAAATGTACCAAATGATTTTAAAGATGTACGAGATACTTTTAATCTCTTATACTTACTTCCGGTAGCGGTAGTGACAATTGTGTCAGTTATAGTAGAAATACTTACAGTACTTTCTTCAGAACTTCAAATCCCCTTAAATACTTATTTCACTTTATAATTAATAAAAACATACCCAAAAGCCAACAGCGCTCTGTACTTTGGACTTGCTCCAAATGGGGCTTCACAGGGCTCTGATTCCAGACGAAAAAATCGTGGGAAGATCCAGGATATGATGCATCTGCATGTGTTATTTAAGATTGGCAGCACATATCTGAAAGTAATAAATATGTTAAATGGAGTACTAATCCTAAAAAAAAATACAAATTACTATTCTGATATACGATTATTGTATTAAGAAATAAGATAATGGAAGAAATTGCACATGGGCAGCATTCTATAATGTAAGTTTGCATACATTACATCAAAATAGCAGTGTGACTGCATAAAAAAAACTTATCAAAGAGAAAAATTACTACTCATAATGATATAAATAAGTATACTTACTAGCAAAATATTTAAGGAGTGATAACGATTCCTATTAATGTAACTGTCCTCGTGTTCCACTGGGCGAATTATTTTTACATGAGTCCCATCAATGCATCCAATAATGCCTAGGAAACCAAATTTTGTCATGAACCTGAAAACAGGTAAAATTATATTTACCTAAATGAATTTTAAAAAACTAAGTATATTTTTCAATAATAAAGTGTTGGAGCCTAGGGTGTCTTAACATCGGAGTATCAATAAAAACTAGGGTTTCTTGAAACTTTCTTGTATTTCTTGTAAAATAGTAAGTACATGACACTTGAGCTGCTATGTACGAGAAGTGAAAAGAGAGAGGCGAGGGCATGTATATGGTCGTCGCGGGGGGGGGGGGGGGGGGGGGGGGGCAAATATAGTTGGGAGCTAGTCCTTTACGAGTGTAGACTGGAGGGCGCGAACAAATTATTTGCAAATTAATTCACAATCGCTGCCATAACATATATCAAACATGACTTATAGAGAGTTATATCAATCTAATACATACTTTTTAATGATCACATACAAAAATATCACATAATTTACATGAAAACCGTGTTTAAAATACTTATCGACGAAAGTTTACAAAGATTTCATTATTTCCTTTCGAGATGAGTGTGATTTACATGATAACACAAAACAAGACATGTTGACAGTCCATATAGGTATATATATCCATTGTAGTATTTTTTAATAAAATAATGCACAAATTTGATAAATTTTACACAAAACACCATTTTGCAAAAGAAAGAAGAGTTTATATATTAGTAATTCGCAGGCTCTCTCTATGCTTTAGTTATTGCTCTGAGCTATGGCCGATCGGAGAAGACAAATTCTTAAATCTTGACATCCATTTTTTACAAAAAAGGTCGCACCCCAACAATCAGACAGTCGGCAATAATCGAGTTCAATGTTCGTTTTAAACCTACCCAGAGAACTAATACGGTTGTTGCCACCAAATCCAGACAAGGTAATATTGTCTCGCTTAAGGTTCCCTTCCCTAGCGATCAACGGGGCAGTCCGGCCCCCGCCACTCATACCGCGGCTCGGGCGCGCGGCGTATAGTTCCTGTGGTTAGCTCCTAAATGCTCGCATTGCTCGCCATCTATGTCACTATTGTAATTTTGCTTTTCTGTAATTGTTTCCGTATTTTTTTCTTCTTAGGTGTGTCTGATAAATTCTTTTGAATCGATGTTGAAGGTTCTGTAACAGAAAGATACAGAGTAATTAAATGATCTCAACAATATGAATAAACATCGTGCAAAAAACATACTCGTAACAGGATCAGATTTACTATCTTTTTTTCTTTTCAGGTGGAGTTAATGCAATTGTTGAAGGATCATTTTGAAGTAGCATGCTAAGTTCCGTATGTTGGCCAAACCTTATGCATTGAAAATGCAAGGAATCTGTTAGCCTTAATTATAGCCAAAGACATATTTAAAGCTACTAAAAATTCGATAAAGACAGGAGCTGTATACAATAAACGGTGCAGAGATATTAAAGGTCTCTTTCCAAGTGAAAGAACCACGACTTTTTATATACCTGCATGTGTAACAGCCCATTTAATCACCATACAGGCACGAGGTTAATTATGAGCCAGGTACTCAACACCAGGCGCAAATACCAAAAACTAGGAGTACTTGCTTAAAGGCCACAGAGTCCTGGCACTTCTAAATTAGGACCAAATACAATACAAACACAATTGAGTATTGAGCCTCTTTGCTTAGAAGATAACATAGGAATTCAAGAAAGCCTTACATGGCTAGAACACAGTTCATCACCCTGGTCTTTAGAACAGTCAAAATGGGCTAAAACCACAGAGATTTGAAAAAAATATCTCAAATACCCTGAAGGTTCTATTGAAGAATATTTAAAGAAATATCCAACCTAACAAAAGCCTGAAGGTTTAATATTGGTGAGTTGGATTTTTGTTTGTTATATTTTATATATACGGAAGACCAGCGTTGGCTTTATAACCAACATAAGCTGAGTTGGGACCTATTTGAAGACGTACACAGTGTTAAACAAGTGTGTTAATAGTATAATGTTTTATGTCCTGTGCTGTGTGTCTTCAAATAAATTATTCATTCATTCATTCTATTAAATTTTTAACTTAATTATTATTTGTTTTTCACTAAGTATGGAATAGTTAAAACTTTTTAGCTCCTGAATGATTTTGAGCGAATGTACCCTGGGCAATGGGACTATTTATATATTCTTTTTTCTCTCTGATTTTTTTATGCAAATTGAATTTTAACTATATTCAACGTATTTGTCTCTTTTTTGCCAGCTGAAGCACGGGAGACGTCGTCTTGCAAAATAATGTTTTTATGTCTTCTCTCTGTTTTTTGTTAAACTGCAAACACTTATCATTTTTCTTCGTAACTCTGATTCTTCCTTTTAAACCTAAACTATGTCCGATCTGTTTTCGCATTTTATATTTGCACACCAAGTCTCTATTACAAAGGTTTTTCATAACATTTCTTTCGGTGTTATTTTGACAATCAGTGCACTGTTCTGCCAAAGCCGTACTTAATACATTTTTTTTTTCAATAAAACACTTTACTTTTTTTCTTATCTTCAGCTGACACACTATTCAATGTTTGTAAAAATAAATCTGATTTAGAATTTGGTGTCAATGGTTCTATATTCTCTGTTACGTCTATGTCCTGATGATTATCATCATTGGAAATTTTTTGGCATTTTAGAAGCAAATTCCTTCGATACATCTTTTGTTCTAGAGATACTGTTCTTTGTTATTTCTTCATATTTTTCTGGGTGATTCTGCTTAAGGCGTTGCCTATCTGCAGGCGATAAGGGCATTTCTCTACAACAAACAATTGCTTATTCTTGTATGAATATGGTTGAATGTCGTTGTTATAAACGAATGATAATAAGTTAGCCGAGTAATTAAACGGGCCGTACGTAGGCAATCAATACTACTACTACATATATATTAGCCGTTTCCCGCTACTTCATTTGCGTATATTTTGGTTTTGACAATGTAACGTTTGGCTTTAATAAAAAGACGAGTTCCTAGCATTGCTACCATAGGAAAAGTTGTTCATGATTACGGCCATTTAACTTGACTAATAGCTAAGACTCTAATAAATAAGGCTCTAGCATCTGATCTTGTAAGTCCGACCGTCTTTGGAAGGTACTCTAGGCAAGCCAGTATAATTACTATGACAAGTTGAAATCATAGTAATCCTTTTTTTTGTCTTGCCATGCTAAGATCACCATATCGCCAGAATGTCGACAAACAGTTTCCCCCCTTTTAAGCAGAGCCTTATTAATTAGAACGGGAACGTAGTTGCGGTTCGGCCTCAAAATATACCGACGCAGTGGGTGCCGTTCTGCTTCAGAAACCTAGCAAGTTCAGGCGAGTTATACCAATTGTCCATGAACAATTTGTAGCCCTTGTTCAACAATGTGTTTTTTAATTTTTTGACAAACGCAGTACTTTTTACCAGGTGCTTGTTCAATGTTTTGCGACACCTTAAGAAAAACAAACGGGAATATACGCTGCTTTCCTGCCTGTGATGGTTGAACTATTTTGCTTAAAAGCTCTGCCCTCGTTTGTAAAATATGAATTAATACCGAATTGTCACCTGACATACCTGATTTCTTTGGATCCTCTTGTTGTTTATGCATTTCTAGTTCCAATATGAATTTTTTTACTTGTATCAGCTTGGCCATTCGCCTAGTTTTTCGATTTTGTACGATTCGAGCATGCCACTTTCAATTTTTGCCACATTGTCTTGCCGCAATCTTTGGACCAAATCAATTTTAATTCCCGGTGTAGACAAAAATCTTGATTTTAGTTCATCCTTTATTTGGTGTACCGTGAATTTGTATAATTCGTTTACGTCTGTGGTTTCCATGTCCCTTCCAATAATAAAATAAATAAATATATACGGACAAATCCCACAGATTGACCTAGCCCCAAAGTAAGTTCTTAAGCAAGACTTGTGTTATGGGATACTAACTCAACGATACTATATTTTATAACAAATACATATATAGATAAACATCCAAGACCCAGGTCAATCTGAAAAAGATCATTTTCCATCTTGACCTGACCGGGGATCGAACCCGGGACCATCCGTGTCGCAGGCAGGCGTGTTGACCGCTGCGCCACGGAGCTCGTCGTAACGTAATGCGTTGCGTATACGCGTGCCGTAACGTAATGGCGATTAGCTAAACGTGCTGAAAAAGAAATCGAGCTTGATAGCGTAGTACGTGCTGTCATAAGCAATTACCGAAACGTGGTAATATGCCAAATTACTCCGAGACGACTTTTCTGACTTTATTTTCGCGATTACTTGCTTTCCGTAATTATAATTTGTTTTTTGCGCAGAGCCCAAAGAGTAAAGTAATATAGGGGGAAAAAAGTGCCCTCTTGCGACTTTTTCAAGCCAACTTGTTTGATGTGGCGCCTCTATATTTTGTCCCCTGTAACTAAATCGATAGGTACCTAGCCAGGGTTATAGGTATGATGTTTATAAATAGATATTGTTTTGTAGCCGTATTCCATTTAAATTACTTCATTGGTTTCATTACTGTAATTTGATTCACGTATTACTTGTTTTCTAATTGAAATGAAAAAATAACAATTTTAAACAAATAATAGATGAAATTTACTACAATATAAACCAATGAAGTTATTATATAATAGAATACAATAAACAATACACAGGACATTGATAGGAATAAATTACCTAAAATCAAACAAGTTCTGTAGACAAAATCACTTTTTATTTTTGTAATGTTTAAGTTTATTATAATATTTTTGTGCAGATATTTTAAAGTCATCATCTCCATCATATTGTAATTTACCACTTAATATTCTATTAACAGATCTACACCAACTATGTACAATAACATTAAAAGTAGTGTTACAAAAATACTCACTTAACATGACCCTATGGTTTGGACACTGAAACGGGTATTGAATTAATGATTCCGCAAATGTTTTAATATTTCTTTTTACATTTTTCTTAGGAACATCCTTTTTCAAAAAGAGACTATAATATTTTGAATTTCATGAAAGCAATTTTCAGTTTTTTTATTTGGGTAACACAGCCATTTTTTATTGGAATACTCCTTGGCTTTTATAAATTCATTATGTTCATTACTTCCATCGTCAATTAGGTCTCGCTTACATCCTTTTACAATATTTTTAAGACATCTCGTCAGAACCCACCCACATACATAATTTCGCTGTCCAGCATCTGTTTCATTAATAATTTCTATTTCAAAAATTTCTTTATGACATACAATTTCTTCATCGTCTTGCGGAGCATCAGGAGTCTCTATATTTTCCGTTAGAAAGAATTTTAAAGACTGGAGACAGTCAGCCTCCCAATTAGCTTTAATTGAATGACCCGAGTTGAAATTATTTAGTAAGTAATGCTTTAAAAGCTCCCTGAAACGCTACTGAACTAGGAGCGTTATTTCTAGCCCCATAGCCCCTGATGCTCCCAAAAAAGTTTTCAGCTGGGTCCTGATTGAAGTTTCTTGTAAGCATTGAATCGAGACCATATTGTTTTGATAGGATCTGCCAAATTGCTTCCATGCCCTCTATAGTCTTTATAAAATTAGTCACAGAAGGAACTATTTTTTCTATTATACGAACTTTGTTAACACATCTTTTGATTTCCTTGAATCGTATGGTCTTTAACACTTTCTTTTCTTCAGTCAGCTTCAGTCCAAAAGATGTGGTGACAAGAGCCCTGTTTTACGGCCCCCGCATACTTTTTGCCGTCTGGAGGCGTAAAACTACTTACGTTAAGGGTGTCGAAAAGGTTGTCCAACATCAAAGTAATTTTGATTATTTGTCGACATTCTTGCGGTAAGTCACCTCTGGCTGTCAGATGTTCTGTAGCCACTGCAAAGACCTATTAATCCTATGGACGAGAAATACCTACAAAAAAAACGTGCATACCTACAACTAATGTGTTAGATAATATGGCGTCTTTCAGCAGGGATGTCAACAAAAACGTCGATATATCGATACACCGGCGCGCACCAGGTGGCGCCTTCGGCTATTTGGTTCATTACATCAGTCTCATTCAATATCGGTTACGCCAGACGATTTTAACACCAGTATAAAACAAAGTCGATTTTATTGATATAGAATGGACTATTGATTATTTTTGCTATATAAAGGAGACAACAACGCTACTATGAACTATGGATATCGACCCCGTGTTTTACATCGAAAATCGTTTGACATAACTTTGATTCATTCGATATAGTTATTTAAGTCGACTATCAAACTACTGAGAATTTTTCTTATCATTAGTTGACTACCTCCAGTGGTTAACACGCTTGCTTGTGGCGTGGAGGGACCGGGTTCGATCCCCGGCAGGTTAAGATCGAAAATAATATTTTTCGGATTGACCTGGGTCTTGGCTTGGACACCTTATATCTGTGGTCTTGGATATTTATCTATATATGTTTTTGTTAAATATATGTTATCGTGGTGTTAGTATCTCACACGAGTTTCGAACTTACTTTGGGGCTAGCTCAAACTGTGATTCGTCCGTTTATATTTATTAGTTCGACCTTCGAACTAGCGCGATTATTTTTTCTTTTTAGCTTTCTGTCTTGTCACAATGAAATATATATATTCTTCTCAGTATGGATAATAGATGTACATACATCTATTATCCATACTGAGAAGAACGATATGGACCTCAGATATGGACTGTCTTTCTTCCCGAAGAAATGTACTGCTCCCGCGGGATCGATGCGAACGTAAAAAATATTTTAAAGAGCGACGGTCAAACTAAATACTAACTTAATGGGAAAGAAATTCTCGCTAGTTCGACAGTCAAACTAATCAGTCGAACAAAAACTTCAATCTATAAATATATGTTTTTTTCTGCTTAACCTGGCCTTGATTAATTAAAATTTGACCACCCTGTGCTGTAAAAGGATTTAAATAAAAGGGCAGTTTATCTTTTTTACATTTATTACAAATAATTACAATGACCAAAAAAATTTAAAAAAAAAATTAAATAATATGTTATTCATTCCTGAATAAGATTAATTTATTCAAATAATTCCTAAACGAGATTTTCTCTGTTGATTTGACCCCGTGATACCTAAATCTCAGATCAATAAAAGTTTTGATTATGCTTCTTATTTAAAACAATCTATGATTAGAATCGTGTTCAAAATCACTAGATATTAAAATCTTTCCTATGTCATAATAATCGCTTAAAAACTTATATATGTATAAATAATAATTTTCAGGTCTACTCTGATTTGTAAGGTGTTGTTTAATTAAGCTTTCAGTTTTTTTTACTACATCGATTACCCCGTCAGATGCGTATACTAAGCCACCTCTCGACTTTTGATATATAAGGCTATCAGGGTTCTCTTCTCCAATCAATACCGCTAAACACAGGTCACATTTAATGGACTTTGACAACTTTCTCGCCACGCCATAAAACCTGCAATGTATTCGAGAACACGTTGTGTGTACTCATTGCCATTATTTTCTAAGTACTCCATGTAAGTGACATAAAGGTCACTTTCATCTTCTGTAATCGTTACGAAACTCTTTTTTTCCGGCAATTCATTAAAGAAGAACTAAGGCTGGTTTCACAGCTATCCGGGATATCCGTACGGGCAGTCCGTGCGCGGAAGGCCCGTACAGGTCACGCCCGCACCGCTCTGAAACGGGGTTTCATTTCATTCAGTTCAGTGCGATACGGTTGCTAGCGGGAGACAGTCGCTTACAAATATGAATACAAACGTTTTAAAAATTATGTGTGTATATTTAATTTGTAAAAGACGACGACGACAGATAAAAAGACTATGGGCCCATCCCATCCTCGAAGCAAGATATTTCGAAAGTGCATTTGTCAATTTAAACCATAAACTCAGGGACGATCCGCGCAAATTTTTCAATTATTTTCGTATGTCGGTTAGTAGTTTTGATGAATTACTATCAAGGTTGGAGAATAGAATAAAACATCAAGACATTTATCGTGCTGCTATACCTCCGATTGAAAGACTGGCGCTTACTTTGAGGTAAATATATTTTGTTCAATTGTTACATTATTTGTTTTAAGTATTTATTTTAGAAAAAAAGAAAGAACATTCACTTGGCCGCAAACAATAAAGTACACTTAAAAAATAATCGCTTATTACAAGTTTTAATTAAACATTTAGAGGTATTCGGGTTGCATTTCGGTCGAATCGTTGGTGGACACGCTTGATGGAGATGCAGTTGGTTGTACAGTGTAAGTAGCTGCCGTAGACTGGTATCCGGGTTGCATTTCGGTCGAATTATTGAAGGACACGCTTGATGGAGATGCAGTTGGTTGTACAGTGTAAGTAGCTGCCGTAGACTGGTATCCGGGTTGCATTTCGGTCGAATTGTTGATGGACACGCTTAATGGAGATGTAGTTGGTTGTACAGTGTAAGTAGCTGCCGTAGACTGGTATCCGGGTTGCATTTCGGTCGAATTGTTGATGGACACGCTTAATGGAGATGTAGTTGGTTGTACAGTGTAAGTAGCTGCCGTAGACTGGTATCCGGGTTGCATTTCGGTCGAATTATTGAAGGACACGCTTGATGGAGATGCAGTTGGTTGTACAGTGTAAGTAGCTGCCGTAGACTGGTATCCGGGTTGCATTTCGGTCGAATTGTTGATGGACACGCTTAATGGAGATGTAGTTGGTTGTACAGTGTAAGTAGCTGCCGTAGACTGGTATCCGGGTTGCATTTCGGTCGAATTATTGAAGGACAGGCTTGATGGAGATGCAGTTGGTTGTACAGTGTAAGTAGCTGCCGTAGACTGGTATCCGGGTTGCATTTCGGTCGAATTGTTGATGGACACGCTTAATGGAGATGTAGTTGGTTGTACAGTGTAAGTAGCTGCCGTAGACTGGTATCCGGGTTGCATTTCGGTCGAATTATTGAAGGACACGCTTGATGGAGATGCAGTTGGTTGTACAGTGTAAGTAGCTGCCGTAGACTGGTATCCGGGTTGCATTTCGGTCGAATTGTTGATGGACACGCTTAATGGAGATGTAGTTGGTTGTACAGTGTAAGTAGCTGCCGTAGACTGGTATCCGGGTTGCATTTCGGTCGAATTATTGAAGGACAGGCTTGATGGAGATGCAGTTGGTTGTACAGTGTAAGTAGCTGCCGTAGACTGGTATCCGGGTTGCATTTCGGTCGAATTATTGAAGGACACGCTTGATGGAGATGCAGTTGGTTGTACAGTGTAAGTAGCTGCCGTAGACTGGTATCCGGGTTGCATTTCGGTCGAATTGTTGATGGACACGCTTAATGGAGATGTAGTTGGTTGTACAGTGTAAGTAGCTGCCGTAGACTGGTATCCGGGTTGCATTTCGGTCGAATTATTGAAGGACAGGCTTGATGGAGATGCAGTTGGTTGTACAGTGTAAGTAGCTGCCGTAGACTGGTATCCGGGTTGCATTTCGGTCGAATTGTTGGTGGACACGCTTAATGGAGATGCGCTAGAATTTGACATCAACTGAATACTCATGGCAGAATTTAATACCTCCGATCGAAACAAAAGCTTTTGATATGTCGTAAATTTCTTTATAATTGGTCCCAAAGACTGAAAAAAAGACAAATCATCACTGTCAATGTTGGTTACACTTTGATTCAATAGGGCGAGTATTTGATTGTCGAAGTCACTATTTTGCTGTGGTTGTCCTCTTTTACGTTTATTTTGTGAAAGCCATGGAGCACTGCTGTTCTGAGATACACTTGTAGGAGTCTGAGTTACTGTTTGAGTGATGGGTGCCTGAGACGTCGACGACGAGGTTTGAAATGTTTCTTGATCGAAGTTTTGTTGAGTAGCTAAGTTTTGAGAAGTTGAATTGGTAGATGATGGACTGGATAAAGATTCGTCTGCTTGGTTTTGTATAACTTTATCTAAGAATACCATTTTTGGTGCCAACACAAATTTTTTCTTTGGCTTTGCTCCGCTGCCCGAAGGAGTATTTTTTTGTGAGGCCTTAAATTTTATGTATCCGTCTCGTACTGTCCTCCACCGTAGTTGGATGTCCTTGACTGAAACAATGAAGTTAAAAAATTTAAAATAAGTTGTAGAAAATAAAATATCAGTCTACATTTCCGTGCTTCTTTATAAGCCGCGCGCGTCCGAATAATCGCAAGGAAAGGAAATCAGCACCTTTTGTCGCTCGATTTAAAGTACAAGTTGAATTAGTTAAGATGCCTAAGACCGCGCGCTGCCTACGACTGACACAAGGCACGGGAGCCTACATTTAATCAAAGTGATGTAACTAATATAAACAGTGATGATTTGTCATTTTTCAGTCTTTAGGACCGATTATAAATAAAAAAAAGACATATCAAAAGCTTTTGTTTCGATCGCAATTATTAAATTCTGCCATGAGTACCTATTCAGTTGAAGTTGATGTCAAAAAGTTGACCTGGATACCAATTAACGGTAGCTACAACCAAAGCACTTTTACATTAAGCATTTACAACGATCAATACGGTATTTGACCGGTATTGAATTTGATGTATTTTGTGGAATAATATAAAAAAACGCTTTATATGAAATAAAAAATGAAATAAAAATTTAAATCGATCAAAAAACAAAAGAGATATAAGCGTTTGAAATTTTAAATTAGACAGAGATGACGATATACGATTGTGACGTCATTAGCCTGGACCGCCATAAGAACTTGTAGTAAATTTCGTTTTTCAAGAAAGAGATAGAAAATGATCTTTAATAGCTTATATCTCTTTTATTTTTATAGATATTCAAAAAGTGGTTTCTACTTATTTTTAGGACTGGGAGAAGTTTTATTAACGATATTAAAAAAATGTAGTCAAATACCCCATAAACCCCATTATATGTCAATGCAAGATATACGGGAGCTACTACAGTGTACAATCTATCCCTATGGGGGAAACAACGATAAAACCTATATAATCTCATCTCATAAAAGTAAACTAATTGTATATTTTCAGGTTTTTGGCGACCGGAAGCGATTATGCGGACTTGTATTACACATACAGAATGGGAGTTTCTACGATCAGCGGCATAATAAAAGAAGTCTGCACAGCAATATGGGAAGAATTACAAGATGAATGTTTGCCGCAACCTACTACAGAGAAATGGTTACAAATTGCGGCAAGGTTTCAACAAGTAACTAACTTTCCAAATTGCATAGCAGCTATTGACGGTAAACATATTAGAATAATTAATCCCCGCGGGGGGGGATCAATGTTTTATAATTATAAATCTTTTTTCTCAATTGTATTGCTGGCGATGTCTGACGCTAATTATTGTTTTACTTATATAAATGTTGGATCATGCGGTAAAAATTCTGATTCTAGCATATTTAAAGAAAGTGCTTTATTTAGAAATCTAGAAAATGAAAATATGCATATTCCGGCAGCTAGATCACTGCCTGGGACTGATATTGCTGTTCAACATGTGATAGTCGGCGACGGTGCGTTTGGAATATCAAAACATGTATTAAAACCCTATTCACGGATCAACATGACTTACAAAAAGAAGATTTTTAACTATAGGTTGAGTCGGGCTCGACGATATATTGAGTCAACATTTGGGATCATGTCAAATAAATTTAGAATATTCCACAAGCCAATGAATGTAAGTTTTAACTTGGCTAAAGATATCGTCAAAGCGGGTTGTATTTTACACAACTTTATTAGAATTAGAGATGGTTACAACGAAGAAGACACCCTTACAATTGTGGGCTTAGAAGACTTAGTCAGAAATGAACGAGCTAGGGGAGGAAATGATCTTCGTGATTTATATGCTAATTACTTTATATCTGATGCAGGGCGACTTCCCTGGCAGGATAATTATATATTTTAAGTATATTAACGTATAGGGAGTGCCTCCGCTGCCGGCACCGGTTCCCAAAAATATCACTAATGGGAACCGGCGGTAAGTATACTGCCGGCAGCCGAGATTTAAATTAACGGCTGCCGGCGCCGGCACTCAAGATGGCAACCGGTGACATGACAACTGACAATGCGCAAAAGGCTGGGTTCCAGTGCCGGTAAACAAATATAACCTCAAAGATTCGATTATTCATCGTACGTACGTTTATGTACTATAACACTTTCAGAGTTTATATTACGCAAATATTACGACGAAAAAGTAGCTTTATTTCATTCACCAATCATACAAAACAACTAGTGTATAATATACCTAAGTTAGACGGCCAGTATGCCGGTAGCCAATTCGGTAACCGGCGCCGGCAGCCTATGCGGCAACCAGCGCCGGCAGCTAGTTTGGTAACCTGCGCCGGCAGCGGAGGCACTCCCTAACGTATAACATTTATTGTTGATCTGTCAACCAACGCGATGCAGACAATACATAAATTATATAATTTCCCTGGCCGATTTCGGCTACGGTGACTGACAATTGACTGACATAAAACCATTGTTCGCGAAAGCCGGATTTCCACGTGTTGTTTGACAGGTTAATCTGGGTTATTTAATAGTTTAACATTTTTAAATAGAATTAAACTTCTACTTACCAAGTTTTGGTTTTTCTTCTTGTGACAAACCTTCAAACATCTCATCACAAATATCTTCCCACGCCTGAGCCCGGGCATCTTTGTTTTTATAATTTGTATTCGACGCATCCCATAAACAGGGTTTACATTGCACTAAGTCCACGAGCAACCCCGTGTCAATAAATCGTTTCATATCGACTGTACAGAGTACTCCCGGAGCACGTGAGTTCCGTGTCGCTGTGAAACGATGAATGAGCAGCGACGAGATCGCGGCAGCATACGGGCGGGTCCGGGAGCGGGACGCGGGTGGCTTTGTACGGGCTCTCCCCGGAGCGGGTCGCGTCCGCACCAATCCGCGTCGCTGTGAAACGATGTTTTAGTTCCTCATGTGTGCTCCCGCTCCGGGCGCCCGTACTGACAGCCCGTACGGATATCCCGGATAGCTGTGAAACCAGCCTAAGTATATACGCCATATGCCATTATGGCTTCTCTTTCTCTTTGACTGGAAGGGAAATGTACATGGCGCAATAATATTTCCCGGGCATTAAGGGCATCAGTCACCTTTAGGATGCGGCTAAATGTTGGTTGGGACACAGTGTTCAAAGAGCAGAGCCCTGCCTGCGCTGCGTTGATAGGACCCCTTTGCATAAAAATTTAAGGCTGTCAGCGCCCGTAGCATGGCTCGCGCGATAGTAACTTCTCGCGGGGAGTTAATTAAATGGCCGTCGATTTTATCTAAGTAGCGAGCATGGGTTGACAGCGCGATACAACTTGTCCCGTGGATAAATTTTAAACTACGTGATAAATTAGCATTGCCATGATATTGAATGAAAAGTATTTACATATGACAACACTGAATCGGTAAATAGTGCTATCCATTTTTCTTTAAACTTTTGACGTTCATCTCTCATATTGTCTATGATTTTGCCCAATGCTAGTCAAAACATTTTCAAAACTTAACGTGCCTATTCCCATCTTATCACTGGATGATTTCGGTGGCAAATTGTATATCGTACTTGATGAATAAATTTCTAAAGCATTTTAACAAGTCCGGAGTATCAAGAATTGTTATTATTTCTTTGTCCTTTATTTTTATCTGCGGTTGGTCAGACGTAGCGCCTAAGATAGATACCTAGAGCTCGCCTGTTGACTCCATCCATCACACATCCAAGTCACAAACAGTTGCGACAATAGTCAGCCCTGCCTCCAGGCATGGTAGGCAGACATGGGTTCCATCAGTCCTTTACGTGCGGGTTGTCAATGGATTTGATAATTCAAATAACACTGAGGTTTCTAATCTCATTTTATCTCAAAAATTAACCGGTTAAAAGATTTACGCTTCCAAAGTGGTAAAATGTGCCCCCCCCCCCCCCTTCTAACTTTTGAAATAAAGGAATAAAAATCTAGTAAAATATATAATAAGCTTAAAAATATATAATAAGATCTCAATAAAAACTTTCAACAAAATTGGTTTGAACAATATTATAGAGCCATATATTAGCAAATAATGCAATCAGTCTGCAATTGTCAACATCATATGATATCAAAGGGACGTTTGAGGAGCCCCATGGTCTAGTGGTCATGCGCATTATTAGTGCTTTCGTACAAGCAACCCTGGGTGTGGTCCCCACTTGGATGGCTGTCCACTAGTGGCATAAAATCATCTCAAGCTCCTCCATGCTTCGGAAGGCACGTTAAGACGTTGGTTCCAGTTGTCATCATTGATGGCAGTCGTTAAGCTATGTCAGATGCCTTTAGGCAGCTTCAAAAGTCTGACACCAGTGTTGGCCACTTACACACACGCAAAACAAACATGTGGACAATAAAATATTGACATATTAAAATGTTTTTTTTTTTATTACAGATAATAACATCTGAAGAAAATGACTCGTAATTCATAAAAATTATAGTGAAGTTTTTAACTATCTATTAAACAATTACACAAAGTTATGAATAGAATGCAGTTTTATTGCTTTCCCTTGAATTATTTCCCATAAAAAGATACCACAGCTATCTAAACTCAAGCACCATGCGAGTTACAAATATAATGATATTGTCTGATGTTTCTGTCTGTCGGATTTTTTTTCTAAGAAAGTATATTGAATGGAATTGAATAATTTTTGTATACAATCATTTCATTATACAATGTCACAAGTATCTGGTTAAATTTATTAAGCCTATGTCTTTTACAGCAGTTAATATGGATTTCTTTCGCATAGGTACCTAAGATAACGGAAAAATAATTAATTCAAATTGAAAAGAATATTTTTTATTAATTAAATGACAACACTACTCAGCTTTTATAGTATAACACAATAAAGGTGAAACAAAAAAATAACTGTACCTTTAAGAAAAACACTGGTTTTATGCATAAAAGGTATCATATAATATCTTAACATTAAAAAAATAAAAATTACTTAAGTACTTATACTAATTACTTATCACATCACTTATCACTTTACATTATTTTTTTACTTGTAAATCCCTTTTCAAACTTTAACTAAACAAAGTTGTGTTCACTTTTTTATTAAACTTTTTTTATGTAAAATCATTATTATTTCTATTGAAAATAATTTTCTATTATAGAATTTCTTAATAAAAGCACCAGAGCTTGGTGCTAGGGTTTCTACATCATTTTCCTCTTCTTCACCCCTTTCTTCGAGAACATTATCAACATCATCATCTAGGAAAGGCAATTTGTCATTCAAAATTAAGGACAAATTATGGAGCACAGCACAAGCTACTATTATATAGGACACTGTAGATAATTTGTTGCCAAGTCCTCTTGACAAACAAGGAAACCTACGTCTCCAAACACCGAATGTCCTTTCTACGATGTTTCGCGTTTTTATTTGAGCTCGGTTATATCTAATTGACGGAGGATCTTGCGGTGGTGGTCTTATGGGTGTCAGCACGAATGGTAATGTGGGATACCCATTATCTCCAACGAGTCTTCCGGTCAGTACACCCTAAGTATATTTCATGTATACACTCGACATTTGAAAAATCCTAGAGTCATGCATACTACCAGCCCATCTAGCCACAATGTCCAATATCTCCATTCTAGGGCCAACAATGGCTTGCACATTTATGCTAAAATCCGTTTTTCGATTTCGAAAAGTTTCGTGGTATTGACAGCCTGGTGTTGAAACTATTTTTACATGTGTGCAGTCAATAGCTCCATCGATGCCTGGAAGTCCAGGCCAGCGTCCATGCCTCCCTAGTTCTTTAAACAGTTCCCTGTTGACGCCTGCCTCATCTCCACTGGGAAACTTTATGAAATTAACATGTAATTTAGCCAACAACTTCGACACTTTTGTAATAATATTTGATGCAGTAGGCTGTGATATCTGATGTAGATCACCACATACGACCTGAAAGATTAAAATGTAAATGAAATACTTATAATTTGAGTACACATGTTGCTGCATATTTTATTGTATTATTTAACTCCCACGCTGGTCTGGGAGAAAAGAAAAAACATAGAATGTACTAGCTGCTATTCTTCCCGCGCAGACCGTAGTAGCCGGTCGAAGGAAAG
The DNA here is from genome assembly GCA_963082605.1 of Rhodophaea formosa. NCBI lineage: Eukaryota > Metazoa > Arthropoda > Insecta > Lepidoptera > Pyralidae > Rhodophaea > Rhodophaea formosa. Next base: position 12,592,679 of record OY720229.1, on the reverse strand, counting down.
GGCATGAGGAATTATGTTCATAAGCGTTGCGGCTAGCAACCTATCACTAATTTTGATTACGTTTTCCACCTATGAGCCCACCAATATACTAAACGTGGCCTTTGGGTCATAACCCAAGGCTCTGTCTACCCCGCAAGGGATACAGATGTGTGATTATATGATGAATAAATGTAATGTATAATAAATAATAGTGATAGTATGTATGTACCTATGTTTTGTTTAACTCACCTGAAACGATGCTGTAGCATAAAATCGCAATGTTAATAACACTGCTATTTCGGGAGATATTGGGAGGCCCCTCTGGTCACACGTTTCGAGATCAATTTTTATTAATGATGTAATATATAAAACACTATTTTGGTGAAACCTGTATCTTTTCGAAAAGTCTTCTTCCCGCATTTAGAATGGATTCTGTGCGTCCCTAATATACTTTTTTGGGTAGCGGTAAGTATACATCCAAAAGATACTGTCATAGTAGTCCATTTCATCATAAATTTCGTTAATAATATTTTCAAGATCCATTTTCAAATACACAAACTATCGTCTAACCACTGTCACAAGTGGCTCTCAAGTGAGGGTTGTACTGCACTCAGCAAATACGCTCTTGAGTTTCTGATCTTGAGAGCACTCTTAAGTGCTGATATTTGTTTATTAATACGTCTGTCACTCGGCTGATACGCGGAACTCAAGTCATAACTCAACTAAGATTTATAAATTAGCAGAGCGACTCAAGTGCGCACTTAAGATCGAACTTAGAATTGAGTGTGATTTATTAATACGGGCCATAGATCTTGAGCTTTTCTTTTAAATCGTTGTAGGACGTTACACCGTACAGCATCATTTTGTTCGTCTCGAGGTCGGGAATTCCGTCTACAATGTACTTGATTGCGACGTAGTCAGCCATTTTGCCGCGCTTTCCAAGTTCTTTCATGACTAACATGTAGTCTAGGCATGTTTCGTTCTGCTGCTTCTTCCTGACGCTCATGAGTTCATGGATGGCTTTCACATCAACGGTATCGGGAAACTCTTTCTGTATACTGGTTTTAAGCTGCTTCCAGCTTTTAAATGGCCGCTCCGCTCTAAGCCATAGCTCCGCTGTGCCGGTGAGCGATCTTCGTGCAACCAGTAGCTGTTGCAGTGAAGTCCAACCGAAAATTTCAGCGTGATCTTCGACGTCTTCGATCCACCGACACAGGATAGGTATTGTCACGTCCGCTGAAGCTATGGGTATGAGCTCCGCCGTCATCTGCAACATGTTTGCGCCGTGGGATGTCATCTTATCGCAACCTGTGCACGCCGCCTTCGTCTCTGCAGCATCTTTTCCGTCTTGAGGCATGTTGTCGTCGTATCGTCTTTTTCAACAGTTTTCAACACGCCGGCCGGTATACGTTTTTTGCGCGGGAACGCGTGGTTTTCGTCTTCTTCGTATCCCGGACGAGAGCCCCCAAAATTTGTAGGCTGGGAGGAGAATTGAAACCACGGAGTGCAAATACTTCGTTTATTTAATATCACGCACGGCACAATACAATATTTTTAAAAATCTTAGCGGACACACTCTTTCACTAGCAGTCGTCAGTAGCCATCTTGTCTCAATCCATTCATCTCGCTCACTCGTACATCCTTCTCCCTTACTTCCTCTTCCGCTCAGTGTTACCATCCTACAATAATATTAATTCAGATTACTTTTTGAAGGTCAATTATTTATGACGCTTGCAAAACAGAATATGTTTAAGTCTGAGAATGTTTTATTTTAAACAAAAAATTAGAATATTTCTTTGTAGACGACATTAGTAGCCTGATCACGTGTAAAAACAAACAAATTTTGTTTCGAAGTAGCACGAGACAGGGCAAGGCCGTCTTACATTAACGTACCCTTCATTTTCAGTATCAGGCAAATCAAGCATGGTATTTAATTTAGCATCAGCAGCCTCATAACTAATTTTCTGTTAATTATATATTATTATAATTATTATCCCATTTTCAGCCAACTTTCTTTTGGGATTAGTTGTTCCATTGTACATTTTTAGAAGTCTTCTTAGTAGGCCAACTTACAATTCCGTTATCCACTTATCCTTCTGGGCAAATTGATAGTTTTTTGGAACCGTTATCAATCGTTTCTACTACCAAAAACGTCATTCTGAAAAAAAAAAATATTTCTGTAACTTTAAGTAAACATATTTTTATGCAGAATAAAATAAACATCATTATAAATTAAAAATAAGTAAGTCAATATGCCGTGTGGCTTAGAATACTAGCACCCCATCTCTTCCCGTGGGTATCGTTAAATTTTTTTTTTCAATTACGCTAAAATGTTTTTCCTCCAGGTCCAACAAAAGTATTTTCTCGCCAGGAAGCCAATTCGGGCTGCGTTTTCTTTTTTTCACTTATTTTAACTCAAATTACAGGCAGGTGCGATACGACAACAAGCAGTTTTACGTAAAATTGAAATAATAAAACATAACATAAAATATGTAAATGTTTGCGATCGACAACTGTAGATCAGGGTCATATTTCTGTTTTGACAATGTCTTAGAGGCTGAGTAGTCATGCTCACTAAAATGTTCAAACTGGTGGTGGCGTTATGTGTCGGGTCGTTGAGTTCCCTCTAATAGGTATGGTTGAGTTTAACGATGGCTGACCCATACGTCAACTCGTGAACGGGTGCTGCCAGTGGGGACTGGCCTGGTCGGCCTCTTTGAGACTACTTCATGTTCTGTTGTTTTTGTGATTTGAATGAATGAATGATAACTTTATTGCTTTAAACGTGGTACAATAGGTGGCTTTTATAAAATTTAAGTATCACACATTAGTCATTTCTGACATGCAACAGACAGTAAATTCACTGCTCACTCGATCGTAAACATAAACATGTTCCAAAAATAATGAATGTATAATAATATTGTAAAATGAAAACAGATGAAAAAAAAAAGAAAAGTAAAAAAGAAAGAAATATAATATAATCATTAATCATACAAAGCCCTTCAGGCGAGTAGGCGATCTATACTGTTGAAAAGAGTTTCTTTCGACATTTCTTCTCTGCACTGGTCGGTTCGGAAATGCTAGTAGTCTGTAGCTTTTGAACAATGCATAGTAAATGCATAATACTTAATAAGATAATTTTAAATGTGATTTGACGTGAAAAAGTGCCTGCAAGGGCCTATTTTCTGAATAAACGTTTTGAATCTTTGAATCTTTAACCGTTTTGTTATTCAAATGACAGGACACTGACCAGTGTCAGTAAAAATTTGAGATAAATGTCAAATATCAGTATATTTGACATTTATCTCATGCTAAATTAAAATTGTCTCCGCGGTCTCCGCTCCGCAATTCAAGTCAATCTATGGGAAGAGTATCATACGGATTTTTGTCAGGTTATACATTCACTCACCATTCATTCAAGATTAATTCCTCAACCATAGATTAACAATGCCAATGATAACTTACGGCAGGAATTGAATGGTAAAACGTACGTCAGCGAAGTTACTAGAGATCCCAAGAATAGTTACACTGGTGTTACTTAATGTTTGGGCGAATGAATCCACCCTTAGTTGTTTTTACTAACGATTAGAACCATTTTATCTTAGAAATAATACATTTCATTGACAAAAAAATTAAAGAGAAAAATGTCATGTAGGGTGACCGTTCTAACACAAATGGAGCACATCGACGGCGAAGTGACATAAACTCCTAACTACAAAATGCTGATTTTATAGGAGGCGAAAAACACGATTCATAAATTATGTTTTAATTTTTAGACAACTTTTTTTATAAATTATCGCTTATTGATTTGGAGACTAATAAAACGTATTTAAAGCCGTATTGGTTATTTTTCAGTAGAAAGAAGCTCTTGTTTTCAATCATCTCAGTTTATAGTGTATGAAATCGAAGATAAGAGGTATTGCAAATAAACAAAGAAGCCTTTCATTAAAATTATTTATTGAAAAATAAAGATTTACTGAGAAAAAATCCATAAAAAAATTTAGTGGAACATAGATTCAATCGTTTATTTAATATAGGTTTCTTTGAACACTTATTAATTGTCATATTTGCGTTTACAATCTTTACAAGAAAAAAAATTTGTTGACGTCAATAATTACTTATGGCTAAGTTTAGGCCGCTTCCAAAGCGGAGTGCAGAAGAAGCGGCAACAAACTGCACAGCGCATTTTCTCCAAGCGACGTCAACTCACAATTCTAGTTAGACCTTATAAACTACTTAATATAATTACAAATCAGGATTAAAACCCAACGAAAGAGTACCTATTCATTACAGATCTCTCAGAAGGTTGATGAGCTAACCAATAAACGAAGAATTACTCAATAAATAAAATTGACAATTAAATTGTGATTACCCACAAAACAATTAAATGATAATGTAACTAGAGTAATAATAATAAAGGTTCAAGCAAGTTGATCCGTCAAAATTAAATCATTGATGTTACTCAAATGGCAAAGAATCGTAAAATGGATGACAGTCACGGGGCAAAACTGGCTTCAGTTGTTGCAAGTGATTATATTTGGAGCGTTTTATGGGGATTTTATTCGTATGTAGTTGAGAATAACTTTCATTTTCTAATATTTGTGGTCTCTATTATAACGGTGCCCAATCCTCATCAAAATTTAATTTCACTTCAATAGTCATCCCATTTTATCGAATGGCCTTTATGTCTACAACCTGGGGATCACAGACTCGACGACCAGGCCGTATACTTTTGTATGCAAAGTTAACAGGATTACTGTAATCCTTTATAAAGTCAGAGTTAACATCAATAACTTCATATGGATTAGAACTGCGTGCATCTTTCGTAATAGAAATGTAATCGCTGTGCACGGAGTCGCACTCCATTTGAGTGTGCCCAGGTTCCAAGAATATCTGCGTTATTGTGATATTATTAACTTTACTCAGATGTAACAGTGCGTTTGCCAACATTACGTTTCTATTTTGATAGGTACAGCCATCTGAGTACACAATAATCGGCATATTCTGCGGTAAACAATGTCTTTCAATATAATTGACGAGCTCCGTGGCGCAACGGTCAACACGCCGGCCTGTGACACTGATGGTCCCGGGTTCGATCCCCGGTCAGGTCAAGATGGAAAAATGATCTTTTTCAGATTGACCTGGGTCTTGGATGTTTATCTATATATGTATTTGTTATAAAAATATAGTATCGTTGAGTTAGTATCCCATAACACAAGTCTTATTTAAGAACTTACTTTGGGGCTAGCTCATCTGTGTGATTTGTCCGTAAAAAATAAAAAAATAAATAAAATAAATGTAGCAAAAGTACTTGCTGTTAAATCTGCGTTTGTTTCGTAAAACTAATAGCATGTACAATGATTAGTGGTTAAGTTGTCTAATTGTGACACGTGAGTTTAGTTTTAAAATATAACGAACTCGCTGTAAGATATGGGGACATACTTTTACCGACTCCAAATCCATTGTGAGAAGAATGTTTTCTCCCGCAGCAGCCTTTTTCTTGTCTGATTCTTTTTCCTGTCTAGCTCTTTCTTCCTTTATTAGGTGGATCTGATAGTCTTCTTCTTTTAAGTGACCGGCTTTGTAGGCGGAACATGTGTCACACATATCTTTCTTTAGCGTATACAACAGATTCTTCGTGTGAAATTCTTTTTCAAAAGTAAACCAGGAAACTGAATGCTCGTCATTGACGGTACAATATACTGTGTATGCATTGAAAAATTCATCTTCTTCCTCGCCTTATCCCTATTTGGGGTCGGCTCTGTATGTCGACTCTCTCCATAATTTTCTGTCGTTTACCATGAAAAATTCATCTAGAGAATGATAAACTGGTTCAAGATACAACTTGTTGGTATCTTTACGCCCATAGTGCGATGGCAGTTTTGGGGTGTTATTTAGAAAGTTTTCCAAGGTTAATATTTGTCTCTCAACTCCTACTCGTGCTGTTATTTTCTTTGGCGAATATTGTTTTTCTTGGGTTTGATTCATCCCATATTCTGCCATACCCATAATTGCAGTTTAAAGGATCCCAGTGAAAGTGTATGTAAGACCATTTGTTTACATTACTTGTACTTTTTCAGAAATTTCTTTTTTAATGGCAAGGAATAAGACAAAGTTCCTTCGCGCCTAGAGCTCTCTCCAGCTGAGTTTTGCGAGATATATTTGAGTATTTAACTTTTCAGATTTATGCCGTACTAAAAAAGTTCGCGCCCAATCTACTCCGGGCAAGTTATCTTTGAGATTATACAAGGTTTTACCTATTTTGTTAAGATACCTTTGTGCAAAAACTCTAAGATCTGTAGAGTCAAGAGGGATAAATGGAGAAAGTTCTTTCCGCTGTAGTATTTGATAGCGGCAAAGCAAATTTAGAGATGGCTTCGAACCTCTTATTTCCTTCTGTATCTAAATCGTTATTTACCTTTGTGCAAAATCTCTAAAATCTGTAGAGTCAAGAGGGAATCCCCAAGCGCTCATTAATTTAATATATTCCAAAAACGCTTACTCTTCCTGTCTTGAAAAGTGTCGGATGGCTGGCTCTTGGTTGTGTGCAGTTATTTTTTTTAAATTTTCTCTATATTGCACAAGCGCTAAATTTTTCTTCTTCCAGTGCGATATTAAAAGCATCATTAAGAGACTGTGGTTCCCTGGATCTCAACATTTGGGAAATTTGAGGATTAATCCCTAATAAAAATATTTGTAAACCTAACTGGTTAGTGCTTTCTAGTTGACCCGGAAGTAATTCATCGTTTATGCAAGATTGTTTAATAGATGTTAAAAGTCTTTTTAGGCAAGTTTCTATGCGATGTATGTATTGGGTTACCGTTTCGTTATATTGCTGTTTGCAAGATTGTAATCCTATTAATAAATGTGTTTGATGTTTTTTATTTGCGAAACGAAATTTTAAAAATTCTTTTAGATCATTCCACTCGTCAAAAATAGTATTGCTACACGTTGATTGAGCCCTATCTGTTAATTGATTCTGAATGAAGGCAAATAGAATTGTTTTTTGAGATTCATCAGCAAGACTGTATGCTCGGAAACAGTTTGCGATCCATGCACTTAAATCATCGCGATTACCATCATAGGTTTTTATAAATTTTAAAAGGATATCAATTTTTATCATAGATGTTGAATTTATAGACCCGTTTTCACTGTGCTCACTCATTTTGAAATGTAATTAAAATTTATAAGACTCAAACAGTAACAATCAAAGACAAAACAAGGACAATTGAATGGACAGGAAAACAGAAATGAGATTTACTCACGTGAACGCCAGCAGAAGAAGCATTTACTCGAAGCGATGAAAACTGTAGCGGTTGCACGTCGAGCAGCCGAAGGGGTTGTGCACGTGTTCTGTCGCGAAGACAGAATAATACGGCGGTGACGCTGGTGTGTAACCGTTATACCCCGACGGTTGGTAGAATGGCTGTTGTGGTGGCAATTGCGGCAGATGTGGCGGCGGCTCGGATGGTGTCCTCCTCTGCTCCTCCTCTCCGAAGTCTGCAGGTACCAGCACTAGGTCTGGAATTTCCTCTACTTCGTCGCTCTCGATTGGTGCTGCAAGTTGTGCAGAAGGATTAGTGCACGTCTAGGAGATGCGTTGTTTGGTGGTTGGTAAATAGCTAGAGCTAATCTCAAAAAGAGCCAACCATCCCACTTCTGACACCAATTTTGTTAAATCCCGGTCGCGAGATTTATAAAGAATAAACAAACTTTTAACGAATACACTATGTTTATTTAATTATCTCAAAATATGTTACACTAATTTACACTAAAAGAGAGACTATGGACTAAGAGAGAGAGGTGTCAGTAGGAGGTGCGCTCGCCACTAAGTGAGAATGAAATCTGCTTTGTGCGACAAAGGTTTCGGACTTTTATCAAATCGTCGATTGACGTCACATTGGTGGGTAAAACTTTGATATAACATGAGAACAAAGAGTTCTTTATAATTGGTTAGCTTAATTGTGGCGTCGGAAAGTTCGTAACCTTTGATTTCTTACAATGTATCCATACTAAACATGAATTTAGGGTCAGACAGAATACATCAAAAAATTAGAAAATAAAGAATTAATTGAGAAGCACCATTGTAAGATAGTACTTATCTAATGTTGACACAGATATGTAGAATACAGATGTGAAACAGTGTGAACAGAATATCGAGACTATAGAAATGTAACAGTTATAAACATGGGTATATAACAAATCTTTAGGAGTTACTTTAGGCTAAGTATTTTGCTGACTAGCCGTCTTTCTTTCTTTTAGTCTTTTTTTTTGTTCTCTCCATTTTTTTCTTTTTTCAGTTTTCTCTTCATCGGTTAGGTCTTTTATCTTTTTTTGTGACTTTTTTAATCTTTCTCTTTCCTTTAATGTTGTTCATGTTTTTCAGGGTCTTGCTTATTTTTGTCTCTATATCTTTTTGCTCGCTCGGCAGCAGAAAACACCATTTTGTAATCTAAAATAAAAATATAATAAGAATACAATAGATTACAGGCTTAAATTAAATTCACTACACTAATTTTAGGGGTGGCTTTTATAATTGAACCCCTTTTCTTATAAAATAATAACGAAATACGCAAAAAAAAAAATTGTATTCCGATATTAGTTTATTACGAAAATTGGTTCAATATCACTTAAGCCACTCCTGAAATTTGTGTGGTGAATTTTAATTGAATTATAAGTATAGTAAATAATAAATATACTATAATCAAAAGTTTCAGTGAATGTAAACTAGTTAGCTGAAATATCATTTTTTTTTTCACAATAAAATCGCACCAGCTTTGCCTCTTCTTAATCATACACCTAAGAAGTAACAGCTAACGCAAATGTGTTAGCTGACACGTGCTTCGAAAAATTTTTTTAAGTATCTCTAGCCGAATACTCAGTGTCACTCATACAATCCAGATAAATCTAACGACACCTCTCAAATAAAATTCATTAAGCGTATAGGTAGGGTGTGCCAAAAAATACCTATAATAATATACCGACCTACATACATACCCAACATAAACTCTAGAAACATTATAAACTTCGCTTTGGCGTAGTCGGGTAAAACTTTGCTCACTATGTACACGGTGCTTAAGAATTCCATTACGTAACGTTTTACTATTCCTTATACGATACGTGACGTAATGGATGTGACGTATGCATGCCGGCCGGGAATAAAATCAAAATTACACTTTATTCAATGCAAATAATAAACAAACGAATACTTTATATTGTAATATACGTATATTACGACACAAAACTATAAAAAGATGAAGTTAAACAGTAATATTACCTTCAGAAACACCAGTTTGTTGTGGAACAAAATTTAAGGACGTGTGACGGGGACCTCACTTCAGAAATTTTTGCGGCGAAACTGCCGTCAATGTCAACATTTGACAGATGTCTTTGGTCTCAAATGTTGCCATTTTATGAAAATCAATCCTTAATATGGTAGTTCTTTTATTACAAACAGTTAAAAAATGCCGTGATGTATAGCGGAATTTCCGCACGGACCTATTTTGAAGACGGCAATAAATTTAATTATTTTATTTATTTGGAGCCTTACAGCCTTGTTATTAAGGTTGATTTAATATCTTGGACATATGATCCCTTCAAATAACAATCTGATCAGTACCATACAGAAGGATAAGTGTTGTATTTTTGACTTGAAACATTGTGTACCTAGAGGTGGACACTCGTAAATTTACGTTTTTTTTCTTAAAACTCTTATTTTTTAATTAATTTTGATTTTAACAATAAAGTAAGGGTGCTTAAGATTAGTTATTTGTATATTTTATCGCATTAAGTAAAAAAAAAATGTTTTGAAGTAATTCTGTGCTGATTTAATAAGTCATATGTTAGTAGGACACAATATTTTCCTGTGTACAACATCCAAGAAATCCGCCCATATTGAACTCAGGAAACTCAGTGATACAAATTGGTTCTTAGTAATGGACATCATTATAATATTGAAATCAAATCTGTGCAGAGTTATGCTATGTCTAAAAATGAACGTAACGATAATTTGTTACAATAATATAGGGTCTCGCGCAAGATAGCCGCTGGTGAGGCTGGAGGGCAGGCGATCGCTGGAGGTTGCGCGCGCGCGCGGGGCAGGGCATCGATGCGTAGGCTCGTTGCTAGGTGAGACCAGCGTGACGTCACGTTTACGTCATTACGGCATTACAGTCTCCCCCTCTGGCTGCGAAGACGCCTCGACGAGCGAGCCAGGACAGCAGGAGCGTGACCATCTTCTTGCGTATTTTCTTTGGGGCGACCACAGGGCAGGCGTTGCTCTGCGTTATTCTTTCGGGGGCGCCCACGTTTGCGTAGAGGCACCGCTGGAGTAGGGAGTGGTACAGCCTCGTTGTACCGAAAGGGATGCAGTGCTGAGGCGTGATACAAGCCCAAAGGCCTGTCAGGATCATTGGGATCTGCAATTGAGAAAGAACTTGGTCCATGATTTTTTAAAATTAAATACGGGCCGTCTCGTTTAGGAGAGAATTTGGAACTAATGCCTTTGGCAGAGTTGCTAAGTACATGGGAATCAACTAGGACCAGATCACCCTTTTTATATTGGGGTGTTTGTCGTCGCTTATGATCAACGATTTCTTTTCTTTTCTCTTCCTTTGCTTCTTGTTTCTCTCTTGCCTTTGTTAAGGTGTCACTAAGCAACAGCAATTTCGGTGTTATTTCCGTGATGACATTGTCATTTTCTATGATTGACTTCAAGTCATGCTGAACATCGTCGGGGGTTCGTAGTTCTCGTCCAAATGTGAGATACGCTGGACTATATCCTGTCGAAGTCAAGATGGCAGTATTCATTGCGAATCTGATACTCGGTAGCTTATCCGGCCACGAAGTATGATCGCCGTCCAAATAGATAGCTAGTTGAGTTTTTAAGTCTCGGTTTCTCCTTTCAACCGGGTTTGTTTCAGGATGGTACAATGGCGTGAATCCTTGATTAATATCTAAGCAGTAACAAAGTTGCTGCATGATACTGCTGACAAATTGGCTGCCATTGTCGCATATAAATCGTCGTGGAGTGCCGTATCTCAGTATAATCTCGTCCAGCAAAATCCTAGCGCACTCTTGTGCGGTTGCTTGTTGCAATGCAAACAATTCCACACATCGAGATGTGCAGTCTTCTACAATAAATATCCAAGATAGATTATTCTTTGTCTTTGGTAAAGGGCCAAACAGGTCGAAAGAAATAGCTTCAAAACGTTGGGTCATTGCTGTCGTTTGCAGCAACCCAGCAGGCTTCAAGTTACTAGGCTTATATCTCTGACATTGCAAGCAGTTTTTAATGTATTCTTCTATGTGTGACCTCATCCCTTTCCAATAATAACGCCTTGTTATGCGATTCCAAGTTTTCTCAACACCATAGTGTCCAGCAGGTCATTATGATAGATAGATATAACCTTCGCCTGTTCATTCTTGGGAACAACTAACTGACAGTCATCGTTTTCCACATCGGGATTATATCGATATAATAGACCACTGTTCATAAGATAGCCTTTGTTACTCCAGTAACGGATATTTTCTTCATTACTTGTGTTTTCCAGGGCTTTTACGATCTTATCTATACTTTCATCTTTCAATTGCTCCGTCCTTATTTCCTTTGGACTCCTTCTAGGAAAGTCAATGACAATATTACATATGCCACAATCTTCCTTTCTTTCTGGGAGGCAGTTAGGCCGTGATAATGCGTCGGCCACTACGTTCGTTCTTCCCGTAATATATTGAATATTGATATCATAGGCTTGTATTTGTAAAGCCCATCGCGCCAATCTTCCAGTCGGTGACTTCAAAGACATTAGCCACTTCAAGGCTTGATGATCAGTCTTGATCGTAATGGGTGCTCCTTCAATATAGCCCTTAAATTTGTTTATTGCCCAGACTACAGCCAGTGCTTCTCTTTCCGTTGTCGAATAATTCCTCTCGGCTGGAGTCAACAACCTGCTGGCATACTCCACAGGATGCTCCGCTTCCTTCTCCCCCTGCACCAAAACAGCTCCGATAGCAAAGCTGCTTGCGTTTGTCTTTATGACATACGGTTTCTTCTCATCAGCTTGGGCTAAAACTGGGGCAGTTACCGACATTGTTCGAAGCTCTTCAAATGCTTTTTGTTGCTCATCTCCCCATTTCCATGTGGCACCCTTCTTCAAAAGTCGGGTCAGTGGCTCAGCCTTCTTTGCAAAGTTAGGCATGAACCTTCTGTACCAAGAGCACATTTGCAGGAACGATTGTAAGTGTTTAACATTAGACGGAATGCTCTGATTAACAATAGCACTGACCTTTTCAGGATCTACTTGAAGTCCATTGGGCGTAATATAGTGTCCTAGATACTTCACTTTGGGACAGCAAAATTTGCATTTCTCCATATTGATCGTGAGATTGTATTCTCGTATCTTATCAAATACTTCTTGCAAATCTTTCAAATGCTGATCAAACGTAGGCGACAGGATGATCAAATCGTCCAAAAATATCAGTATTTTTATGTGGCAGAGAGCAAGACGGAGTCTATCCATCAATCTCTGGAAAGTTGCTGGTGCATTTCGCAATCCGAACGGCATTCTTAAGAAACAAAACATCCCAAATGATGTTACGAACGAGGTTTTGATCTGATCCTCTTCTTTGACTTTAATTTGCCAATATCCAGCGCGCAAATCAATTGTAGTCATAAACGGCGTCGGTTTTGCATTATGTAGGAGATCATCTATCCTTGGTAGCGGATATACATCAGGTGTTGTTATAGCATTTAACTGGCGATAGTCTATACAGACTCTAATCTTTCCATCCTTCTTGGGAACCAAAACAACTGGCGCAGACCATGGAGAAACACATGGTTTAATGACCCCTTCCTCCAGCATCTGGTTCACTTCTTTCTTCAAGGCTTCCGTTCTGGCAGGTGACATACGATATGTTGCCACTGCAATTGGTTTGTGATCCCCCGTGTCAATACTATGCTCAATTTGAGAAGTGGGCTTACCATTTGATATGAAGACGTCGGCGTTGCTGTCCAACAGCTCTGTCAAACGACGATTCTCAGGCGATTTTAATTGTGCACTGATAGAACCTATATGGACCTTTTTAGGGGAATCAAATAGGGCGTTTGAATTTGGGGACAAAAGCTCTTCCTCATAGTATGAAAGATTTTGTTGAGCGTCATAGTAGAGAGAGTCAAGGACAGGCGAATGTCCGTCAAACAGAAGCGTTCGCCTGTTGGGTGGCGTGGTAAGATCGATCGGGATCAGTTTGTATGTGCTGTGGGGTGGTGTACACGGATCGCATCTGGTTACTGGTTCGACCTTGTCGTCCACATTCATAGTCGGCTCGATCTCGAATGGCTCAACGGCAGGCGGCTCTTGCTCTGGCATTTTGACTTCAGGTGACAAAGGTTTTTGCGCAATGCTGCATTCCTTGGGCATCAATGAGTCAATTGTCACCTCTTTCACTGATGCCGGTGACGTCTGTATTTCAGGGGAACTCCCAATAGGGGAAACCATTTCCGGCGCATCAAATTCATTGTGAAGCCGTTCAATGAAGTCCTCGTGCGCATCTTCTTCCTCAAGGTCATAAACCTTACTCGGTTCATCCATGAAACGACACGTCATTTGGGGAAGGTTCAGTATCATCTTGGCATCCTGAATAAAACCAACCCCTAACAGAGTAACGGTTCTCTTCGCATCTGGAAGGATGAGGAATGTTGCGGGTATTACCTTCCCAAAAATGGTAACTGGGGCACGTACCGACAGAACCATCTGGCTCCTCGTATCCCCATCCGCCAAGGTAATGTCCATTACCTGGTTTTCGAACCTGTAGCCACCTTTCTCCAGTTGCTTGTACAGGGAGTAGGATGCCACATTTGTTCTGGCTCCGGTATCTATTTGTGCCACTCCTTTCGATTTACCAACTTTGATGGCAACCGTGGGACGCAGACAAATCTCAGAGTTGATTTTTAGGGCACAAAAACTCAAACCATCTTCCGAAGTCCTCTTCTTTGCCCTGCATTTGGGGCAGCGACTACGCACAACTCCAGGCTCTCCACAGCCATAACAACTAAATTTAGGCTTCGCTGCAGACACTGAAGTTGACGCATCTCCCACAGGAACGCCTTCCTTAACAGAGTGTCGATTTTCCTGTCGCTTTTTAGTACACACCTCAGTGGAATGACCGGGAATTCGACAGTTTGCACATCGTTTCCGATTCTTTCCCGTATTTAGTTTCGGATAAACTGTCTCATTTCTTTCAGCGAGGTTGCGTTCAACGTCACGAGCCTTTTCCAACAGCTGCTCAAAAGTGGAGATGTTCTCCCGGACAATCTTTTCTCTCACCGCAAAACGGATATGTCCAAACACGAGGTCAATCTGTTGTTCCTCGGTATAAGCAGGAGGAGGCAACTCCGCGAGTAGGGCTCGTTTCTGGGCTATAAATGTTTCCGTTGGCGTTTGAGCATCTTGTACATTCCCCACTATGTCCTGGTATATTTTATAAGCAAGCTTCTTAGGTGCAAAATTATTCCGCAGCTTAGCCTAAAAATCAGCCCAGGATGTGACATACTCCTTAACGCCTTGCCACCAGACTGCCGCTTCGCTTCCTCGACGAGTATAAGTGGAATGCCTGTGATTGCATCTTCATCGGAAATTCCTTCCACCCTCTTAAATGTGTTCACGGCAGCAAGGAACGCCTCCACTTCAGCGGAACTCCTAGTGCCGTTGTAACGCACTTTACATTGAGTAAAAGTCGTCATTCTCTTTGGGGTAATTGATAGCCTCTCCAACAATCTCTCAAACTGTGATTCGCTAAGATTCATTGTATTAGTCTTTTTAGTTTTACGCGGACGCGGTGTTTTATTAGATACGATATACGAGGGTTGCGCGCTTGGCCTTGGTCTGAGATATCGAACGACAGGCACAGGCCCCGAACGTTGGGACGCCAGATTGTAAGACAGATATCCTACAGACAACACTACGGAGCTATCTCCCTAATACTGATTTCCTGTCCGCCCTTTAAGAGGACATAGTGATCGGACAGATTCTTTATAAACAAGACTACCTGTCTATATCAAACAGTTAGTGTGCACTTACTCAGCCTATCAACTATCAAAAGGCTATTAGGTAGTCTGTAGAAGAACCTAACTGTATATACCTAATGGGTATTTATCTAGGGAGTTTGAAGGAAAGACCAAGGCCGTAAACAAAGTAAATATATTTATTTGTTAAACCTATACGACTACATTCACCCGTTTGTATCTAAACGCGTATTTCACTTTACTAATATATTTATCTACGCAAGTGGGTAGTTATTAAATAAAGTCTTAACCACTAAGTTAACAACAAAATAGATATCTATGTGATACTTTTAAAGTTAAACAATATTACTAATAGTTCTTACGGAAATGTATGAAATATATTAACAAATCTTTAACGCAAATCTAGGCAATACAGATTTCTAGACTAAGACTGAGTCCTAGACCTAATACAAGAGGTACTTTTAACAAATATCTAAAACGCCAGTACTAAATTATACATTGCTATATAAGGAAAGTAAAAGCTAAAGAATAGGTATTTAGACAACCAGAGATTTAGACCTAACCTAGGTCATAAAACAAATACTAGGATAATGCTATTAGTTATACGTGAGATTGCTAACAATGTGCACAAGCAGGTATATAGACAATGCGCGAAGTTTACATTGAAGCGGGGTGATACAAGGTGATATGACTATGAATATGACTTATGCACTAATCACAACCATGTTTAATTACTATAGGTATACTAATATATAGGCACGCGGCGCGAATACAAAGCTAGGTACGCTACTAGTTAAATAGATAGCCGAGTACAGTTTTAGTAATAAGAAAATGATTAAAGCGAGGTCCGTGCTACGGACTCAAGCATATAACTACAGCGACATAGATTCTAGACTAGGTCCGTACTACGAACTCTGGTCTTAAATATATATCGTCGTAAGCGTGAGACCGAGCGTCCTATCAGTGCACTGTTCCAGCGGCTTGCGCGAAATCTGTTGTTGATCGAACGTGCGGACTCCATTCACTGATTTTTTTTTTTTTTTTTTTTTTTTTTTTGAATGGACTACGTAGCTAGCTCCAAGTGAGCTTTCGCTACTTCACCGGACTTTTGAGGTGACGGCAGAATGCCCTCAACCTGTAAGGCAAACATCACCAAAGGGTTCCCAGGAGGGACGAACCTCGGCTTTGGGCGTTGCCTGGGTGCGCAAGGCTTGGAGAGACAGCAAACTCTCATATGCCTGATGGGCCGCGATTTGCATGCATGACCTGAAGGGCCGAGCTGAGAAACAATGGCAAAGCCTTTAGAGAGCAGCAACTCTCATGTTTTGCCGTATGGGCCGAAAGCTACGGTGTCCGAAGGACCTATCCTGGGTGCAAATCACCCGGGACCGCCGGGCGGTCACCAGTAATCGGAGCTAGTCCTACTCTACGCACTCTTACCCGGTGGCGAGTGCGACGGGGGCGGAGGGTGGGATTCCTCTGGCTGTTCGGAGCCGGAGAGGAGCTGGACTGGGCAAGAACGATGTCAATAGGATCATCGGGATCGGTAAGGATCCATTCACTGAAGGCGCGCTTAGCCTTATATAGAGTATCGCGCAAGATGGCCGCTGGTGAGGCTGGAGGGCAGGCGATCGCTGGAGGTTGCGCGCGCGCGCGGGGCAGGGCATCGATGCGTAGGCTCGTTGCTAGGTGAGACCAGCGTGACGTCACGTTTACGTCATTACGGCATTACAGTATTTCATTATACTTAGTAAATAAATGAGGAAATAATTTAACGATTTGGCAAATTTCATAAATATACATACAGGGAAAAGTCAGCAAATTTAGGTTCTTGAAAAATGGTCTACAACTATCCCTGGTAGCAGCATTACAAATTGCTCGGATGCATTGCTTTTGTGCGATAAATACTCTGTGAGCCTCAACACAGTTTCCCCATAAGCTAAGACCATATCTTATGTTAGAGGCAATATAACCGTGGTATGCTTGTATAGCCGTTTTTTGTCCAGCTACTTTTACAAGCCTTTTGAGTGCATATGTAAATCGATACAATTTCTTACACAAAGTGTTAACATGTGGTGTCCAAGATAGGTTGTTGTCCAAAACAATTCCTAAAAATGTAGTGGTTTTTTCTTCACATATTTTTTGATCATTATGTACTACATTTAAATTCATTAGATTTTTATTCTTTTTATTATGAAACTGCATAAATTTAGTTTTAGTTAAATTAACTTTCAAATTATTATTTTCTAGCCAGCTTATAATGTTATTTATCGTATTATTAATGTCATGATTATAATTATTCTTATTTTTATTGATGTCAGGGATAATAACCGCTATATCATCAGCAAAAAGAGTATAGTAGTGTTTAGTTATATTTGGGAGGTCATTTATGTAAATAAGAAATAATAAGGGACCCAATATACTCCCCTGAGGAACACCCACTGCATTCAGCTCCCTTTTTGACATATAATTCTCTTCCCTTTTACTATTATTATTTATAAAAGACAGTTCTACATATTGTGTGCGATTTTGTAAATAACTTTTTAACCAATTTAAAGCATGTCCTCTAATACCATTATTCCGCTATTGATCACCACTATTCTGTTTACTTTGTCTAAATTGCTATCTTTCCGCTAATTCACTTGGTTTTGGTTGTAAATGCTTTACCATAATATTCACGATTTCATTAAAAGTAGTTTTTGGTTTAACTGGGTTGCACAAATTCACTAACAGCTCATAAGCTTCCGACCCCACCACCAAAATTAACGTAGCTACATGCAGTTCCGCCTTCACTTCATTAACCACAAAATACTGTTCCAATCGTTCAACATATAATTTCCAATCGTCTATTTGCACATTGAACTCGGCACTCTTCCCGATAGGCATTGTTGCACGATATTATGCACGACACGCGTTTTAAAGTTCTTGCTAACCATCGTCGCCACTGACAAATATTTAGGTAGACCCAGGTGCATCGGAAACATTTGAATATCTTCTTTGCCGCTAAAGCATTCATGTCGGATCGCTTAGATTTATCATTACGGCGTTGTTGCTCCTGTAATAGCTTCAGTTTGACTAGTACTGTCGTGACGGCCTTTGTTAAATTTTCCAGAGCCATTATTAACGGGTCATAGTCAGTTGTCAAATCGCTTAACATGACTACTGCCAAAAATACATCCCCAAGTTTGGGATCCTATATCATCCAATTGCTGTCCGAGCTCCGTAATACGCGATAGGTAGCTCTGTATGCTCTCTGCTTTACTCAGCTTCGCACCAAATAAAGATCTCAGCAAACCCAGGCGCCGACAAAGTCCTTGCTCTTCATATGCACGCAGTAAATTGGTCCAAGCCTGATAAGACGACGTCATGTTACGTACGTGTTGCAAAGCAGACGATCCAATAGACAGGCAAATCTTCGCCAGAGCCTTTTGCTTCTTCTTCACGTCCTTACATGCTCAGCTCAGCAGATCCTGCTGATTCGATGCAGTCGTACAAGTCTTCATGCATAAAGATCATATTGATCATGAATTTCCAATGATTGGTCTTTAATCCCCTTTAGTTTTTCAATCGGGATGCCAATGGAAGTACCAGACAAAGCCATAGTGCGCTCGAGTCATGAGTCGTGGTGGCCGGTATCGTTTGAGGTTAACTATCTTAAATTTAATTTAACCCCTTCATGCATGATCGCTTTTTTATCCTTGATGAAAATATATATTGCAGTACGTAAGGCCGTTTTCGGCACTTCATGCATTACAGGCATAATTATTGCGTGGTTAAATTTTTTATGCAATTGGTTAAAACAGTCCTTATTTTTTTGCGCATAAATGCACATTGCATTTACTGTATTTTACAACAGTTTTTAAGTTGCATGTTGGGAACATGCATCGCATCCTCTCTGGTGTTCTTATTTGTTCGTGCCCCACGCCGTCAAGTATAGCATCCATCGGAGGTAAAATTTGGCATGGTTTGCCGTTACGGATTTTAGAAGGCTGGCCTTCTAAAGAACTTGATCTTGGACGGCCCCTAGGGATAGGTGTGCTGTGCTTACATAATGTGTCTGCCAGATCAGATCGGAAATCTGGAAGGTTCATCATGTCTTTACTGGCTAAACCTTTTTGGATCATTACTTTCTTGTAAAGAAGCCAAGCGTTGATTATGCTCTAATCTAAAAGGTAATAAAAAATTCGTAAGTATACCACTTTCTGCTGTTTATCCTTATTTTATATCTGCCGAGGTGGGCATCAATCAAATCCACCCCTCCCCAAGGGCATTGTACTCTTTTACTAGTTTCGAGCATGTGATGTCTATTTTGCGTTTGAGTTTTTTATCATATCTCTGGATTTTCTCTACAGGTTCAGCGCCAACATAAGCTATGAAGTACTATTATTCATTCTGTGGCTATGATGCCAAAACTACCTGTTTGTTATCCTTCCACAATACTGCAGTTATTTCCACATTATCATAATTGGTAAAATAATCCTCGTACACTCCTCGAGGTACAGAGCTTTTCATAACGTTACGTTTGTTTGGCAATTTAAACGTTCTCCCTAATCGATTTCTTTGAATCGTACCCAAGGAATATATCCCCTGGGTTGCCAAATAATGCATCAAAGGCAAAGAAGTGTAAAAATTGACAAAATAAACAATGTGGTTTCTTTGACGAGGCATTCCTCTTTCAAAGTTTCCACTTTCAAAACAGTTTCGATCACACCCATTTCATATCACACCAGGTTCATAAGGTGGCTTATAGACTAAACGCATATCCAAGTAGACTACACAAAACAAATAATTTGAAGCCCCATTTATGGGGCTTGTTGGGCATGTACTGCTTCATGAAGTGACACCCCCTTTCGTAGAACACATCTGCTCATCGATCGACAGACGTTGGTCAAACGTAACACTCGAAAACCTTTGATTTAGATGTTCAATGATTGGGCGCAATTTGTGAAGCTTATCATGGTCTACATGGTTCACACGTAGGTGTTTCGAGATATCATTGAAGTGTAGATATTTTCAAATTTTTTCAAACTTGTTTACAGGCATGGTGTCAGTTATTGGGGCGAAACCAAATTTTCCCCAGTACGAGCGATATATATTGGTAAACAGACATAAAACTAACGATCCCTAAATATTTATGTAAATTCTCTACCGTAATTTTTTCAGGCTCATCAGGCTGTTGCTGGGTTGAATATAAATTTGACTCATGAAAAATTGATTTCAAAAAATCATTCGTATAAAAGTAACAAAAAAAAAACTGATACGGTGTCTCCAGCGCTCCGAGGATAATTCTTCAGCCGTGTAGTTTCCGGCAGAGTAGAATAGGTCACTCCAAGTCTTCCCGTGGATGTCGTAGAAGGCGACTTAGGAAACACAAGCTAAACAAAGCTTATAAACATCAAAGAAACCTCTCCAACCAGTCTGGCCAGCGTGGAGAGTGTAGGCCAAATCCTCTGACTGCTCTGCCTATTATATGGCTCTGGTAGTACAGAGGGTCGTGCTCCTGCAGTGGAGACTAGAAATGACCTGATGATGATGATGATAATTTTTCAGAGCCTAAAAATGCAATTTTCACCGGTGAATAGGTCAGATTTTATTTTTTCTTAAGTAAATTTCTTTTAGCAGTTTGTGAAGCATTGAGAATGTCATGTACTAAAGGCGGATCATCATCGGAGCTAGCACGAACATCACCAAAAATATTTTCAGATGTATTCGCATTATCATCCAATAAACCTGGGCCATTATCTTCGTCAATATTATCTTCTAAGTCTGAAGGACGATTCTACTACTCGTCTAGAAGAGCTTGGCGACTTGGATAAAAATCTAAATCTTCACCATGTCGTCTTCAGAGATTTCTCCGTATTCTAACATGCTAAGTATTTTTTGTATTCTATCGTCATCCATAGCTGTAAAGCAAACCAAGAACCAAGCTAAAACCCATCAACCAACACCAAATAATAATAGAAAAAGCTTTAACAATGACAAGTGAAGGTATTAGAATGTATTCAGCACACTTGTGAAAAGTTATAGCTTCAATGCATGATGTGCCGTTTTCGGAACATACACATTTTGGCGTTTTTAGAGCCAAATTCATGTCAAATCAATATTATTTCCTTAAAACATATTATTTGAATGACATATCTGAACAAAACATATTTTTCCTTGGAGTCATAAAGAAAATAAAATTAATTTTTACTCCGACGAACTTCCAGTGATTCTTTTTTTTTTTTTTGTCAGAGGACGGCAAACGAGCAAGCGGGTCACCTGATGGTAAGTGATCACCGCTGCCCATGGACTAATGTAACACCAGGAGTATGACAAGAGCGTTGCCGGCCTTTTGTTTTCCCTCCCCACCTCCCGAGAGGGGAGGGGGGATGGGCCACCGGCTCTCTCACTCACCGAACGAAGCATAGAAGCTGTAAAACTACTACTCAAACGTCGATTTTCTGTGAGAGTGTGGTACTTCCCCGGACGAGCCGGCCCATTCATGCTACCAGCTGAAGTGATTTTTGCCGGTAGCGTGGCTCTACCACAACAAACGTTGCGTCAAAGAATTTATATATAATGACAAGTTATTTTTTATTATTATTTATAGATCATAGACAATAAATTCGTCCTTCAACTGTTAGAAATAGTGATGCAATGCGCGTGATAAAAAAAAAAGTCATAATGCCGCTTTCGGAACTCTGCATTAAGGGGTTTAAGGTTAATAGAAATATCCAAATTCTTATATTCGGGTAGCAAGCGTATAGTTATAGAAGTTTGAAAATTACGAATTTGTTTAGGATTGTATTAAAATTCAAGAATCTGTGTATGCCAGTCAGCCGTGGCCCAGAGAGAAAGCTTCTTAAAACCTTCACATCAATTGATCCAAACTGCTCACAACGATCTACATATTCTCTAAAATGTTCAATTGTTCAATTCACCAATGAGGTGCTCATCTAAATATTGCCCCAAAAAGTATCTTAGAGGTATACATACATCAGACAAATCGCGGCGGGACGACGGTCAATGAGTGACTTACCACACCTTGAAAAACCTTTCATTGATTGACTCTTTGACATATCTTTCAAGGTGTGATATTCTGTCCAGCAGGGTCCAGGGCACAATGGCACACGGCAAAAACTACATGCCAATGTTACCATCGTACGCCCTCTTAACAAAATGATTGGCTATCATTATTGCCCACACATTTTTGGCGAGCACACTTACGGATGAAGAGGAGAACGTTAGGCAAAGCCACCCAATTTTCTGAGAAGACCTTAGGTCACTTCTTCTCTATACTGCCTATGGGTTAAAAGCTTTGTAGTACGATTTTTCGTATAAATAATACAAGCGTTAAAGATACTGCTGATGTAAAGTAGTCTTCTAAACATTTTTATATACCATTTTTCTCCCTTTTTCGTTCCATGAGATATATGTACAGCTTTTGGTCTTTGCTGTCAACCCCGCCCATTTACTTATTGTACTCGGCGACTGCCTCAGGTTTCATTATATTTACTCCTGCACGTATGGCTGAGGTCTATTGGTCGGAGTGATAGGTAGACACTGTGGTGACTAGTTTTACATCCTTCCAAGACACTAGACTAATGTCACCGTAGTGGCTAGCTATTTGGTTTCCTCTAGCCATCCTCCTATCTTTCGCATTCTTAATGTCATCGAGAACATGAACGCGACGTGCGTTCATGGTCCCAATGACATCGGTTTAGTTTAACTTTAAAAACCTCGAGGGTGTGGCCTACGTTGAGGAACCCATCCATGAGTTCTAGAACCACCTTCGCGGTACAGCTCTCGAACCCATGAATAGGTCCCTCAGACATAGTAGTCTTTACCTGCGTACAAAAAGCATCTTAGTTGGTACCCCGTCACTGCTTCGCAAAGTTCGAATGATTTTATGCCAACCCGGGCCGCCTTAGTGCGGATACACTGCACCCAGCTAAGGCGACCCTTCCAAAGAAGCAGTGACTCGTTCAAACTAAGATGCTTGTTGGGCACGTAAAGCTCTACAAATTTTTTATTGTGGTGGTCTAAAATGGGACGAATTTTGACAATTTTTTGATCGTATGCTGACAATGGCTGAGATGGACTACATCTCATCATTGTCGACGAAATGTAAAAGCCATAATTTCACTGTTCCAGATAGAACAAAAAACCGGGTCTTGAGACGACAGCGTTGGACCAGGTGTACGAAGGTACGTTTCTTCCTGGCCGGAAAATTGAGAAAAATCGTCCGACCAGGAAATAATATCCAATTTATTTTTTCAACTGTATGACTGGGTAAGGATTACTATTTAAAATTTTCATATATGTAGAAGAATCTTCGTCGGCGATTCGTCTCCCGTATATAATATTGTACATTTCCACATTTTCCACAGACTTTTTAAATCCATCGCAAATAATTTCGGCTTCCATGCCGGATGATGACCCTGTATAATTTTTAAAGCAACGATGTTCCTTCGGAGATATATTACTTTTTTCGGCTCTAGCACAGATCAGATAATATTTATTTTTAAGTGCCATAAACAAAACTTCCCCGAATCTCCTGCCAATTATTACTGCTGCTCCAGACAGAGCCTTGTAGTTGGTACCATAAGATCTAGCAGACCAGCATCCAACAGCAAACACATCTATTACTGGAATTCCGTCCTTTAATCTACCTTCTGCTATAGCAGCTTGTCGTTCCCGTTCCGCGGCAGCCTGCATTTGGTCCATCGCTGTTTTCTCCCAATTGTCGAATAATTCGTTTTCGACCATAGAAAAATACCTGTTTGTAAATACTTGCAAATCCAAACAAGAGGCAATTTCTTCAAATTGTAATAACCCAATTACCCGTTAGCGTTAATTCTGAATCTAGAGGATCCTCCGAGTCAATATAAAATACTTCTTTGCACATATTGCAGTTGCACTTAAACTTGGAACACAATTCTACTTTTTTCTCCCACCAAACTGATAGTATGTAACCCATAATGAAAAAGAGGGATATGAACTGATATTTCGTTACGTTTTTTGTTGACGTAAGCGAAATCAACTATCCGTCGACCCTGACTATTGGTGTTTTGTGTTTCGATCAAAGATTGAACCGCTGAAATGTTAAATAATAATATTTTTAAACGCTTCTGAATAGTATTACACTGAATTGAACATAACATAAAATATAACTTACTCACTGTCCGATTCAGAGGCAAGTACAGTTAATGTTTCTATTTTGTTTTTCATTTAGGTACATCAGTTATCGTCGAACTGTCTACTGCTTGCATAGTATTATTAATAGTGTAGAATATGTTATCGACTTATAAAAAATACTTTTCAATATTCTGATAATTTTCGCAAACAATTAAGATTGAAGGTAGTGCCGTACAAGTCTCTCTCGTCTCTTACCTAAGTCCATTGTTCTTACCACATGTGGAATAAAGCTGTCTCTACACTCTTGTGAGACGGTTGAAGGCCGCCAGGATGTTTTCTTGTTCTTCATTAAAGGTAGGCCGAGAAACAATAGCAATATTAAAAGGAAAATAATATTTTCTACTTCCTCAGCCTTGAATGTGAAAGGTACAAAATGTTTGAATTGTGGAAACTAGGTAAGCAAATAAATATATTTCTTTCTTTCAAATAACTATTCCCTCCTCTTTTTTCAGATGCTAAAGCCCCATCATTTTTCACATTGCGCCTTACCACACCGTCCACTCTTCCTTTTTTGAGTCCTAAAATAGCTAGAAATGTTGCTCTGCATATCAAGGAGTTTCTGTGTCGCCCGTAGTATGTAATACTAAAAGTTTTCTTATTTCCTGTGCCTGATATAAGACGACGGCGCTGTATAGGAGCTGTTTTAATGTGTTGAAGAATAAAATTATCTTGATACTTTTTTCTTTGTTGATTTATATAAAGCATTGTTAAATTTTATAATATCGTTCTTTGCTAATGAAGTGCAAAAAAATGAATGCTTTTGAAAAATGTTTACATGTATTTCTGATATCTGGTGGCGCTTTACGCGAATACCTGAAGTTAACAAGTTTGATATGCTGAATGCCTTTAGTCGATCTCACAAAAAATATGGAACATTTAACAAAAATACTATATAATTTTATTATATGATGTAACAGACTAGACTTGTGATTTTCCTAGTCACCAATAGCAGTTGGTACTGCTGGCTCTGCTGACGGCGCTGTTGGCTCTATTGGAGCAACAGTGCTATTTGTGTTGTTAGTCGATGAATCACTTATGTCAACTGTTTGTAGTTTTCGCTGATAAATCATTATTATTATCTAGTGGTGCATCAATATCGTTATCTGTTAGTGCTAAAAGAAAAGTAGGAATTTTTGCCTGTTTCTGTTTTTGCCTGCAGTTGCAGGCATTATGCAGTCGCTCAAATTGTTTTCTGGAAGAAAATAATCTGTTTTAGGCCTCCAAGGAAATAAATACACACATTTGCAAAAAAAAAACCTCAGGACATAATATTTTGCATACTACTACTTGTTATAATTGTAAAAAACGTACCACCATCATTAACTAAGTCACTGTGGATCATAATAGAAAGTGCCTCAATTTCTGATAAATTTGCTCCTTCAGGCAGTGGAGAGTCTAAAAAAATTAAAGTAAACATAAAGTAAGAATTCCATTTTGTTAAATTATACATTATTAATCTAAATAGAACATTACGATAAAAAAAATAAAAAAATTAACAACGTTAACAATAGTAAGTAGTAAATGATATAACAAATACAACTATATTAACTAGGTAAATAATCTTATGTATAACATACGATAGATAGAAAGATTTATTATCAACGTAAACTATGGTAAGTGACACATACAATACTTTTTCAATATACATATAAGATATATATATAAGAAACGTAAAGAATCGTATGTGATATTTACTATAGTTTAAACTGTCACTTGTTAAAAATATAGGCAATATAAAAAATAATAACAAAAACTTGTTAATATATCTTACCTAATAACCTTTCCAATTCTTCTACTTCATTGTCGTTGTCAGACTTTCTTTCAGAAACAAATGTTTCATTTCTTGAAATTGTCGAATTTAGTGCTATATCGCATAGTTTTCGACCTCTGGAGTGTAATTTAGAATAATTTTTTTATAAGGATTACTCATCGTCTGAAAATTTCAATTTCACAATCGTAATTACGTGCGGGTAAAGTAGGTGCGACGTCTGAAGATCACGCGCGCTCTCGCTGCGTACCGAGCCGTAAGTGGCAGTTACAATGGGCGACGCGCGCGACACCCGCGCGCCCCTCCCCCGTAGATGATCGCTGAGGACATTACGGCGGTAAACGGCGCGCGTTTGAATGACATACGATTATATACGTGTAATAAGTTTATGATTTTTATTAATTTACTATATTTTGTTTATGGATTCGATTTGTACGAAACTAATTATAAAAAAACATTTAAAACCTGAAAATGGCTAATTTGTGGATTACGATAGTTTACTTAGGAGGCATCGATATATTTATAAAATAAATAGATATGATAAATTAATGAAAAAATAATACGCCAATATGAATAATATAGATATAAATAATAAAAAAGTGAATGGATCATAAAGAAGTCTGTTTTAACACTTGAATCAACATAAATACTATAAAATAACTACATATATAAGGTCAAACTTTTAAGGGCAAATATTTTAAGGGCTAGGACCCATGAGGTAGTAAAAACGATTAAAAGTGTTTTTAAAAAAATCGCCACGCTAGTTTTTTTTATTTGTCATACAATATATTTTTTTTATAAAATCCTTATTTTCGTTACTTAATCATAGTAATAATTGTAGTTTTATAGGCGCTACCCCTGTTGCTATATTTATTGCATGAAATGAGTTACTAACGCGGCATGTAAAGGAGGTATTCATAAAATAAATAATTATTTTGTATGAAAAATTAAAAAAAAAACTAGCGTGTCGATTTTTTTAAAAACTCTTTTTATCGTTGTAACTACCTCATGGATGCTAGTCTTCAAAATATTTGCGCATGATTAAGTTTTACCTATTATATAAAAAAAATGAACATACCTCTCCAACGCTGTGCCATAAGTAGAAATATCGCGATCGATTATTTCCAGGAACGACAACAAAGAGGGTTTTTTCCCCAAGAAGGACTGGAGTCGTTGGTTCCAGGCTTCTACTAAATTGGTTGTTCTGTGTCGTTCTTTATAACAACACCATTTTTTATCATGCCTTCCGGTTCTAGCCACTGAGCGACAAAGTAGTCATTAAATTTTGTCACTTGTTCCTCCAGATAACTGAAACCAATTTTTTGTAATTAATAATATTGATATTATTAGCATGTTAGTTCAGTTAAGAAACATACTATGACACATTTTTTACCTATTTGCTATCACAGCTAACCAGCCATCTTCTATATCTTCTTCAGGGAGAAATGCTAGGCTAATACAAAGCTTTACGTATAATGATGTTTCTTCGTGATTCATCAGCCCCAAACTTTGTGCTTTTCTATATATACTTCGTTGGAAGTGCACAAAACACCCATGGACAGAAGCTTGTGGGAACACGTCAGTAATTGCAAGCATGATTGCAATTCCAAAGTCCAGCGTAAATTTTTGTGGACTGAAATCTGGTAAAACTTCTTTTATTTTCTTAAACATTGTTTTATATGTATTTTTTTCTTTATTTGTAAGTAGAACATAAAACATTGGTACAATGTTAGTTTTTGTTATATGATCGCATCCAAAATCACAATGTATAGTGAGTGGGACAACAATCGAATGTGCCATCGCAGAAATAATTTTGCACTTTTTTAATATCCATGAATGCTCTCTTACAAGCAAAGATTATAATTCTGTTCTGGTTTTCATTGTAATCAATGAGAAGATTGTTTGTGAATTTTTCCGGAATCATAACATCGGATGGCTCCTTAAATTGTGTTTTAGGAACTTTCAAAGCTCTGTTTCTCTCATTATATAATGCAGTCTTGACATCTGTATAAATAGGGGTTTCTGCATCAAATCCTTTATTTTTCAGTGCTGCGGTGCAAGATTCAAAAATTTTCTTCACTGAATTAGAACTTGTCCTCACTTCTTTTTTCACTTTGTCCATCACAATCTTAATTTCATTTTTAAAAGCATTGGGTTCACAGTCCGTAATATGTTTCATTTGAATTTGCACATTGTCATTTTGATTTATTAATTTCACTGGACCAGTACATTTTTGCCGCCTTTTATTAACACATGTCCACACACTTGATGATTTATTATTTCTAAATAAGGTGTATCCATATCCCGCATGTAGTAATGTTTTGCCACCATTTCTATTTTTTATTAATTCGTAATTGCGTTTCAGCCCTTGGGAGCAAGGACCTTCACTCGTCATTTTGCAATAACACACAGATCTACTGAGGTTCCTTATCAGTTGCATATTTGCAATTTTGGTGTCGTATGAAAGAGACAGACTGATGGTCACCAAAACCTGTCTATCGTTATCAAAACTTGTTTGGGTTCAGGTAGGATGCAAACAATGAAAAGGGTATCCTTTCGGTGATGCGGTTTTTACCTACCTCTAAAAACCTCTTTATATTTTCTAGCATATAGATATTTTTTAAAGGTATTAGGCCTAAAACGCACTAGCGGCTGACCGCGATGCGGCGTGCCGCTGCGGCAGGCCGCAGTATATACGGCCTGCCGTAACGGCATGCCGTATTGCGGCTAACCGTGTGGTTTTGACCCTGTACGGTCTGCCGCAATCGTCAGTGCTTCTAGAAACATTGCACATGATGGACGTTGAAGAAGTTGCGGCAGTTATTTTCTTATATCATCGTAAAAAATATCGTAAAAAAAAGAACAGATTTTGGATACATCCCCTATTGGAGACACGACATGACGGCAAAGAGTTTAATATTTTTATTTCAAACCTAAAGAAATTTGAAGACAAGTTCTTTGGATATACTAGGATGTCAGTAAAATCGTATGAAGAATTATTATCAAAATTATATTTAAATATTCGTGGCCAGGATACACGATTTCGGTTGTCTATATCACCAGAAGAAAAGCTCATTATAACCATCAGGTAAGGAAACAATTTATTAAGTTGAATCATATTTATTTAAGCCACATAGAATGATATTAACAAAAAAAATACTACGCTGAATTAAACAATTCAGACATCAACGAAGAGTCGTCTTGGCTAGCCGATTCTTGAGTTACTTCTTCAGTTGTATCTATTGTGTGCGTGGATGTACCTGGTAGATTTTGACGGTTTTGGTAATCTGTAGTTGTGGATTCCCTATTATTGAGTCTACTCTCATACCCTCGGCCAGTGTAGCCACTATCAAGTGTTTGATATCCCCTTCCAGAATATTCACTTTCATACATATGGTTTCGATACCCTCGATCAAATTGGGTATTAGGATAACTATAATGAAATGATGGTTGTTGAGCATTTCTAATAGCTCTCATGATTTCACATCTCGCTTCCAATTTATTGGATTCTGGAATTTTTTTGAACTCACTTAAAAGGGATAACAAAAACAACTTGTCATCGTCATTTTCCATTTCTTTTTTATACTCCAAGTTTTTGTTCAATACTGATACTAATTGTTGTCCAATAATGTCTTCATTACTACTTTTCTTCCTTCTTTTCTGATTAGCTACATTCTGTGATGTTTCATATGGGCCGTCATGATTTTGGGAAAGATCGTTGGCAATGTCTGACTCTGTCTCATTTACCATAGTAGAGTCTTTTAAGAATAATAAAATATTATAATAGATATATGGGTTTTTTTGTTTGGCATCTGAACCGCTTTTCGTGTTTTTTAAACTTTTCGAAGCTTTTACAAAATTATCTTTAATATTCCGCCATTTTTTCATAAGTACTTTACCTGTAACAATAACCATTTAAATAAATAAGAAATAATTATGTTTTTAGATATTTGGCGACCGGATGCACATTCGCTGAACTACATTACACATTTCGAATTGGTGCGAGTACAATAGCTGAATTTGTTCGTGAAGTATGTTCGGCAATATGGTTATTGTTGAAAGAATCTTGTTTACCGAAGCCGTCTCAACAAAGATGGCTAGATATTGCAAAGGGTTTCTCTACAAGAGCTAATTTTCCGAATTGCATTGGGGCTATAGATGGGAAACATATACGGGTAATAAAACCTTGTCATAGTGGATCCATGTACTACAATTATAAGCAGTTCTTTTCTATTATACTGATGGCTATATGCGACAGCAATTACAAATTCATAACAATAGATGTCGGCGCTTGTGGCAAATTTGGAGACTCAGCAGTTTATCAACACTCTAACTTTTACAAGAAAATGATAGCAGGAGAACTTGAGATACCGGAACCAACACCCATATCACAAGTAAATACTATTCCAATACCATATGTTTTAGTAGGCGATGAAGCCTTTCCCTTATCCACGAACTTAATGCGACCTTATGCAAAATCAAATTTAAATACTACTAAGAGAATATATAATTATCGGCATTGTAGAGCACGGCGATATATCGAATGCTCGTTTGGAATACTGAGCAATAAGTGGCGTATATTCCATAGACCTATAAATGTGGATATTACTTTAGCTACTGATATCATCAAAGCATGTTGTATTTTGCATAACTACGTTCGAGATAGAGACGGTTATAACTATGAAGATACTTTAACATGTTACATGCCGTCTGATGTACCAGAAACTCAGAGAACATATAATCGAATAGGTAATAATATCGCTGAAAGGATTCGTAACTCTTTCGCTCAGTATTTTGAACACGAAGGAAAACTGGAATGGCAAGATAAATTTATATAAGTAAATACAATGTGCATTGATCCGTAATATCACAGGAAATTAATAAATAACGTAACTTACCGAGTTCTTTCTTTTCTTCCGATGTATCATCTTCCTTTGCATATATATTAATCATTTCCTCCCAACATTTTAACTTTTTATTTCTGTTTGCATAATCAGTGCATTTGCTATCCCATATTGCGGGGCGTTCTTTTATTTCTAAAATGAACTTTTCTGTGTCAAAATCCATGACGCGCACTCTGCGTAGTGTTTAGCGTACGGAACAAGCGACGACTGGCGGGTAGGACGCGGTGCTTGCGGCTAACCGCGCCGAGTGCGTGGAGGGGATGCGGCGCGCCGCATCATTCAACCGGTGCGGCTCGTCGCAGCCCCAGAGCAACCGGAGCGGTTGACGGCTGGCCGCAAATCAGTGCGTCGTTATCATGCGGTTTCATATAAAATTCGATGTGCGGCCTGCCGCAGCGGCACGCCGCATTGCGGCCAGCCGCTAGTGCGTTTTAGGCCTTAGGTAGATGTTTCTTTACAGTTCCTTGCTTTTGTACTAACGCAAAATACTTACAAAATAAAGCATGATGAACAAATTTATCATAAAGACATTGAAATAAACTTAATTAAAAACACTTCTATTCTCAACAGTACTTCTACTTGAAGTACTGTTACAAATAAAGATGTAGAAGGTAGGTAGTTACCTATACCAAATCCCTCTTACGTCGTCGTCGTCGAGTAGATGCAGCAGTGTAGCAGCAGGCAGGCAGGCAGCAGCAAGCAAGAAGAAGATGAAGAAGCAGTGCAGGTGAGATGAAGAATGAAATGATGAAGAACACAAGGCAAATGAAGAAGAGTTATTATGTAACAGTAACAATAGTTCATTTAAAGGCACTAGGTACAAGTCAGATCACTAGGCACTGAAGTTAATAGTTCGTAAAAACAGGTATTAAGCACTAGATTAAGCTGCAAAGCGCAGTAGTCGCGGCACGATACGTAAGTAGCGGAGCGGGAGCGCGCGGCACGGGTTTCGCGTAAGACGGCTATCGGGCGACTGGCGCGGGCCGGCGCGGCGCGGCGAAGCTTCTCGATGCGCGCACGCAGGCATCGCGTGATGTTGAGTTGTGGTTTCACTGACCACAAGCGGAGCGGATTTGAAGTGGCGGACGATTTGCCACAAAGATATATCAATACCACTGGCACAAAGTGACTTTTTGACCCAGTGTGCTAATGTCTGAGAACCAACCTTATTATGAGGTTTTTTCGTTCCTATAAATAAGTGGTTACTATTTTTCTCGGTTCTTAGAGCTTTGGTTTTTTCTATATATGCTTGTTAAGCCAGAGCTGGGCAGATCGATACATTTTCACGAATGGTAATCTGATCAGTGGTTGGCAGGAGCTAGGTCGCGAGGTCTTGATTAAGTCAGTTATTTTGATTACAATTATATCGCTTTTTATTAATATATTCTCTAATTTAATTAAACTAATAGTTTGCATCCTCTGAAAAAAAAAATACAACCGTGAGCGTCACGGCCGGGAGCGTCGCGGACAAACAAATTTTGAAAATCGTGGGCGTCCCGGCCGGGGGCGTCACGGAATGGGGGACTTAACGGCCGGACCACTTTATTTTGCTATTCTTGTACATTGTTTATAATTTTACGTGTGTCGTATTATTTAAGTATTAAATATTTAAGTTTTTAGATAAGTTTTCCTTTGCCTTTGTGGTTGGAAATATGTACGAGCTAGCGTACAGTATTAGGTACTGCAGGTCTTTGACACTTTGACGTCACGCGGGCCGGCGCGTGTAACCTACATACTGCCTATTTTATTATGTGACTTTGTATTACTAGTGCAATAAACGCATTCCGTGGTATCGGTTGGGTTTTAATACTGACATCCTTGACATCTGCCTTCAACATCCCGAACATACTGTGACCACCTGACATCTGACATCTACTTGTACCGAGACCAAACTGTCCGGTACAGTGTAAACTATGTGTGAAGCATAATATAATATAAACCCGTGTTGTGTTGTGATCTTTCGCCCTGAGCTCTCTCTCTCCGCTGAGTACTTAATACACCCACACCTCCATCATATTCATGTTGGGCCTACTCTAAACTAGAGCTGGGTGAGTAGGACTCGACAACGTGTTTGCTAGAGCCAGCTTTATATCAGGGCCTATTACTTTCGTAAGTATGTTTGTAACTTTTTTTTATTTATTGTCATTTTTTGTATGACCTCAGATTCAGGCAAGCAATCTTTTAGTACCTTACCTAAATATTCGGCAGTGTTAAATGAAATATTATGTTTTGCAAAGAACATGGCTAGTTTTAGTTCCATTCTCCTACTTCTGTCAATTGTGACGCTCTGCTCAATCTGTTCAGACGTTTGAACAAAACCACGAAGAGTTTTCCCGACGCTTACTTGTCCCATGCTTGCCTCATGCTTTTTACTATTAGAGTGAAGTGTGTGTCCAAAAAATTCAGACTTTTGGCAATTTCCTTAAAAACCATAGTTTTAAGGATATTGTTAATGGTAAAATGAAGCGTTTTGGTCGAAATCGTATCACCAT
The DNA here is from genome assembly GCA_963082605.1 of Rhodophaea formosa. Taxonomy (NCBI): domain Eukaryota; kingdom Metazoa; phylum Arthropoda; class Insecta; order Lepidoptera; family Pyralidae; genus Rhodophaea; species Rhodophaea formosa. The sequence goes on along the minus strand of OY720229.1, from coordinate 12,559,334 downwards.
TTCTTTTACAAAGCCCGATGTTGCCAACTTCTTCATTTCACACCCAAGCTTAGGCCAACATAATCTTGAAGCATTTATCCCTAGGAATAATGTTGCTCGTATGGGTTTGGTCAGGGGAGTGCCAATTGGCTGCGGACCAATAATTAAAGCAAGACGTTTGAATTATAAAACAAACAGCAGCGGTCAGACCTCTTGGAACCCATCACAGTCCGTTGCATACTTACTTTTGATGGCCAAATTTTACCTAAACGCATTTTCAACTGCTTCAATGCTGTAAATGTGAACCTATACATTTTTTCCACAGTACAATGTTACCAATGTAGCCGATATGGGCACACCAAGATCCTATGCAGACGCAAGCCACGCTGCTTCAAGTGTGGTATGGAGCACAGTGGCTGCAATATTGATGCAGACTCTGCTCATTGCTGCATATGCACGGGTAACCACTATGCTACCAAATGTCCAGAATATAATAGGCAGATTAACATTAAAAGAACAATGGCGGAAAGCTGTATTTCTTATTCAGAAGCTTCAAAATTACACAATAATAACAAAGCCATAGTTAATAGTTCTTTAAAGTTATAAATGTAAGCGGATTTTTGAACGGATTTAAGGAGAGATTATTTTAACATTTGGAGCAGGCTTGGTTACGGGAGTAGAATTAAATTCATTATCAGAAGAAATATTCGCAGAAACATAATCATGATCAGCAGTCTCCTGTTTTTGTATTTCGAAGGTGATTTATAGTCGAGGGATGAATACAGGGAAAGAAGTTATTTTAGGAAAGAAAACTAAACTCTCTCGACTGCACTGTGGAAAGGCGGCTTTTAAAGTTTCCTCAAGTATGGCTTCCGAAGCAGGTGTGACTTGCTGAGAATTCTCTTCACATATAGTATAAATGTCGGCTCTTAAAGAAGATAAAGTTCCAGAAGTAGCAAAATCAGTCTCGGTAGAATCGGAAACCATTTCGGAGAGAGGAGTGGTGTAAACTAATAAATAAATTAATATATACGGACAAATCACACAGATTGAGCTAGCCCCAAAGTAAGTTCTTATGTAACACTTGTGTTGTGGGATACTAACTCAACGATACTATATTTTATAACAAACAAATACATGTATAGATAAACATCCAAGACCCAGGTCAATCTGAAAAAGATCGTTTTCCATCTTGATCTGACCGGGGATCGGACCCGGGACCATCCGTGTCGCAGGCAGGCGTGATGACCGCTGCGCCACGGAGCTCTCTGATTAATCGCATTTAAACATAACTATTGAAGAATTTCTAAGTCATGGTTTTGAAAATTGGATGAATTTTTGCTTTAACATGCTGTAACCATCATTTATAAGCTGCCGGCTCATATTTATCAACTGGGATTACATTTGCAGTATATGGAAATATACCAGCTTTTTTATAATTTCTGGTTTAGTTTTATGCGAAATATCTGCAAACGTTTCAGAAAACTCTCGTTTCTGCAATTTCACACCAATATTTTTACGTTGCCATTCCACGAGCTTTTTGTTCCAAATTGATTTTACTGACTTGAATACAGCTAAGTCGAGTGGTTGCAAAAGATGTGATGTATGTGCGGGCAATTTAAGTATGTATGTATATTGTTTTTCAGAGCCAACTCTATTACTTTATTATCAACATGGGTGCAATGTCCATATGATGTTACCTGATGGTGGTTGGAATGAAGATATGTTTTTATCCTTTGCAGCTTGGACCGCATCCTTCAGGCTGCTGTAGTAACGTGGCGGGAGTTGCGAAGGCCATTTTTATCATCAATCATGTCTGCATACATCTCAACTGAATCCACCAAGCGCTTTGTCGTGTCCTCCTTAGCGTCCATAACTGGAATCAAACTACACGCCACTTTAAGATCAAACTCCATTTTGTCTATTTCTGATTCGGGATACACGCATAAAATATTTATTTCGTCATGAGTTATGTCGCCGTAACTCGACATAGGAACAATGGCCCTCAAGATCAAGTACGAGTAGCTTCCTGGTACGAGTAATCGCATCAGGGAACATTACCAAATAATGACCATTGTTCTGCGAACTGACATGTGAATCCTAGAGGGATCTCACAGCCAGTTCGGGTCTGCTCTTAAAGCTGTGCACACGCACGTTGCTAAAATTAACTTAAGTCTTTTTGTATAATTATAACATATTGTAAACAAGTGTTAACATAAAGTAAAGTCTCTCTGCTTTTTAAAAAGACTGTTACTGTATTCCCACACATAACTAACGCAAACGCAAAGAACCTACAGTGGGAGCAGTCAGCGAAGGAGCAGACAGCAGCCTGAAGACGCCCGGACTCGCAACATCAAAAGCCTCCAAATTAGCAATGCTCCTGGGGTAAGCATATAACTCTATTACTCCCGAGATAACTTCCTACCTAACCTATTTCCTTTCACACGTTGCGTTACACTGTGGTGCACGAGTGTTAAGGTATCATTGTGTTGAACCTAAGTTCTAACATATTTCTGACAATTCCCGCACTTTTGGGTTACTTTTATTCAAAGGATTAATATGACTTGCGAAAAAAAGAACCAGGGTGAGGGGTCCTTCGTGGAAGAAAAAACCATTGATTGCGGATTTTTCCACATTCGCGAAACTATTACCGACATATGAGGGTAACAAAAGGACACTAGCGTTCTACATAGAAAGTGTCGAAACAGCACTAGGCTTAATTATAAATAGCAGAGACGATCAATACGTCTCCTGTCTGATTAGAAATAAATTAACTGGTAGAGCGGTAGAAGCACTATCACAATGCCCAGGTGCAACAACCTGGCCTGCCATAAAAGCGGTATTGCAAAGAAAATTCGGCGAATTCCGAACCGAATTACAACTAGTACAGGAACTAATGCAAACCAATAGAGATAACAGTTCCTTGGAAGCTTTCGGGGATAAAATTAGAATTCCAATGAGTACTTTAATCTCGTTAGAACCTAGGAAACGCGTATATTACGAGCAAATGGCATTAGATACTTTCCTTGATAAACTCAACCCGATAACAGCTATTTTAATCAGATTAAAACACGTAGAAAATGTAGAACAAGCCATCACGGTAGCCAAGCAGGAAGAAGCCAAACTTAGGAATAGACGCCTGCAACAAAATAAAACTAACAGCCCTAAAAACCCCACCTACGACAATAAACCAAATAATCAACAGAAATCGGGCACATTTTATAAAAACAACCAGTTTAAGAAACCTAATAATTCGGAGAACCTTGAAACCAACAAAAATAAGCTTCATTACCAAGAATTAGATGACGAGGAGGAGGAACAACAACCCTCCGAGGAAAACCCCGAGGAAAATTATCCGCAGGAAACTCTAGACGAAAATTTTCTCTTGGAAATAGAAAATCACCTAACAACATAGTATTCATTAACAATATTCAAAACTATAGCCGCCTCCCTTATATCTACATAAGCGAACTAGGAGGGCGATTCTTAATAGACACTGGAGCTTCACAGTCCTTAATAAGCCCCAAAGTGCCAAAGTTTTAAATAAAATAAATAAAAACAAAATTAAAATAGAAAACTAAACACATTTCATTAAAACGGCCCATGCCACCTCCAAACATAAACTAGTAGCGCATATTAAATGCTTTCCTCAGTTTTTTTTTGCTTTTTGCTAAAAAAAACTATGTGGCGTGCTCACGTGTATCAAACCCACAAAATCTTTATGTTTTAGCAAAAGATGGTAAAACAAAAAACGTAGTTTATAGAAATGTACTTAATTAACACATCTATCGATATATTTTTTATGTATATGGTGCCTCTTTGTATGTATATGCGACTCTTTACTCTTTTTTCTTATTTAAGCTGAATTTATTAATAAATAAATAATAAACAAAACTCAGTATTCCACGCGGACGAAGTCGCGGGTACAGCTAGTTATTAATATTTCAGAACATGGAATTGATAACATTGATGGAATTGGTAACAAATACTATCCACCGAGGACCTAAAAGAATTGGTTCCACTTATTGGGCACCGAAGTAGTTCGTAAAACAAATAACAACAAAGAAAGATATGATAACAGATGCATTTGATCTTACTGCCAATGAAAACCAAGTAAGTTGACATTCACGTCGGTAAGGTATAATGTCACGCACTTTGTTAAGGAAAAATGTCTTGTTGTTTATTATTATATTATATAAATATTACCTAGCCACTAAGGGGATAGTCCCGTAAGTGCTGATGCACCAATTCAAAAAACAAAAAAAAAAACAGCGAATTAAATACGGGAAGCACACCTAGAAATTCGACCAATAAAAATTAAAAATTCTAGAACTTGAGATCACAAGAAAAGATAGCACTTTAGAAGAAATTGAAAAAGACGGCGATTTTCATTTTCTAGTGAGTTTGCTGCCTGAGATAAAGTAATCAACGCCGTGCAAAAATTTAGGATCAGAAATAAGTTTAATGCAGGACTACTCGAGGAAATGGAGTCTGCAGTTTATAATACACAGTAGCAATACTAACTATAAAAATATATATGATTATTTCTTTGATATTATGTGAAGCACGGGACCATCGTAGATCACAAGAATTTCATAAATCAATTAGGGTAAAAGTACTAATTTTCGAAACCCTCCCAAGTTATTGACACCTTAGTCGTTTTTATTAAAAATAAGAAATATCAGCAATTTAGTGTTGCTTAGTAACAAAATAAAAACTTGTAGTTTCATTTTTTATCGAAATGGCAACACAGAACTGTCAACAAAATTAATATGGCGATAGAACAGCTGTGGTGACCCGAGCGCGGTGGAACAAAAAGAAAAAAACGGATAAAATTAAAAGTTTTGCTAAGGCCCGATCAGGCGCTAGGGGTCTACTTCGCAAATAGCAAACTTCTCTTTATACCTACTTCTCTGTTTTCCTACTTCGCAAATCGCCTACTTATCAAACAGTCTATTTCGCATTCAGTCTACTCTCAAAGAGGCCACTTCGCATACTGCTTACTTGTCGTGTAGCTTATTAGAGAGTACATTTCTACAGTTATTTTTGAAGAATCTAACATTTCAAATAATAATTTAAGGGATGTCAATATTTGGTGTGTACAATGTGTGAAATCCCAATTTATTGACACGTATGTCAATAATTGGCTTTTTTCATACGTTTTAATAATGATAATTTTACACTTAATTCAGCATCACACAAAGTTTTAAATGTGATTAGTTGTCAAAGAAAGTTTCCGTACAGTGTGCTACCAAATTTTGTCACGAGTGTCAAAAACGTAATTACTAATTATGAACATGGGGTCAATAAATGGTGTCTGGTGTGTCAATGAAACTTAAGTGCAGTAGACCTAAGAAGACTGAAAAAACTAGAGACAAGATAAAAAGAAAGACATATGATCCAGATCCATACAGGCAATAGAAAATGGTATGAGCCAAAAACTTGCGGCTAAAACTTACCAGGTTCCACGAACTACTCTTATTTACCAAATTAAGAATCCAGACCATAATTCACGGCCATGCCCTTCTACTGTGTTCACCGAAGAAGAAGAAAACCTTTTAGAAAACTGGATTGAAGTTTGCAGCAGAAAGGGGTTCCCAAAGAGAAAAGAGGACTTAATTAGTAGCGTGTTTCATTTTGTGAAAAAGAAGAACAGAGCTAGCATCTTCAAAAATGGTGAGAAGTGGTTTAAACTTTTTATGGGTCGTCATCCGAATATTTGTTTTCGCACACCAGAAGCAGTATCGTCTGCCAGCGCGGCAATTTCAGAAAACGACGTGAGAGGTTGGTTTAGGCAAATTGAGGAGTACCTTCGCAAAAACAATTTATTTCATATTCTTTCCGATCCTACAAGTGTATATAACGGAGACGAAACAAAAGGAACCAAAAATGTATATGAAGTGGACAACGCACCGGCTAAAACATCACTTACCGTTATGTTTACGTTTAGTGCAAACGGAACCACCACTCCACCAATGGTTATTTTTCCAAACAAAAGATTATCATCAAATATAACATCTACCGTGCCTTCAGACTGGGGAATTGGGCAAAGTGATAATGGGTGGATGAAATCAGAAATTTTCCATGATTACTTAAAGAACGTATTTTATCCTAGTCTTGTAAAAGCTGGAGTACAATTCCCAATTATACTATTCGTTGATAGGCACAAATCTCATTTAACTTATCAGGTGAGTGAATTATATGAGCAACTAAACATTGTATTCATAGCCCTTTTCCCAAACTGCGCGAGGCTGTTGCAACCTTGCCACTTAAGCTTGACTGGCAGAAAACAGTGCTGGAATGGCGTCATACCCTCCCTTCTGAGGCTTTAACGAAATCCTCCTTTGTGCCACTCTTGGATAAAACCATTCAACAATCGATTTCACCTTCGACGATCATAAACGGATTTAGAGCGACTGGATTGTTTCCATGGAACGTTAATTCCATAGATTTCACTAAATGTCTTGGTAAATCTACTGCCCAAAAAGAAATACAGAACAATCAAAGTAAAGACAGACCAACCTTACTATCCGTCGAACAATTCAAAAAAATTGTAGGCGAAAAAAAATTGACAGAAATTGTACAGGATCTTTTTGGATCAAAAAACGTGTATCTTAAAAGAATTTGGGACTTTTTTCAAGGGAAGCAAACACTTTTGACGAACGAGTTACACGGCAACGATAATTCGACGAAAACTAAATCAGATTCTATGAAAGTTACAAATATGAAAATAACCGTTGCTGGTGATGACGTGCACGAACAGGATTGCCTTTCCGATATCATACCTATAACTGATAATATAACACAGCACTCTTTAGACATTGAACATATGAGGGTTATCATTTCCAATGACGATATTCAATATCAAGAAACGATTTCTGATTTCATACCTATAGGATATGAAGTAGTGGTAGAAAACACTGCTGTGTACAATGATCAAGATGGTATGCAAGAAGAGGAATCAAACACAGACATTAACGATAGTTGTTCACAGGATATTCACGGCGTAACTGTCTCCCTCGAAGCTGAAGTAAATGATACGATATCTGAAAAACAAAGGACATGAAAAGGTATGAAGAAGAATCTACAACCTATTACTATAAAGACTGCTCCTCAACATGACTATGACAAAATAGATATTCTCGAAGACGAAACAAACCGTAATGCCCATAATTCTTTAAATGTTATCTCCCAACTCACGTCCGTCAAACTGCAAGATATTCTTGTGATTCCTAGAACCCCGCAAAGAAAAGGTCTGAAAAATACAAAAAGAGCTCCATTCGTATCAACGTCAGCTGAATGAACGGCGCAAGAAAATGAAAAATTAAGGCTTAAAGAAGAAAAGGCAGAAGGTATTAAGAAGAGCAAAGAGGAGAGGCAGAAGAAACAGCTAGAAAAGACAAAAATGAAGAAGTAAAAAACTACAGTTAAAACACCTAAAATAAAAGAAACTAAACAAATAATTTATTTAAAAAAATTTAAACAACCCGCCTGACCATTAGCAATACCCAATTTACGTCTGGGAATTTTACGGAGAAACATTTTGAAATACTGGACTGGAGATTCGGCTCTCTGTTTGCGTTCACAAGATGGTAAATTTTGCTGATATAAAAGGGGTTCAAAATTTTCTGTAAAAAACCAAGATATTTTGCCAAACTAATATTTGCGTTTTTTCTATGCTGGTCTTTGAAAAAAAATAAACTTAGGATGTACCAGCTGCTTGTTTCTCTTCCCGCGCAGATCGTAAAAACTGATCGCCGAAATGGGCGTCAGGACTCATGTCAAATTAGCGATGCGCTTAGCAAGTCATCACTATTTTGATTTCGTTCTCATCTACAAGCCCATCAACGTGCTAAACGTAGTCTTAAAGTTTTACAGATCTAGGCTCTATCTACAGTAAATCATCACTGGTAACACCATATTAGCCGAAGATTTTTGCATCAGTGCCCAAAGTCAAAAGTCCTCGGCGCCAATATGTATTTTGGACGAGAAGACACTGTGAAGCTTCCAGAAAGCTGCCCAGCAAAGTCAGATTCACTGTAAAACCTTGTCCTTGGACTGGAGCTTCCTACCTATATCAATTGACCCTGCTAGCAGCAGACTGTAGTTGGAGTAGAAAAACGATACTTCGAGCTTGCTGAATACATGTTTATTTACGTTTAAATAAATGTACTGCTCTATAGGTTCAAGGGTTTAGTTTCCAACAATCACTGGAGAAGGCGCAACATGAATATTCGACATAATTTTTGTCTTATCCATGATCTTTCTTCTTGGGAAACTTCATTGAGGTCATTGAGCATGGTCCTGAAATGACTCCGCCGGTTTCAGAGAAATGATGTCTCCCTTCGATATAGCGATGGTCAATACGGCATTACTGGAGAGACCGAAGTACGAGTACGGTCTATGTTTCAATTGAATTGAAGGCTTTCTCATAGTCCACAGACGCTAAGTATAGCTGGTCTACTGTATAACCTGCCGCTGCGTAGTGATGTGATCAATGGGACTAATAGCATTTTAAACCGATCCATCTCAAATATCTAAAAAATTAAGAATATTTCTTTCTTTCGGAATCAACTTGTTATCCCTTTTGTCACGCTTAGAACATTGTTGTTATATGTTTTCACTTTGCATGTTTATTGCGCCTTATACTATGATGTATTCTGTGGTTGCAGCGCTGTGGTATGCAACACTAGCGCCACCCAGCAGTTATTCTTTTAATCCTATTAAATTTAAAGAAATCTATCATGTACATTACTAGTGAATTACTGGTAGTATTTTGGTTCATTAATATTCATTTGATAAATTGAGAAGAACACCGGCTAACGCCAAAAATTATTAAAGTAAACATTATGTTATTATACAAAAAATAGTTACAAGTGTGTGTATTGATCACATTTAAAACAATATTTGTCTGCGTCAAAATTAGTTTACGTTGCGTTCTTCGTGCTTGCATATTTTTGGGTGAATGTCCTGGAGGTCACATGTTCACGTGAACACACAGATTGAGCTGGCCCCAAAGTAAGTTCAAGACTTGTGTTATGGGATACTAACTCAACAACAGCATATTTAATAGTAGATACTTATATAGATAAACATCCAAGACCCAGGTCAATCAGAAAAAGATAATTTTTCATCTTGACCTCTCCAGAGATCGAACCCAGGACCAGCGACACGGGTGGTCCCGGGTTCGATATCGGCCGATCAGCCAGCGTGTTGACCGCTCTGCCACGGAGCTCGTTCTTGAGTCTTTTGAGGTGGATCCGCTCATAGATTTTCCCCAAAGAACTCTTTAAGCTAATACGATGAGGGATTTTTATGTCTTTGCCTGGCTTGGGGATGCCGATCACAAGTGCTTCCTTCCAGCCGCCTGGAAAGGTGCAATTTACAAAACACGCATAGAAAATGCTCAAAAGTAGAAGGGGGAGGGTCTGTGGAAGGCATTTGAGCGTTTCGTTTGAGACTCCCGTCAGAGCCGGGTGTATTTCGGGGTGTGAAATTGCGAAATCTGTCAAGATCTTCCCTACGCTTGTAATCAAAAGCAAAAAAAACAACAATAGCGCGTTTTAAAATTGCTCCAGCGCCATCTAGTTCTCGTTACAGGAACTTAGTATTTACTCCTGCAAAATTGTTAATTTATAGCCGAAAATATATATTTTAACTGACGTTACATGGTTCACACCTCTCCTGGGAAGACCACAAAACTAAAGAGACCTCGTATTTCAAAATTGGTCAAGGCATTATGGCTACAGGAAGGGTCAACTTTTTGCCAGTTTTTACCAGTTAACGTCCGCTGTATATTTGTTTTTTTGACGTCACATAGCCTATGACACTCCGGGGAAGAATCCGAATCTACTGACACCTCACACCACAAAATCCGTCCAGCCGTTTAGGCTGCAGGATGCAACAATGGAACAGACATATTTACATACATACATACATACATAGATATATACATACATACTTACATAGGCTCGAAAAACATTACCCTCCTTCTGGGTGGGTCAGTCGGGTAATTACAACTATTAGAGTTCTTTTTTTTAAAACACGGTGTAGCTAGCTCCAAGTGTGCTTTTGCCACTTCACCGGACCTTTGCGGTGAGGACAGAGTGCCCTCAACCTGTAAGGCGAACATCACCGAAGGGCTCCACGAGGGACGGACCTCGGTTTTGGGCGTTGCATGTGCACGAAAAGCTTAGAGAGAAGCTTACTTTTTTACGCCTGATCGGCCGCAATTTGCATGATCGTAAAATGGGATTCCTCTGGCTATTTAGAGCCGGAGAGCTTTCAGTAACGAAGTAGTTCCGTCATTCGTAAGTAATTGTGGCTACCGGTGGCGCGGTGAATGAAACGATTAAACACATGGGATATTACGTCGTAGATCATGATCGGGCGGACGCAAAGCTTATAGAGAGTCAACTTATTCCTAAGTGACATCCTAGCATTGCCAAATTGAAAGCGGCATGGTTTCAGACTTTGTAGATTTGGGGACCGAAAGTCATGAGACTATCGAGTACAACACCAAGGTATTTAGCCTTTTAAGCCCAGGGAATGGACTTGTCATACAGCTAGAGTAATCCTAGTGGAGACTCAAATTAATCTGGATGCGCTACCTCCTAAACCACAAGCCTAGTGAGTCGAAGGCAGATTGGAGACATTTCACAATGACTGATTTCATGTGATGAGACTTATTAGAGAGCTGTATCTTCAGCAAATAGAGCCAACTCTACGTTAGGGGTCTTAGGGATATCGTATGTGTAAAGCAAACTCAGGCGGGGCGAAAAAACAGCGTCTTAAAGAACGCGGGGTCAAATGGGACGGGGTTTTGGAGACATCCTTCAACTCTATAGTGGAAGGTCCTATCTGACAAAAAGTCTCGAATGATAAACGCGAGACTGTTGGGAAGGCCCAAGTTGCCAGCTTGGAAATTAAGCCAAAATGTCAGAATTAGTCAAAAAAATTCGCTATACTGAAGAAGAAGGCTCCCGTGGGACGATTCCTGGTTCGGAATCTGAAGATATGCTCCGTAAGGCGGTGTTTTGATAGATATGCTCCGTAATTGATGGTGACACGCATGTTTGGCTTGGAATCCAAACTGTTCGTCGGAGATGAGACTTTTGGACTTTACATAGTCCTTAAATAAATAATAATAAATATAAATTTATACAAATATACAAACAACTAGCTATTTCTATGTGTGATTGTGGAGTATGTGTAGTTTGATTCAAAGTGTCTCTAAGTAGTAATGTTCTGTGCTGTAATAGCTAGCTGCCTGTACAGAAAATTATTAATAGAGGGATAACTGTTACTTACAAACAACCCTAACACCTAACACCCTAACCACCTAACACCCTAGCCCTAACCATAAGTTAAGAATATATACGTATATAGATAAATCAAGGAAGTCTAATACCGTGAGACCTAAGATATTAGACGGATAGGCGGAAGGATCAAGGGTCTGGCGTACGAGGTGCAATGTACGCCAGACAGTGGATTTTCCTACTACCAGTCAAGCAGACTCACAAGACTGATCAGTAAACTGACGGCTAAGGGTGTCTTGGCCGTAGTAGGAGGTTGGTGGTGGATCGGTCGATCCCAGACAATAATACTAGTCGATTGTCCGAACCAAAGAGAATTTATTAAAGTAAACATTATCTTATTATACAAAAAATAGTTACAAGTGTGTGTATTGATCACATTTAAAACAATATTTGTCTGCGTCAAAATTAGTTTACGTTGCGTTCTTCGTGCTTGCATATTTTTGGGTGAATGTCCTGGAGGTCACATGTTCACGTGAACACACAGATTGAGCTGGCCCCAAAGTAAGTTCAAGACTTGTGTTATGGGATACTAACTCAACAACAGCATATTTAATAGTAGATACTTATATAGATAAACATCCAAGACCCAGGTCAATCAGAAAAAGATAATTTTTCATCTTGACCTCTCCAGAGATCGAACCCAGGACCAGCGACACGGGTGGTCCCGGGTTTGATATCGGCCGATCAGCCAGCGTGTTGACCGCTCTGCCACGGAGCTCGTTCTTGAGTCTTTTGAGGTGGATCCGCTCATAGATTTTCCCCAAAGAACTCTTTAAGCTAATACGATGAGGGATTTTTATGTCTTTGCCTGGCTTGGGGATGCCGATCACAAGTGCTTCCTTCCAGCCGCCTGGAAAGGTGCAATTTACAAAACACGCATAGAAAATGCTCAAAAGTAGAAGGGGGAGGGTCTGTGGAAGGCATTTGAGCGTTTCGTTTGAGACTCCCGTCAGAGCCGGGTGTATTTCGGGGTGTGAAATTGCGAAATCTGTCAAGATCTTCCCTACGCTTGTAATCAAAAGCAAAAAAAACAACAATAGCGCGTTTTAAAATTGCTCCAGCGCCATCTAGTTCTCGTTACAGGAACTTAGTATTTACTCCTGCAAAATTGTTAATTTATAGCCGAAAATATATATTTTAACTGACGTTACATGGTTCACACCTCTCCTGGGAAGACCACAAAACTAAAGAGACCTCGTATTTCAAAATTGGTCAAGGCATTATGGCTACAGGAAGGGTCAACTTTTTGCCAGTTTTTACCAGTTAACGTCCGCTGTATATTTGTTTTTTTGACGGGGAAGAATCCGAATCTACTGACACCTCACACCACAAAATCCGTCCAGCCGTTTAGGCTGCAGGATGCAACAATGGAACAGACATATTTACATACATACATACATACATAGATATATACATACATACTTACATAGGCTCGAAAAACATTACCCTCCTTCTGGGTGGGTCAGTCGGGTAAAAAGATAAAGATGATATAAAAAAAAGCTTTTATTTTCTGATAAGTTTTATAAAATAGATAAAAGTCTGAACTCACCTGAAAAGAAAATGAACAAAATATTGATATTATAAATAAACGTGATACAAAAATAAAGGAAAAGACATATACCACAGAAGAAATTGAACGTTTTTTAACTGAGTTTGAAGACTGAATTTAATACAGAAAGGGGGATTTTTAATAGATTTTTAAGTTCTATATTCGTACTATTTTCTAGGCAGGTAGTTACCTATTTTTATATCTTTTAAAATTAATAAAAAAACATGATACACATTATTTTATTTCATTTTCTTTCAAGTCTTCCCGAGGTGTTAAAGTCCGCTCCACACTCTCGGCGAAACTACACGGGAATAGGCGAATACGAGAGTGTGGAGGCACTATTCGGCAAGTGTCGGCAAGTCTCGGCTATATTCGTCAAGTCCCCATTTGGTGGCGGTATTTTGTGCAAACAACAAAGGAGTCTCTGGTAGTTTTGTGTTTGCGCGAGACACTGCCTCCACATTCCCGCCGCGACAGTCTACTTGCTGCGATCCTTGCGCGTGCACGTCGATTTCATACTAATAAATGTCGAAAAATTGGGCCCAAAACTCAAAAAACCTTTTAGGAAACGTACCAATGCTATCTCATAATATGATCCTACTTAACAAATATGATTACCTATAACGGTAGAAATAAGGAATATGATGCCTGGAATGAGATACCTAAGTATGGAGCCTTAAATATGGACTAATATTATAAAATATCGAAGATTGTTTGTCCTATTTTAATGAAATTGGTACAGAATAATAATAAATAACAAATAGCCTGTGAAATGGCTACCCAACATCACTATTCCACGCGGACGAAGTCGCGGGCACGACTAGTATTTCAATAAAATATTTCAAATATTATTCCAATGCCTTATAATAACTTTTTCCTCGTTATGACTTAAAATTTAGCATAATACTAGTGTTGCCGAACTATCGGTTGTTCCACTATCGATAGTTGACCTTGAAAATCAGTTAGGATATCGATAGGACTATCGATAGTATCGATACTATCGATAGTGAAAAATGTGGTAAAACTATTGATGATTTGCAATAGTATCGATAGTATTAATCCTTGATAGTCGCTATGCTATCGATAGTATCGATACTATTATTGCCTCTAACAACATTACTATCGATACTATCGATAGTATCGATAGGTTTGGACTATCGATAGTTGTTTATTTTTCGATAGTATTGATAATGGTTAAATAGCAATATAACAAAAGAATCTCGTTAACCCTAGAGTACTAACCATCGCCTGAGAGGCCGCGCGGCGGTAATTTTCTGGATTTTTCTGGAATACGTGCGGCCATAACTGCTCGTGCGCCCGTGCCAACTCAGTTCACCCCGCGACGCGATAGGTAGCAGACACGCGTCCGGCGGGCTCTTACCATTGCGGAGTTACAGAGTTGCCGATCGCCTGGGAGGCGATCATTAGTATTTAAGGTAAAAAAATAATTTACCCATAATTTTTTGTTTTTGGATTTATTTCTAAACTATTGCATATTATAAATCAAAATTAATTTTTTGTTTATAGATAAACCTAGAAAACAGTGAAATAAAGAGGTTTTTGCTAGAATGCGACTAAGGAAGTGAAATAGAAGATCATTTAGAAATAAAAGATCATTTAGAAACTGAAGATTACGATTCGGATGACAGTGTTGTTGACCCTACATTTTTACCCCCGAGGCTAGAAGAAGACGAATCATTACACATTATTACACATCCGTCCCTCCGGAATGATATTTCATCTACTAGCAGTGCACCCAGCACGTCAAATTGATCCACACTACCAGCAACAGAAACAATGAGAGAATCTCTCTTTTAATTATTTAAATTAATATGATATTTTATATTTTAATTATTTAATCTCAGAATTTAATTATTTACTTACTTTTAAATTATTAAATGTTACGCGAGACATAATTATTATTATTAAAAACGGTTGCACTCACGTTATATTTAGTCGGTATTGCCGACCGGGTTTCGGCCAATTCAGATGGCCATCTTCAGGGCGAGTATCAAGGTCGTCGCGACACGGCCGTTCCTTGAGCACTAACGGAATCCGCGCGCGCCGCCCGCCTCTCCGCGCGACGCGCTCGTGCCGATGCGTTGGTTGGGGGGTCAGACACCCCCGAAGATGTTGTGGCTGGTACCAAAACGACCTCATATGCCTCTGATGGTTGTGAACGGCTCATGTGCACAGAGCTAACCGTGTCAACTCCTTGAACTAAAATGTCCTCGTTAGATACACAACCGACCAACCGAGATACTGGTGGCGATACGTGGATGACGTTTATGCAGTATTGAATAAAAATTGGGTTATGTCTTTTCTTGCTCATCTGAACAGCATTCATCCAAAGATTTATTTTACTGCCGAGCAAGAAAATGATGGGGCTCTAGCATTCCTTGATGTATTGGTCATGCGACAATCCGACGGGAGTCTCACGCATACGGTTTACCGTAAACCGACACATACCGACCGATACTTAAGATCTGACTCACACCACCATCCGGCTCACTTGGCATCGATTCCACGCACGCTGATAAACAGAGCTCTGCGTCTGTGTGATCCTCAACACATAGATGCAGAATTAACACACGTGAGGCAAGTGCTGGAAACGAATGGCTATAGTTGGAGACAGAGCCTTCGGGTCAGTGAAAACGCATCGGAGCGTCCCACTTCTGTGGATCGAGCGCTAGTATTCCTACCTTTTGTCAAAGGGACCACAGACAAAATTGGTCATTTACTACGTCGCCGGTACAGTATAAAAACTATTTTCCGACCTTTGACGAAACTACGAAATTTAATGCGCTCTCCCAAAGATAGAGACCCACTTAATGTACCGGGCGTATACATGGTGCCTTGTGAATGCGGTAAGTGTTACATAGGTGAAACAGGACGCAACGTGACTACAAGACTAACCGAACACATCCGCAGCTTGAAGAAATTGGACAAAAATGGATCTGCAATCGCCGAGCACGCCTTGGATTCGGACGTGGCTCACTACATTCGCTTCGACAAAGCCAAGGTACTGGCAAGGGAAAAGGCTTTCGTCCCACGTAAAGTACTCGAGGCAATAGAGATAGGGCGGCGTCCGAATTTTAATCGTGACGGAGGTTGGAATTTGCCATCAACTTGGAAACCAATACTTCAAGCTGAACAATGCAACGAGGACATTTTAGTTCAAGGAGTTGACACGGTTAGCTCTGTGCACATGAGCCGTTCACAACCATCAGAGGCATATGAGGTCGTTTTGGTACCAGCCACAACATCTTCGGGGGTGTCTGACCCCCCAACCAACGCATCGGCACGAGCGCGTCGCGCGGAGAGGCGGGCGGCGCGCGCGGATCCCGTCAGTGCTCAAGGAACGGCCGCGTCGCGACGACCTTGATACTCGCCCTGAAGATGGCCATCTGAATTGGCCGAAACCCGGTCGGCAATACCGACTAAATATAACGTGAGTGCAACCGTTTTTAATAATAATATTTACTTACTATTCTAAAAATTCGTTACATTTTTTTTGCCAATTGTCTTAATTTTATTTTATTTTTCATATTGTTTCCAAAGGACTACTACGTCAAAATTTTTGTGACTAACGTTGAGTTTGAGGCTAAATTTGATAGACTACCTATTAAGTTTTGCATGTTTTTGTTATTAAGTTCAAAAGGGCAAAAGATGACCTATTATGTTTTATTTTCTTTTTAGTAAAAACATTTGAATAAATTTTGTTTTTATTTTTTTTGTAAAAAGTAGCCTCCCAGGCGATGGTTAGTATTACGCGATGTAAAAAAAAGGTTAGTACTCTAGGGTTAAACCCACATAGTTACACAGGTTTAGTTAGTGTCACAGCACAGCCCATCAAATAAAAGTTTTATAGTACAATCTTTGGTTGTACTGATTATTAATTAATGTGATTAGTAAGTCTATGTTTGTATCTCAAATTACGTGTAGGTAATTTTCGTGTGCAAATGTATTATAAACTAAAATGGATCTAATTAAGAAGATACAGTTAAAAAAAAGTAAGTAATTGATATAGATTTTGCAATATTTATATACATTTTTTATTTAGTTCGTGGCAATACTTTTAACTGACAATTTACGGCGTACATGGTAAATGGAATCCAGCGTTACTTTGTGGTTACTTATAATGCTTTAAAAGAGTACTCAAGTGAAATATTATCTCTGTAGTTTAAGATGTTCATTCATTTTTTACTGGGTTGGGCATACTGAATAAAGTTATGTAGCAAAACATCAAAAGTAATTAGTAAATGTTTGAAGCATTAATTATGAAAAAAAAAAATCATGTCCTGTAAAATTTGTCATAGCAATGATTAGTGCGTAACGATTCGTTTTATTTTTTTAGGAAACATAACAGTTGTTGCTGAAACAGAAGACGAAGACTTCACTCAATGTGATAGCCCACCATCGAAAATGTATGCTAGAGCTACCCTAGGTCAGAAAGTTGAGTTATATACTCGTATGTTTGAGTTCTTAGGTTAAATTTTCTGCAACGCGGATGCTTAATCTGGTATGGCTCTAAATGGCTCTGATGAAAAATGTATTGATCAATTGGTAAATTTATGAAAGAACATCTACGATCCGAAATCGATTCTAACCGATTTTACAGTTTCGTGATTTGTACACATAATATAACACTGGATTCAATCGCGAAACTTATATGCACTGAAAAAAATAGATTCTAACTAAGATACATCTCCTCTTAGTTGACGATATATTATCTGTTATAAATAATTATTTGAATATCCTAAACAAGGTGGCTTAGTTGTCAGAACAAATTCATTAAATTCATATCAACAACTTACGCCTATAGTTCATTTCAATCAAGATCTTAGTTACTTCGTACATTGTTTATATTTCTTGTTTAATTCTATTAATTCGCCTTGTTACATTATGTATTTAAGTTTGTTAATTCTAAAAAGCAACATGAGAGTTTCAAATAAATTATAATCTTCTATTTAAACAAGCATCTTTGTTGATTTAATAAATTATTTAATAAAATCAACTGTTAGAAGTAGTCAAATAAAATAAATACTTTGATATTTCAACTAGAAAAACGAACAAAACGTTTCCGTATCCACCTCCCGCGCATCTCCCCCGCGCCGCGCCCCTTGTTCGCCCGACCAGTGCCGCGCGCGTCCCGCACCCCCACCCCGCCGCAGCCGCACCTCGCGCCATTTTTTTCGCGACAAGTTCGTTCGAGTTGCAATCCACTAACTTTATTCTCAATTTGTAATTAGTTCCATTTTTACAAGCTTTTTTACTGTGAACTGTGTTCGAGAAAGTCAGTACCTACGTTCCTTAATACTGTGCAAGTGAAACATGGATGAAGTGGCGGAGTTACTGGAAACATGGGAGCTGCCCTCATTTCCAAATTTGCTGGTAAGTGTTAAGTACTCTTTTAGTACTTACGTCGTACATACGATTGTTAAATTATTCGGCGATATTTTGAATTTGTTACAAGTAGGTAGGTACCTAATTGTTAGGGTTAGGTAAGTTCTAATTGTTTGTTGTTTTGTATTTGTGTGTGTAATGGCGGCTATGTCCGCTTTTTCTCCCGCTAGTTGGCGCCTGTGTGTTTGGAGGTCATTCATTTTGACAGCTCCTTATATCGTTGTATGGTGGTTTGTTTGTTTCTGTTGAATTATTCATTATGGCAGAAAAATACGGATCTTGGACTGTTTGTGAATTAAAAAAAGAATTAAGACGAAGAAATGCAAGATTAACTGGAAAAAAAGAAGACCTTATTGAAAGGTAAGCCTTCATAATTTCTCCTTTTTTGTCCGAGAGCTAGCGTGCCACTTTCCACTAAGTACTTTCACCAATTGAAGATTTTGTATAATAATATGTATCAAAGGTAGAAACAGGTATACGTCTGGTCTGGCTAATCAACAGAGAAGTGTGCCAGGTACTACGCACAGGTGAACTTTTGAATGTGGCACGATTTATAACCTAACAATATTGGCATTATGATTTGGAGTTTAAAAGCTTTTTACAATATATGGTATTAAATTTTATATTATTATTTGTTACAGATTGGCTGCATATGACCGGAACAATAATTTTCTATATAATGCTGTGGAGGATCTAGTAGCAGAACCATTATCAAACATTCTGTGGCCACCAAATGAAGAATTCTCTTCTCTCCAACAGTCATCAAACGTGCCTCCTATAGATATTGTTCACTTAAATAACTATTTTTTAAATGTATATAAACTGGAAGAAGGCATGAGCATGTGTGCAGCCGTCCACAGAAAAGGTTACAACATGATGCAAAATAATTTTCTGTTAGCTGTGGTGGAATCAAAAAATAATGAATATTATTTTTACCGAGCACAAGTGAACAGTGAAATGACCAAAGCCCTAACTTATTATGTAAAACTGGTTCTTTCAATTGATGGAAGTATTGTCGAAACATCATGCGAATGCATTGCTGGCAAAGGGTTTAGAGCTGTGTGTAAACATGTCGCTGTTGTTTGCTATGCTTTATTGAACCTGAGAGAGAACAAAAAATTGTGTGTGAAACAAACTGTTACGGACCAAAAACAGGTTTGGCATATGCCTAAAAAAAGCAAACTAGATATTTCCCCAAAAAAGGCAGAACAAATTAATTTTAACATTCTTCTGTACAGTGTACAAAAGAAACAAATGAGAAATTTGTGTTATGATCCACGACCTCAACAGTATAGGAATATGCCGAATTTTAAGGATAATGTTAAGAACAGTGTCATAAACTACACTGCAAGCAGGAAGAGGGTTTTGTGTATTAATGGTATGTTTGCTCCAGCATCTATTCCAGACATTGCTCATGACCATGACTATTTACCCACTTCAATTATGCACCAAATGATAATAAATCGCATACAGGTCACAAAAGAAGACATCTTACATATTGAGCAAGAAACGCGAGCTCAGAGTGGTTGTGTTACCTGGTTTCAACAACGGTCAATGCGGGTAACAGCATCCATCATCGGTACCATCATTCACATGACAGACAGGAAGAATATCAAATCATTGGTGGATTCTATCATTGAACCAAAATCTTTTCGCTCACCGGCAACTAACTGGGGCAAGCAATGTGAGAAAAAGGCTATCCGTGCATATGAGGAGGCAACAACTAATAAGGTTGTAAACTGTGGGCTTTTTGTCTCATTAGATCATCCTTATGTAGCTGCGTCTCCAGATGGACTTGTGCAATCATTAACTGTTTTGGAAGTTAAGTGTCCCTATTCAATAAAGGACTCTGTTATAAATTGTGATACTGTACCATATTTGGAAATGAAGAATAATGAACTTTCTTTGAAACATACCTCTAATTATTTTTATCAAGTGCAAACCGAAATGTATGTCACAGACCGTGAGTTCTGCGATTTTGTCATCTGGACAAAAAAGGATTATAAATGTGTTTCTATTACAAAAGATGTTAATGTAATAAAAAATGAAATACTACCAAAAGCAAAAGAATTTTTTGAAAAATATTTGCTACCAACTCTAGCTGAGAAATACTTTGGTCGATAAGTAAAGCCTAGTTATTTATTAAGAACGCGCAGAGCGTTTTTTCAGCCGTTTTCGCTTTTTTGTTAAACAATTGCTCTTATTTTAAAACAAAATTACAAAAAGTAGCTCGGACAAAGTGTAGTGTCTTGTGGCAACATATGTTATAAATATATTTCGTTGTAATTTAGTTAAGTAATTTAGGTACTTATTCACTGAACCGTTTTCTTTGGGAGGTTAAAAACGGTTTAGTCGATAAGTACCTATATTAGTTGAAACCAGCACCTTACATCTTACATACACCAACATCTTACATATTGAGCAAGAAACCCGAGCTCAGGGTGGTTGTGTTAACCACTCTGAGCTCGATTTATTAAATAACAAACATTTAATAACATTTAATTTAACATTTAATTTAAGTATGTTAAGTATGTTAACAAAGTATGTTTCTAGTAGGTCATGGTCATGAGCAATATCTGAAATAGATGCTGAAAATAACTTCATTTTTTTATTTTCTTACCTCCATCCATAATATTATTACGAAAATTTGCTAACATAAAGCAAACAAAAACTATTCTACTTCCCAATGGAACCAAATTGCTTGATAAATAGGTAAGTATACGATATGTTTTGCCCAAACCAATAATCCTTTCCACATGTATTCGATTTGATGATAATATTTTAGAACGGCAAAGTTGCTCAGGTTCGAGCTGCCCAGACTTTTTTTTCAAAAATTCTGGTATGTTAACAGTTACATCTTTAGAGGCTAAAATGTCTTGTATATTAAAACCTCGATCTGCTAATACTATGTCATTCCTTTCTAATAAATTGTATCACTTATAGAACCTCCGTAACTATCAGATACAAAAGTTATACTACCCATACTAGAAATACCAACTAATACTTTCAACGTATTACAAGATTTGTATGTTGAATAGGTGAGTTGCTGGGACCCTGGATTTTTGGGTTGGTCTATTTTGATTTCAGTGCAGTCTATTATTACTGTGCTTGTACATTTACGGCCTTTGAACTTAGCATTTTGGTTCGCAGTTTGAAATGGTACCCAGATATTAAGTTCCTTAAACTGACAATAAAGAAAGTTGATCCAAGTGATAAATATACGGCTAACTAATGGCTCGCTGATATCAAATTTAAATGCTAGTTCTTTATTAATCATATTGCGCCTAAGCTTTACAACAGTAAGTAGAAATTCATTGGCTGGTGTTAAGACACGGACACTCATTACACATCCAGATGGATAATACAAAAGGTGATTTACAGCAGGTCCTAAGATATTGAAAACAAGCCAAAAGTGTTCAAAACTATCAAACCCTGTATAGAATTTGAGTTCAGCTACTTTTGACTCCGCTTGCAAGTTTTCAATACAAAATGAGTTAAGCGGAGTGCTTGTCATAGTTGATGAATCACATTTCATCACTTTTTTCTGTTTATCTTCCTCTGCTTCTGTTAACGTCATCTGTATTTCAATCTCATTGCATGGTTCAGGTGCATTAGGCTTTGATTCATCAGACGTAGATGACAAATTTAAGGATTGCTTCTTCTGTGCCCGTTTTGCAGCACGTTCTTCTCTTTGCTTTGCTAACACTTTTTCTTGTTTGGTCCAGCTGAACTGACTAGGTATGGCATCCTTCTTGAGCCTAGGTTTTGCTGAAAAACAAACAAAAATTGAGTTCAAAACTAAATGAGGATATGTTAGATTAGATAGATAAAAGATATCAAGCCTGTGAAATGTTATTTATATTTAACATTGCAAATTAATACAACTTACGACTTTCTAACATACATTGCAAATTAATACAACTTACGACTTTCTAACATAGAATCCAGCGGCATCACATAATCTGTTGGGACAAAATGTTTATTGCAGATTCGTGCATTGCTTGTTGGTGTATATTTATATCTTCTTATAGCTGTAATCCACTTTTTTCTCAGATGATTATCTTTGGGAAACCTGTGTCCCGATGTTCTCGATGAGCATAGAGGCACAACACAACACTGGGGCATTTTATTTTTACAAAAGCGATGCTTATTTTCTTGAAAACACAATATTTCCTTGAAAATCAATTGAGTTTGACAGATAGTATGACCTCCAAGTTCACTGGCGCCATCTACTTCGAGCTTCTCAGATTACATGCCATTGCGAGCAAAGACGGTGCTGGTTGGAATTGGTGGATAGGCTTTAAAGATCGCTACGGGTTGAGTTTTAAGAACTCCTGAAAATCTTTCGGTTGGCCGTGTTGTTTATTCAAATCCTACAATATTAGCAGATTGTTATGAAAAGTTGGAAACAACTTTAATTAACCACAACTTGCTGGACTGTCCAGACAAAATATGGAACTGTGACGAGACGGGTCTAATGTACGTGACCAAACCCACTAAGAAAATAGGTATCTACCTAACCTCTATTATCTTTATATATTTTTTTTTAATTTTTTAAGTGGTAATGATATGATTGCAAAATCGTAATGGTATTTTTTATCAAGCATTTTTTTATTCTTCACCACTAGAGCCATCAATGTTGCAATTATTACACGTATATACTGCTTGATTATTGCTTATAATTTGACTTTGACAGTGTGTTTGATATGGATTGGTACAAAATGAGCATAATCCAGTCTAGAGCTGACTGGACTGCGTAACCTAACATCTTGTGAGAAGAGCCCATTGCAAGATCGGCACACCCAATAGTCATCTGCTAATACAGACTTTGCTGATTTTACATTTGTTTTTGAGGTTGAAAATAATTTTTTGACAAAATATTTGTCATATAAACATATAAATGGAAAAATGTACAGCAAAGTGGGACCACATAATGGCATTACACAAGGAAAACCCTGGCTACCGAAACAAAAGTCTTATAGCAAAATTGATTGATAGCCATGTCCTGCCTCATAAAATACAAAAAATGAAAGTTAAATATGCCACACAAATATTTAGCAGGACTGTGGCATCAAATATGGGATACCTCACAGGAAATAAATTTATTGTTTTTTTTTTTAACCCTTAAATGCATATTGTTGCCAATTGTATACGGACCGTAAAATCTCGATTTATTCGAATTATGCACGAAGTACGTGTATCCAAACGCATTACAACCATAGACTGAAAACTCATCTGTCATAAAAGTAATTGTCAAAAGTGACATGGCGCGTATTTTCTAAATAATTTGACATCTAGCTCTGGATGGCGGAAACATTTGAAGGTTACGTGAAAGCGAGATTTTGATTTTTGTTTTCTGTGTGAAAAAGCATATTAATTGTTTTATAAAAATAGTTATTACACTGAAATAAAGGTAAGTTTTCTAAATCAAACGTTATTTTGTTGAATTTTGTTACAAATCTTCATTTTTTTCCCCTAAATATGAATGTTGCCATTTGTCTACACTATGCGTATACGGGTAATTAAATTTCTGCTTGGGCTCTGCCTACTTCTAAGTTTTTCTGCATTCTCTTTAGCTTTCTTTGCTTTGTTTTAGCATGTCGCGATCATTGCGGGAAAAGGATATTGAGACTATGCTTGCGGCGTTAGAAAACGGTGATATTTCCGAAGATGAGGATGATATCGGCGATGAAAATGATATTGATTATTATCCTAATATTCATGAGTTGTTGCATGAGTTGGACAGTGAACACGATGAAGAAAACTTAGCTGAAGAAGATCCACCACTGCTTATTGAAGAAGAGGGAGTTTCAAATAGGGTGCAGTCTCCGGAAACAGCAGCAGGACTTTCGCCTGGTCAATCGTTGTCAGGTGGTATAGGTATAGCAGAGTGGAGGTCAAGAAGTAGAGAACTTATTTGGAAAAAAAAGAACCTGGAATGGAATGATGAACGCGTAAAGTTTTTAGGATCAACGGAACTCCCTGAAGAAATAGCCCAGTTAGATACCCCTTTCCAATTTTTTTCACAATTTATGAATGAGAGTATTCTCGCTAAAATTGTTGACGAGACAAATTTATATATTATACAAAATAGCATTTCAAACTGTCCTCCTGTAGGTATCACGGAAATTCGACAGTTTTTAGGCATACTAATATTTATGTCAGTTTTCCATTATCCCAGTGTAAGATCATACTGGGGTAAGTATGGCTTCCAAAATATAATGCAGACTATGACTGTGAACAGATTTGAGAAATTACGATCGGTCATTCACTTCAATGACAATCTCCAACACCGTCCTGTAGGTCATCCACAACACGACCGTCTTCATAAGATAAGACCTCTGATACAACATCTGAATAAATGTTTCATGAATGCCGCTCCATTTGAACAAAGATTATCGCTGGACGAACAAATGTGTTCTACTAAGGTGGCACATTTTATGAAACAGTATCTCCCGAACAAACCGCACAAGTGGGGATTCAAATTATTCGTACTTTGTTCCCTTTCAGGGTATGCCTATACATTTGAGATATATTCTGGAAAACAAGACGATGAAAATCTTCCAGGGGAACCAGATCTTGGTGTAATAGGAAACACTGTGATTCGTTTATGTCGTTCAGTACCACGGATGCAAAATCATATCATTTATTTTGATAATTTTTATACTTCGGTTCCCTTACTTTATTATTTGAAAAAGCAAGGAATATATGCATTGGGGACTATCCAAAGAAACCGTCTGGGAAAAAATTGTAAGCTGCCTACTGTAAAAGATTTTATGAAGGAGTCTGTTACTCGTGGTTCTTATGAAGAGCAAGTCGCTGATTATGACGGTGTAGACATATCAGTTACATGTTGGAAAGACAACAAAGTAGTCACTTTGGCTTCGACTTATGTTGGCTCTGAACCGGCAAGTACAGTTTCTAGATATGATAAGAAACAAAAACGTAAAATAGATATACCCTGCCCAAAAATAATCAAAGATTACAACGCCCATATGGGCGGTGTTGATCTCATGGACAGCTTTTTGGGCAGATATAAAATCAGGATCAAAAGCCGCAAGTGGTACATACGTCTGTTCTATCATATGATCGATATGGCCGTAATCAATTCATGGGTTCTCTATAAAAAAAAGAATCAAAACCACGCAAATATGACATTGGCTGATTACAGAGGGGAGCTGGCAGAAGCATTGTGTAACTATAAAAAAACAGAGATTAAAAGAGGACGGCCTTCCAATTCAAGTTTAGAGAAGGAGTTGGAAGCAAAAAGAAGTCGCGGAAATATGAAGCCTGTTCCACCAAAAGATGTTAGGACTGATGGTGTTGACCATAATGAACGAAGATGCGAAAATAAAAATAGATGCAAACTTCCCGGCTGCAAGGGATTTTCTCGCACCGAATGCACAAAATGCAAGGTGGCTTTATGTCACACAAAGCACAGGAATTGTTTCGCAACTTTCCATGGCATACAACCCTAATTTTCAAATAAATATCAGCAATTAATAAAATTTTAGTTAACGATTTGTTTTACTTGTATACGCATATTGTTGCCAAATGTCAACAAACAGTTTTTTTAATTAAAAAAAATAAATAAATATCATAAGATTTTTTTTATTATTTTTCCCATATCATATGACTCAAAAGCTATCAGAAAACATTTTTTTTGAATCAAAATAAAAAATCATGCATTTAAGGGTTAATTTATCACTATTCATACACATTGTGCCTTTATTGTGAATAAATTGAGTATTTACTTTTGATATTGATAACATATCTTTGACATCATAAAATGATAACACATTTTCTAAAATTAATCATAGCCACATTGATATCAGAGAAATGTACAATTGAAGTGACTTTGCAAGCAACTTTTTATTTACTTTTTAATTATACATTTAAAATAGTTATGTTTTCCTTTTCAGATGAGAAGATCTTACAAGAAGGCTGCAAGGAGACGGCAAACATACTTCTGTTCTATGATTATTTATTCGACTCTATGAATGGCAGCCACTCAAGAAAAAATGAGGCTTTCGGCAAACCCCTCTTGACGGCAGCGACACCAAATTCCTGCCATATAAAATTTTGGACAGACAGACGGCGTTTTAGCATTATTAAATAATTTAAAGATAATATATAATATTGCGTATGTCTGGATGCGGCTCCTAAATCAAGACCCACTTCAAAATTTATTTGGGGCAATTAGAAGCCACGGGTACATAACACTAACCTAACACCAGACAGATTTTGCAGTACTTGCACTACTTTGATTATTAATAATATGTCTAGTGTCCATGCCCCAGGCACACATTGTGAACATCTGAAAACTTTCATATCTCCTGTAGAAAATGACTGCAAAGCTGCATGCATGCTTGATCATTGACTGCAAGATTTGTCACAGACACATTAAATACGGTTTTACCACCCCCAGTAACATTGACAAGGCGGTATAAAAAAAGTTGATGCTGAGCCGGTATTCACTTCTGAAATATTCGATATGCTAGAAGCTCTTACCAGAAACAGTAGTAATAAGGGTCTTATGTACCTATTTAAGTTTAGATGAAATGGCAATTAGAAAAAGACTGGTGGTTCCGACGACCCAGCATCTGCAGCAGGCAGTACTAGTGAAGTTATTTGCTCAGAAGACAGTAGCAGTGATCAATCCAAAAGAGGATGTCAACTTATAGGCAGAGAATTAATGATAAAACTCGTCAAAAATAATCCATTAAATTATATAAGTTCGCCAAAAAAATAAACTTTTGTGTTTTAGATTATCTGAATCTATTTAATGAGAGGATTTTGAGTATACTTTTCGCAGATGTGTGACAGAAAATGCCAGTAATATGGCAAAAATAAGACAAGTATTAGCGCACCTAAAGTGTCACAAATCCTATTAAAAATATAGTCAAGTATTTCAACTACGAATTTCGTGAAACATAAAACAATACTTATTAAGAGAAAACCGACCTTACACCAACAGGTCAATTAATATATGAAGAATTTCAAAAAGCAGAGATACGCAAATTTTTATAAAAGATTAAAGAGAGCTGTGGCATTTGACAAAGAAAACACCTTTGAGAAGCTAAAAAAAACCGGCCAAGTGCGTGTCGGGCCACGCGCAGTGTAGGGTTCCGTAGTTGCGAATGACAACTTTGAGTTCACACTATTCACACTCGCACCTTACAGTTTAGCGACCAAAAACATCTAACAATGAAAATAGTATGAAATTTTACAGTTTATAAGTTGGTTGCCTATAACTTTTTAGTTTGTTCTTAGTACTCAGCTCTGAAAGTTTTCCTTTAAACTTCAGTATATATACTACTGCTGTAATTTTTTTCATGTATCTATATATAACCGTTTAGCAGATAGAGGGGGGGGACATTTACCTCTAACAAAAATTCGCACTTTAAAACCAAATATTTCGGAAACGGATCCCTAAATCGGAAAATGGTGTTCTCAACCTCATAATATTTTTGAAAGACCTATGTAACGATACCCCACACGATGGGTAAATAGAGAAAAAAAAATTACTCCCCCAATTTACTTGTATGGGAGCTACCCTAAAAAAAATTTTTTTTCATGTTTTTATTCTACCACTTTTTTGCCATGATTAATATACATATCCATACCAAATTACAGCTTTCTAGTACTTATAGTCTCTGCGTAAAACCGCGGACGGACAGACAGACAGACAGACAGACAGACAGACATGGCGAAACTATAAGGGTTCCTTGTTTACTACGGAACCCTAAAAAGGATATGAATCCATATGCAAAAAGCATTTTTAAAATAAAAATTAATTTGTGCATACGGAAGAAAAAGGGCCGTCGTTTATCAACACAAGCAAAATGAATTGCATTATCAAAATAAAATAGAGCCCGAAATGCTAACGATTTTCGTCTAAATTTTTTTACTTCCCTCATGGACCACTTTCAATAATAAGGTGGCACAAATTAATATTGAGAGAGGGATATGTCCCCAAGCTTTTGCCCTGATGAAAAAAGAGGTAATGCATTAAGCTATTAAGGAATTTGATCTAAATGGTATAATTTAAGAAGGTGCAGTATTTAAAATATATTATTCTTTTTCACATTGAATAATGGAGTGAGAAAAAAAAAAGTTCCATTATCTTTGATGAAATTTTTTGGACGATGCTCTAAACTAAGTTAAAAAGAAAGACAACAGAAGTGGGTTTTTGGAGCTTAATCCCAAAAAAAAACAGAGTTTGCTGATCATGCTCTTGGCGCATGAGCGAAATTTCGAGAAACAGCTATTCATATTATATTATTACTATACTATACAAGTCACACTAAATAAATTGATTTAGCAAAACATTTTACACCCGCGTCATTTCATAACACCAATATACTTTCGTTTTGTTATGTTCGAGAAAATGTTGACATTCTCAACTTGAATTTACATGACACCAAACGTAATAATTCATAATATGGCAAAGTTTTTTAAGTATGTATTTCTATATTTTTATTCATAAACCCATTTATTTGAAACCTATTTATTTTTCTTGTATTAACGTTATAAATAGGGGTAATCGCAGTGACGTAAGATCATTTGTCAAGATCATAGCAGTAAATATGTCAAAATCATCGAAAAAGTTGAATCTTTCGTTTTATATTTTAATTCTCCTCAAGTTGTACGTCGGTGTGAGCCAACTATTTGGTTACTCGAATAAAAGAGCCCGTATGTTCTCCACCAGATATAAAAATTAAACTTAAGAATCAGTCCTGAAGAGCCCCCTCTATTGTTCAGTTTATTTATTCTTCGCGTTTTTTTTTCATAATAGTAACCGTATTTGTTACAGCCCTCTTTGCTGATGGAAGACCAGTGAGTAAAACTTTAAAAATACAGCCGTCTGAAAAATATAGAGATCGTCTTATTTTCTGATAAACTTTTTGACAGCATTAATACGTTTTTTTTTTCGTACAGCAACAACTTCGAAAAAAATGAAAAAGATATGAGGAGGGCTGTTGTAGAAAACTCTCCTCATTACAAATTTTCGGAAAAAGCATGTAAAAAACTAGAAAAAATTTAATTCATTGATGAATCAGGAAATGAGAATGCAGTACCATCATTAAAAAACTTTTAAAAAGACAACAAAAAAAAGTCACATGAGAATATGGCAGTTTTGTAAGAAAATCAACAATAAACCACTAAACAAGGTTCCAAAAATTCGAATATACAAGCTCGACCTTCTAACCCAAATTATAACCAAATGCGGCAACCTAACACGGTTTTATTTCCTGCAGGTA
This sequence comes from Rhodophaea formosa, assembly GCA_963082605.1. NCBI lineage: Eukaryota > Metazoa > Arthropoda > Insecta > Lepidoptera > Pyralidae > Rhodophaea > Rhodophaea formosa. The sequence continues at coordinate 12,529,818 of OY720229.1, read as the reverse complement.
TTGCAAATTCCCTAAACACACTATTGAAATTGCAAACAATAAAATTCGTAGCTAAATGTCTGACTTCAACCCTATAAGAAGGGTGTTAATTACAATCATAAGGATGATGGCCATGACGAAGTCGATGGAGTCATCCCATCCGAAGACAATCCGATAAACTAAAACGCGCCTCGCTACGGTGTCGCGCGAGTCGCGACACAAATTCGGACACCACAAAATCCACTGTATCCAAATGCACTAGGCCAAACCCACCATTTCCGCTGTATCCAAATCCACTGTATCCAAACCCATTGTATCCGCTGTATCCAAGACCACTGTATCCAAACCCAATGTATCCGCTGTATCCAAATTCACCTGTATCCAACCTTACTGTACCTAAGTTCACCGCACTCCATTCGCCTCTTGACACCTCTAAATCACCAGTATACGAGATTTATTTAAATCCATCAAAAAAATTACTACCCCACATAGTAGTCTACACCACTGCTTCTAATGTACCTCTTGACCGTGAAGAAGGTCTCATTCTAAATCAAAATCCTTCAAAGGATGTTCTTGTCCGTGATCACACAGATAGCAATATTTATTACGAACACCTTAATACAAAATATTGCCGATTTTTCTCACTATGATTGCTGCAGTACCGGATAGGGCTATATATTTTTATATGATCTCTCGCCGTATACTTTGCTATAACGTCTATAATTGGCGTTCCGCTTTTTGACAGTTTACCTTCTGCAATAGCCATGGTTTCAATTGTTACTATTACTATCATTAACGAAACGTAATTTACACATTTTGCATTTAAATGTTAAGGATCTTGACTTGACTGTTGGAGTGACAGTGTTGCTAAAAATGTACAGAGTGATTAAATGAATTCAAAGATGCCTCATGCAATGCTGCATGTTATGGTTGGTAAACATCATTCAGTGACTGCTATATTAAAAAGAGAACTACCTGATTTGATTATTGCTAAATGTTAGTCACTCTTTGCATCTATATTTGCGGAAAAAGCGGCTCAATGGGCATGTTGACTAAATTTTTTTTCATGTTGCTATGTAAAGTCCTGCCAAAAATAAACACAATAGTGACAGAAATACATTTCTAAACAAAAAACTCTTTCAGTTATAAAAGTTTTAAAGACACATGTTTTTAGACGTAAATTTTTTGACGTGAAAACGCGCCGGTGAAATGCCTACATATTTGTGACGTCACAAGCTTGTATTTTGTATGGGTGGCGTGAGAACTTTGTTTGGTAGCTATACGAAATATTTCGTTTATGGTAATGGTTTCATAATAAAAGTTGCTATAAATTTTGCAGACTAAAATACAGTATAATTGTAATTAAAGATTTTCATACTTTAAAAAATGGTCATATTCACCCAACTTTAAAGAAGCTTTAAGATCACTTAACGAATCGATATCAAATTAAAAGTGTTCTTTATAGTGTTTTTAGATAGAAATTAGTCTCATTAGAAACAAATTTTATATAATCTTAACATTAGGCAACTACCGTATTATTACCCCGACAACTAGAATTTCTTGTGAGAGAACCCCATGATTTATTGACAGACTCAAATTGGTAGAATTCAATTTCAAAGAGTATCTAATGCACACAGCGTATTTCGATATAAAATAAAATGATACTAAAAGACAGTCGAAGAAATGCGGCGTCAAAAAAAGCAAATTAAAACCAACCAATTAATCGATTTAAATTGTATCAAAAATGAAACCAGCAAAATGCTAGGTAAGCAGTAAAACATTGTGGACCGAAGCGAAAAATTTGCATTTCTCTCTTTTATAAATCCCCTGCAGCATATAATCATTTCCGAAAAGCAGGCATCGTGCTAGCTGCCCCCAGTACCGTTCACAGGTGGTTACGAGAGACTAATTGCCTCCCAGGGTTTAATGATGATGTTTCACAAAATATTTCACATAAATTTGCTGCTAGAATAATTAAAAACAATATTCTATTTGTTTCGATGAAAAGAGTAATAATTTTGATTTTAATTGTGTTCAATTAAATTTGAGATTTGTACCACTCGTTTCACCCACATCACCGAACTCCCAGTGGGAACTCCATAGCACCTCTCAGAGATCTCAGAGACATGGTTGCAGAGGTCCAATCGCCAGCCAGCGTGCTGGTACGTAAGAAAGTACCTTCGCCAACTGGCGGGAATGCCCATACAACTGTAAAATCCCTGTGGGTTTCTTTCTAATTAATGATTTATCTGGCAACAAAAAACAAATCTAGAAACTCAAAGTATAAAGTTATATGTGTGATGATTTTTCCGTATATATATTTATTTATTATTGAGTGAACCAAAAGGCAAATCTAGTACCTCAATGTATAAGGTTATGGAATGAGACAGGCAGAAAAGTTAATGTGGGGGGTGTTTGAAAGACGCAGTTTTGAGGAAATGTGTGATAATCCACAAATTTTGGGCGAAACAGGCGTCAATATCGAAGACAGCAAACATAAAATAAATAGAAAAAGACATTACATCCAAGAAAAGAAATGGGAGTGAGTTCATGCGGCTCACTTTGTTTGCGGTTTGACGACCATAATCCTGCAAAACATTGCCAAGGATTCAAGATGCGCCGGACACGCTGGTTAGGAACATGCGACTTCGTCAGCACGGAGTATTCTGTGTCAAGGTGAACTCAACTCCGAAATATTGACTACACAAAGAGATTTTATCAAAATGTACTCTATTTCTCTGAAAAAACCTTACCTTCAAGAAAAACTCTATCACATACATCCCACAGCACATAAAAAAATCACATCAGAAATATAAAACCAGAAACACAACATAACCGCAACCTCCACCCGAACAACCAGTGATTGTACGAAACGTTCGTTGCGGCCTTTGTTATTGAGAAAAGGATTAAAAGCAAAGATTCGATTGTTTACATGGGATTTATTAGTCATTAGGCGGGTCTACACAGAGCGAGCAGCCTCGCGAGGCATTTGCCGCGCGAAGCAGCTCGCTCTGTGTGGACGTGCCTCGGCCGAGGCAAACGCGCGCGCTGCCGCGGGCGAGCGTCCGTGCGCCCGAGCCATCCAGTGTCGGCTTTTTGTTTTGCTCAAAGGCGCCTCAGTCGTTTGCCGCGCGCACTCTGGACGCTCGCGTATATTGTTTCATGCCTCGCTCGAGTATAATAAGAGTAAAATATGAATAAAGATCAGTGTTTAAAATTAATATTTCTCTATGGTGTAAACACCTGGCTATGGAATGCAAGTGATCCTAATTATACAAATAGGGGACTTAGGGAAGATGCCTGGTTAAATATTAGCCGCGAGATGAATGTACCGGTTCCTGATTTAAAAAAGAAAATGGAGTCATTAATGGGATCCTTCCGGCGGGAAAAATCACGAGAAAAGAAAAGTCGTTTAACAGGATCAGGTAAGATATATATTTATTAATTGCTTTCACAGTTACTACTAAGAACTATTTATCTATTATAAAAACTTGTAACTTATTTTCCAGGTCGTGATGAGGTTTACAGATCTAGCTGGTTTGCATATAATGCCTTTGCATTTATGTCTGATAGGAACGAGCCAGGTACCACGCGGGATACTATGGAGAATGTAAGTACATAATATAGTTTTTATTGATAGTCATCTTGCCATGAGACAGTTCCATTTGTAATAAAATGTCTTGCTAGGTGGTCACGTATCTCTTTAGCATTATTTCCTCCACGTCGTGGTATTTGTTGAATTGGTAATAATGATGTTGGTTCTGATTCATTTCGCCAACTTCCTTCTACGATTTCCCCATCATTTCCCACCGCATCAAAAAAGCCGGGAGCTGAAAAGCTATTAGAAGGTGTTCTCCGTAAATAGTTGTACAAATGTATTGATGCTAAGACTACTTTTGTTGCTTGTTCGGGTTCTAATAAAATTGGTTTACGCAAAACTCTATAAACAGAACTTAACACTCCGAAAGCATTTTCTACAACTCTTCGTGCTCTGGAGAGTCTATAATTAAAAATTCTTTCCTTTGAACCTCTTTCTGGATTACCCTCGTATGGTCTCATGGTGTATTCATTTAGCTGAAAAGCTTTGTCACCTAATATATAAAATGGTACTTTGGGATAGTACGGTAATTGCAAAATTGTGGGTGATGGGATGTTAAGTTCTCTTTTCTCAAACTTTTGGTATAATTTTGTATTTTTAAATACACCTCCATCAGAAATCCGTCCTTTACTCCCAACGTTTACATATAAACTTGTAATTATCATCTACTAAGGCAAACAAAACTATACTTGAAAAAGATTTATAATTATCGTAGTCATTGCCACTGTTTATGGGTGACTGCAAAACAACATGCTTCCCATCCATCGCTCCCACAGCATGTGGGAAATTCCATTTATTTAGGAAACCGTTTGAAATTGCAACCCATTCTTGTTCTGTACCTGGTACCTAAAACAGATGTAAAAAAGTATGTATTATTTTACAGAATGAAACCGATACTAACGATGAAACAGTAAGAGCAACTCAAATCGCTCAAGACCCTTCACTTGACAATGACAACATTCAAGTTATGGAAAATCAGCAACAACAAGATGGCGCCAATAACACACAATCTAGAGTTGGAACACAAGACCAGAGATCCAGAAAACGAAGCAAAAGAAGACCAGCGAAAGACACAGACGATTTATCGGACGAAACTCTTTCTGAAGCTTTCAGGATTCTCCAGCAATGCACAGAACCACAGCCAACCCCACCGCCTTGTGACTCATACTCGGCATTTGGACAATACATAGCCAACGAATTGAGAAAATATGATCCAGTAACTCTGGCGCACGTAAAAAAAGATATATGCGGAATAATATTTCAAGCCGACACAGGAGCTTATCAACAATATGGCTATTATACACAAAGCTATGCTGGGTCTACGCAACGTCCAAGCACTCATGCTTCATCTTATAACGATCCGACGTCCCCCTCACCACTAACTCCTCAACCATCTATTTCCACCGTTCCAATAACTTCTCCAATTCAATCAGAGATTCCACCTCTCCCTTCCCCTCCGATGATTTCTCAAAATTCATCAGACATTCCTACTCCCCCTTCCCCTCCGATGGCTTTTCAAAATCTATCAGACATTCCTCCTCTCCCACGGCTTCCTGCCTCCTAATTATGCTAAAACGTAATACGAACCACTAATTAAAATTAATTTCACCTTTCTTTCTTTTTATGGTTATTTGAAAGTTCTATTAAAATGATTGGACTAAATTGACAAGATTGGTTTTTTTTACTCACTTTTACATGATCCTTTAAATGTTCGATGATGGCATCGCAAACTTCAGGAACAATCTTCGAAATAGATTGTTTGGAAATGCGAAAGAGATACTGCAAACTGGTATAAGAATCTCCTGTCGCTAAGAACCGTAATGTCAAAAGTATCCTTTCTCTCACGGTTATCGCTCGACGCCAGTTCGTATCATTTCTTCGAAGTCTGCTTTGTAATTCTGAACACAATAGATCCAACTCCTCTGTAGTAATGCGTGCAAAATTTTTTTCCACTCCATCATTTATCAATTCTTGGTACAGTTCGTTCCCATTATATAATAATCTGTTTTTGTATAAAGTCTGGATCCAATATCGTCTTCGTTTAAGTTTTTGTTGTCTTCTCTTTTTTATAATCCTATTTATAAGGATAAAAGCAACAGCTGCCACCGCAACACGTACGTCTGGTGCCATGATGCCTTAATTCTCAACTGAACGAACGAACATGGCTCGGGCTTGCCGCGCGCGGCAGCCTCGCGATGATACCGAGGCTGCCGCGCTCGTTTGGGGATAGTTTCCTCGCGCGGCAAATGTCTCGCGAGGCTGCTCGCTCTGTGTGGACCCGCCTAATCACAATGATATTTTACCTTATTTATTAAAATGGCAGAGCCAATCCTAAGAAGGTATATTATTATTTTTAGTATGAAGTAGATACATTATAGCAATGTAAGAAAATACTCAATATTTTCAAAAAAAATTATAACCTTTTAGCTATAAATTTTCTCATAGTTGTAAGAATAAATTAAAGCTAACTCTATTAATTCTAAGGAATTCCTATCCTAATTACAATATAGGAATGAAGATTACAAACACTGCAATGCAATATTGTTCTTTCAAAACCTGCCTATTGTTTGCTTCCCTCAAATAAGTCAAAGCTTAGGCTTAACCATAAATCCCACCTGATTAACATTTTTGCAATTAAAGGACAACAGAACGAAATTATAGCCCACGCAATACTTAACAAATTCAAGAAAATTTTAAAGTTTCATAATATAACAAAGCCAGAGTTAGTACAAGCTCAAACACAACACAATAAGGATCGCAGCTGTGGGCGCTGTCCCTGCATGCGACGACATCGCTGTGTCTTAACTAGCGACGGGCATTGAGTGTCAGCGAGCTCATGATAGACATGCAGAACTGAAACACGCGACATTTGCAGCAACACATTGAACAACAGGCGACACGCTCAGTGTGTGTAGTGGATGTGTCGCCTCGCCCTGCACAGGCGATACTGAGCATCAGGCTCCAGCACTGACACAAAGAAACACAATGTACTGGACATCTTGTTGCAGAGAGCAAGACAAGCCCTGTACTGTACTGCGGGTACTACGGCATGCCGACTCTCAAGAAGACATGTGCTCTGTGACTACAAGTGGTTTGTTTTGATAGAGATTGTTATAAACGTTGGACACCCACCAACCAGGTGGTCGGCCGACCTCATAAAGGTCGCAGGAAGTCGCTGGTTGCAGGCCACTTCCACCCGTCGTATTGGAAATCCTTAGGTTCCCCTACGGTCAAAGGCTTTCGCCTATGATCTTCTTGCAGCTGATAAGATGATGATGATCGTTACTGGTCTCCTGCTGCTGATCTCACAAGGTTGTAATCTTGTAAATTTTGTAAGCTGCTTTTCTTGTCTGCCTGAAGTTTGTATTTCTACATCCTGCATAATGTTCAATCCTTTACCATTTTTAAGTTGTTTTTGTTTTAATTCATAATTCATTTATTTACTGCTTCACATACATATGTTAAATAAGTAGTATTAGTATAACTTTTTTGAATACCCTCTTGCTATATCAATCTCCATATGTATGACTTCCACTCAGCCTAATGCCCGGCATCTCTCTTCTAACCATGTCTAATAATAGCTGGCCTATTATTGGTGTGATCTTCAGCATCCCTCCAAAAGTATTATTATATCACTGCAATTAATATTGACTTTAATGAATATGTTTCTGCTCTTGTTTCAGCTGTTTTGCAGAATGGTGTGGTGGTTTCAGTAATGACATTTGAATCTCTATGTTCTAGCATTGTCACCCACATGTTTTCTTGATTTCATACTGTGACCTGAAAAATTATTTTAAGTCAGCATAGATTCTAGAAAAGCTTGCTATTACATATTTAACAGACAGTGAAAGACTTATTAGTCTTCAAGTTCAATACTCGGCGACCACTTCCTGGGCGTGGAAGCTGAGGATGCAACGTTAGACGAGAGAGATTGATACTGTATGAAATCATAGTCACAAAAAATCAATAAGGATTAGAATCAAAAAGGATTTGAGAATTCTCATAATGAACATGAACATTCCAGGCTGGTCCAGAACCAAATGTCCGAAATCAAAGTCCACCTCAGCGATAGTAGATGGATATAGAAATAACTATTCAGAAGAATCTCTTTTATGTCGATACTAACGGTAATGATCTATTGATTAAGTTTAACAGTCAGCGTAATAAGGTTATGTGTAGTAGAAGGGAAATTTATGCCAGCTGCACATCGTGAACATACTACATTTTATCTTGCCTTGAAACACAAATATGCATCTTCAGATCAGCATGGAAATAGAGATAATTAGATAATAAAAAAAGATATTTGGCAATCATACATTTATGTGTGTATAATATCACAGCATTTTCCCTTGAGGCATACACAGAGCCTATGGCTATAAAACCTGAAGGTCACAGCTTTTACAATCTGTGCGGAAAGAAAAGCAGCTGGTACGTTATTTCTTTTCTCCCAGACCAGAGTGGAAGAAATTGGAAATCAGTACTGGAAGTAATTACTTTATCATTTACTAATATAAGGCTACAAATAAATAAACTGTATATGTACCTGCAGTTTTAGTAGATGTCCAAGTTTTTTGCCTGTGCATAGTCCAGTAGTCATTACTGGAGAGAGGGTTACAGACAGCCTATGCCCAGCAGTGACAGCCAGCTGAAATGTTCATGCCAGTCTCCTGACTTGCTGAACACAATGTCTTTTGTCTGCAAACTGCTGCATGTCTAATAAGATACTGCTTCTCAAGTATGCATGTCATGGTTTCTTCTTGAGGATTCTTCTGTAATTGCTTTTTTTATACAAAGAAGTTGTGTAAAATTATCATCCTTTTGCTGGAAGTATTTTCCTTCTTCACACTGTTGATTATTACAGATGCATGTTTGCACTCTTATTTCATTGGTACAGCTTTACTGCAAAAAGCCTGCAGTGGCTTCAAAGTTTCTGAATTCAGTTTATATTCCTGATGCCTCAATGCTACAGCACTTTCACCAAGCTTTTATCTGATTTGATATTGACATCTGAAAACATAATAAATGTTGTTATATCTACATAATACAGTCAGCATTGGCTTTTTTTACTTTTCAGATATGTCATACTAGCTGTTGCCCATGTCCTTATCAGTACCCTAACTATGTGTATGCAAAACTTCATGATGCGATGGTTCAGTAGATAGGGTGTGAAAACTTAATAAACCAACTCTTTTTCACATTTATAATATTAGTTAGGATTTAGCTCTAAAGTGGAGTTGTGGTTTAATGATGATGTAGGGACCACTATAATGCACTCTTTATATCATTATAATTTATTACAGGCAAAGGTAAAGTGATGCCAACACATATATAGAATTTAAATTAATATTACACAAACATATTCACAAGTCTACTTAGGATAATACTTTATATCTGAACCATAGATTCAACTCCTTAACTTACAGGTTAACCCAGTTTCCTAGGTTACGTAATCATCATCATCAGGTCTTTTTTAGTCCCCAATGCCTGCAGGAGCATGGCCCTCTCTCTACTACCAGAGCCATATATTCAGCAGTCAGAAGATTTGACCTACATCACCAAGCTGGCCAGATGGGTTGGTGAGGTTTCTTTACTATTTATAAGCTTTGTTTAGCTTGTGTTTCCTAAGTAGACTTCTATGACATCCACCATAAGACCTTTGCATAAGGTGGTCCTATTCTACTTTATCGGGAACCCTGGCTAGATTATATTTATAAAAGGCTTAAGATCACCCCCTTGATGCATTAAAAACAGTCATTACACACAAAAATGGTGTTGTACCAAAAGACGCTATGGCCACATAAATTTTGTACTCAAGTATGCATTAAATTTAAGGGTTCTTCAACCAATTGAAATAAATGAATCCACTGTAGAGATGAAGAACAAATTGAATACATTGCGTCTACTAGTTTTTAGCCTCAATCATATAAATGGATAATAATATTAGAAATTATGGAAACTTTTATGACGAATCATGGTTTACTATTGTCCTCTGCAATAAAACACATTTTCTTTTATATAAATCATGCAACCAATACATAAACAAACATATCTACCTGTATTTGTAGTCTTTAAGTCTTTTGCATCTGCCCTGCAGTTTATGCCAGCTGAGATGATGACCAGTCTCCTCATAGTCTTCAGCATGAAGGTCCAAAATGTCCAACGTTGCACACATCACCTTCATTTTAAGTCTGGAGTTCTGTAAATAAAAGTTTAACAAGAGTACAACAACCTACCAAATACGGACTGTGACAAGAAAGTTATTATTGTTGTCTTATGTCCGGTAAATGGAAAAATACCGCAAGAAGAAGTCGGAATCCCTGCCACCGTGCCGCTGCTGCAGAGTTCACGAGAGATATTGTAAAAGCGTCAATCACAAGCTTTGCATTCCATATTAGTAGATTTCAACTTAACAGTATAATTTAAATAATACAATAAAATGATGGATGACACAATAAGATTTTAAGAATTTGAAAGCAATGTGAGATTTGTTTATTATTTTTTAACATGAATGTACGAGTCGAGTAGGTACCTTTTAGGTTATTTTATTCGCATGAATTCACGCTGTCACTGTCAATACAATTGTTATGCCTTGTTTAGTTGAATTTCGTCGACTAACGATCACGTAAAAATCTCGATTTAAAATAAAATAAATGAATAGCAAGCTTTGTTTTCTTTGCTTTCAAAGGTGTTGCCAGACTCACCAGGTGTTTTCATATCCCAAAAGTAAGATAATTTTACAAAATTTTAGGTTTCCTATCTAAATATATTGTATGTTTTGTGACACATGTATTGATATGTAATGACTGAAAAATAGCATGATGATTTTCAATAAATAAAGAAATAAAAGTCCATATGGACTTGGAGATAAATAAATAAATATATACGGACAAATCACACAGATTGAGCTAGCCCCAAAGTAAGTTCGAGACTTGTGTTATGGGATACTAACTCAACGATACTATATTTTATAATATATACTTATATAGATAAACATCCAAAACCCAAGTCAATATGAAAAATATCATTTTCCATCTTGACCTGACCGGGGATCGAACCCGGGACCATCCGTGTCGCAGGCAGGCGTGTTGACCTCTGCGCCACGGAGCTCGTCTATCGGAGATCCGTTATACACCTATACTAAAACCTATGAAACTAAAATTTAACTTAAAGTAGGTACAAGTTAAAATTATTGAACTTTATGTTGATCGATTTAAGTAAATGTAGAATAATTACCAAAATTAAAAAGCAACCCCCGATACGATAATCCCTTCATCTTGGTGACGGCTAAACTGATTTTGGTAGAAACATGCTTAAAAAAACAACTGAAGCCTAATCAGTTTCCTCGTATTAGAGCTTTGGGGTATTCAGACAGACACATACACACAAAACGCTCTAACTTTTAACACCCCTCTTGTGCTCAGGTTTTTTAAAGTGGTAAAAATTTTATACTTAAGGTAGCTTTTTAATTTTAAATAATTTAAGTATATGTGATGATTATTCAAATGTCATCGATATTTCTGTATCCGAAATTATATTAAACTAACTTTTGCCCGCGGCTTCGCTCGCGTTAAGAAGTAGAATTGATCAAAATCCTTTCTTAGCGGATGCCTACGTCATAACATCTACCTGCATGCCAAATTTCAGCCCGATCCGTCCAGTGGTTTGGGCTGTGCGTTGATAGATCACTATGTCAGTCAGTCAGTCACCTTTCAGTTATATATATTTAGATGTACTGTATTTAAAGATTGTTAAAATACTTCATTGATGTGTTGCCTTGTCAACACGAGTTGTTTCTCGAAATAATAAGTCAGTTCCTTATAATATAGGGTTTATAAAGGCATTTAAGCTAAGGTACCTATGTTACCTAAACGTCCATCACCTAGCAAAATCACGCACCATTTCAGTGTTACAGTAATGTTACTGTCGTCTGTAGTGTAGTGTCGCTTATCACCTTTGTCTGTTCTCTTTGATTACTAAACAAACCGAATGTGTTATTTTATTTTGTCCCGGACGAGATGGATCATTTCGCTGACAGCGTCATCGGCACAAAAGCTATGGTAGTTGTAGATCATAATTAGCATTTTTGAAACCTTGAATTCGAATTTACATGGCTTGTGTTTAATTTGTGGGTACCTATCTTATTCAAGTTTTTTTTTAAATAAATAAGTTGCTAGACATTGTCAAACGCCTTTTGTGTCGAATTCACTTGTCATGTAGACCGCGACCTAATAAGTTCGCTGTAGCTGATTGAGAAAAGTCGAAGATAAGTAAATATATATGGACAAATCACACAGATTGAGCTAGCCGCAACCAAAGCAAGTTCGGGACTTTTATAATGGGATAGTAACTCAACGATACTATATTTTATACTAGATACATATAGATAAACATCCAAGACTCAGGTCAATCTGAAAAAGATAATTTTTCATGTTGACCTGATCGAGAATCAAACCCGTCCATGTCGCAGGCGGGCGTGTTGACCGCTGCGCCACAGAGCTCCTCGGAGTCCGAGTACTCAGATTCGAACAAAAGTGGGTCAAAATCAAAACGTTTATTCAGAAAATAGCCCTTTGCAGGCACTTTTTCACGTCATATCATATTTAAAATTATCTTATTAGATAATAATTATTTTTGGGTGGGAGAATGAAATAATTTTATGGCAACATTTTGACTGCTGGCTGTCACTGTCATGTCGTGCGTCTTGTGATGAATGATGCCATGCCAATGGATGGATCGAAGATTATGTGTGTGCAGATATTAAAAATTGATTAAAGTTTGATTTTTAACATTACAGCTATTAATCCTGTTGACAAGTGCAAGATTTTGTAAAATAGTGTATGTTGTCCTTGTGTCGGCGTACAGTTATTTGTACACATATGTTCTTTCCCAAAGGATTGTGTACTTTTGTGTACTAAGCGACACAAACATCGGCAGTGCGTGATTTTGTTTGGTGTATTCCACTACGATTTCTTCGTCCTTTTATGAGGAAATCATAAAAATCCTTCGGTATATATTTTACGCTTTATTATTCGATTCTCTTCATTTCAATACTATCCATAGTGTGTCTTCGGTTATGTTATTTGTCAGCATGGGTAGAGTTCCTCTGAGTCTGCCTGTACGTTGCCAGGCAGTATGACAGGTGCCGATTTCGACGTAACCTGCTCCACATCAAGGGCAGGCTAACTGATTACTGATCTTGTGCTAAGTTGCTTCTATGACATCTTCGGGCAAGATATTTACTTTATTACTTTGTTAGTGATAAAAGGAAAATTATAATTAGGGTGTCATTATATTTGCATATTCCAGCAAAGTGCCTTTTGTTACCCTACACTGGCTCATAATATTAGTGCAGGGCAAAATGTTTTGCTTAATAAACATGTGTTGTGCTAACTGACATCCAAGTGCATTTTGGCTTTGGTAATGCCTTCAAGTAATGAAAAACTTAAGTGCAGTTTTAAACGTTTTGTACATAATTTGGTCAATTAGAATCTGAAATTTCCATAAATTCTTGTTGTTAGCTGTTGTATCTCTTTTGTAACACTGTCGGTATAATTTTGTGTTCTGTGACTTAATTTGTTCTTAGTATTTCAGTTGTGCATAATTTTTGTTTGGCTTTCAACTGTCACTGAAGACAGAAGAAGTTACTCAATAAATGTTGTTCAGGTGTCTTTGGTATATGCCTATTTGATTTGTATTATAGTAAGTAATATAGATACACCAGAAATAAACTGAAAAGCAACAATAAACCATCCCCTGTTTTCCAACCCTTGGGTTGGGTTTTTTTCCAAATCTATGTGGGATTGTGTAGCAAAATAAATGAGATTAAATAACTTTTAAACTGTATTGGAAAATAAATCAAAAAGTATAAGTTAACAACGTTCGTCATGGGCACAGAGAAATCGCCATATATCTTTTTTCTCGCTTGCACATTATCCCTTTCCTTCATCCGCTGCTTTTCCATAATACCAACAATTAGTAGTGCGTCCATACTTTATGCTAAGGCATTACAATATTTTTATCCCACATCTATATGGGACTGTACTGTATATATTGCTGCCTTAGAACTAAAGTAATTTATATCAAAATAAACTTTTGAAACCTGAAAACTCTTCTGAAATAAGTAAAAGGGTAACACTTCTACATAGAAAATACAACAATTGGTTATCATTACCTGCTATCATTCAGAATATTTAGAAATATGTACTAAATATTCTGAATGGTAGCAGGTAATGATAACCAATTGTTGTATTTTCTATGTAGAAGTGTTACCCTTTTACTTATTTCAGAAGAGTTTTCAGGTATGTGTGTACCTCTATAATATGAGGAACATTTTGTAAGTCAGTGTTTATGATACCTCATTTTCTAAGACAAGACTTTAAAATTAGCTCCATCCATCCATAAGGTTATCCATTAAGTTTTTCTTGAAACATTTGTTTAGGGCACTGATTTAAAGCAGCAGTTGTGTAAATTTCAAGTAACTATACCATATTATGGCTAATTACTTATCCTATTAGTGTCAGTAATTATCGATGAAACATTCACAACATTTAACCTATTTTTAATGATTTTTGAAAACTTACCAATTAATTACGAGGTTGTTGAATAAAAATGCTGAAAATAAGAAAATATTTTTAATGACAACAGAATTTCAAACATACAACAAAGAGTCGTAGAATCCATGGATATCCGTGGTAATCCTTGGGGATTAAATTTGGAGTGACTGTAAATTATTGTACTTTGCTGAATGCGCCAAAGTCTACTTTTCCGCTGTTCTTCTTCTTGATTTACATCATTGACATTCAATACATTAATATTTACTCGAAGAAGAAAAAAACGATCTCTAAATATGGCCGAGGTTATAGGGTCAAACTTGTACCGCTGGTTCAAAATAACTTTATTCTTGGGTAACTGAAACACCCCATTATTCCATGAATCCCGAAGAATTTTTTAATTTCTCCAGAACTACAGCCAGGTTTCATTGCTTTGCCTCCGTTTGTTGTCATGTAATATTGGCCTGTACAAAAGGAAAACTTTTCGAAAATATCTTCTGGAAAATAATTCTATAAATACTCAGCTGGACTCAACACTGGATTAGGCTCTGGAGCGGCATTAATCGGAATTGGTCTGCTGTTGAATTTCTTTGTTTATCTATTTACACGCATTTATTAGCTTCACTTGTAACTTTGTACGTAAGAAAATCTTGGAATCTTAATTTGACCCACTTCCCGGTCTTCGATTACGATGAAATTTTGAACACGCTCTGAGTTCTGATGACAATACATGAAAAGCGTGATTTTTTTAGTTTTTTACTATTATTATTTCCATTTCAGTCTGCTCAATGGCAGGTCGTCATCTGAATCGTCCTCAGTGTCATTTTCTGATGCTGATTGCACTGAATCAGAACTTACTTGCACTCCTGAAGGTCTTGGAATGGCATCAGAAAGCTCTTCTTCATCACTCCACTCGTCTCAAGATCCATTCAATGTAGCCGCAATCTCTTCTTCTGATAATCCAAACGGTATCATGTGTGTTCTGTCAAAGACAATATAATACTAACGTAATAGACTGCACACCTCATACAAAAATATTGGACCAAATTAAGGTTGCGAAAAGCAGGCGAATGTATGGCGCAGGAGAGTTGCTTGGTAGTCGATACAAGATGGCGGTAATCTGCGTTACCCTTTAACTTACTAAATATACGCTGTCATTTTAAAATAGTATGCCTAAAATATTGTTTTGATTTTTAATAAGATATATTTTGTGAATCATGTTTTTATATTCTCATAATACGGTAGATACAATTTTGTGTAGTTTCGAGTGGCGCCATCTATGCGAGTCTCTGAGAACAAATCGTATTAAGGCGTTGAGACCACATGGTTCTGTCAAAAGTAATAATGAAAAACTCAAACTCAAACTCAAACTCAAATCTTCTTTATTGTGTAACACAGGTAAAAGGTTAACATAATACATCAAATAGTGTCACTGTGCCCTGCCCATGTGGACGTACAATAGTTATTTAAAAATAGGTTATTTATAATTTACAGAATCTTGCTACTTTTACTTACATGCATGCAACATTATTAAAATTTATTGGAATTAATATTAAATTGAAAAATATATTACCATTAGTCAAAATTTATCATTTAAATAATCGTCTATATTATAATAACATTTCTTAATCAATAACAATTTCAGTTCATTTTTGAGTGCAATAGTCCCAGTTCCTTTAAACGATCTGGCAGCTTGTTAAAAATAATTGGTGCCATACCCATCAAACTTTTGGTCATGAGAGCAGTATTGGCAAAACCGATGGCTAGCTTCATTTTATATTGAGATCTTATTCGATCTACCTTCTTTCTTGTATCAGACAATTTTAGAAATAGATGGGGATTTGATTTTACAAAAATGCATACCTCAAATATGTAGATGCATGGTAAAGTTAACAGCTTAAGGGACTTGAAAACTGGCACGCAACTGTCAGTAGTTCTAAGCCCACACATTGACCTCAAACATCGTTTTTGGGATTTAAAAATTCTCTCTTTTTCACTAGCGTTTCCCCAAAAAATTACACCATATCGTAAAGTGGGCGTCACGAGACCATGATAAGCGACTAAAACAGTTCCTATATTAACTTTTTTAGACAGTTGATATAGAGCATAAGCTGCCCTACATAGCTTATTACATATTTTTTCCGATTGTGATTTCCACTTTAAGTTATTATCTATAGACAGTCCGAGAAAATTTGTAGTAACAACTTCGTCAATTTTTTGATTTTTATAATTAATTTCAACAGTAGGATTTTTGATTTTTTGGTAGAAATGCAAAATTTTTGTTTTATTAAGATTAATTTTCAAATTATTCAATTCAAGCCATTGTATTATATCACGTAAAGTATCATTTATGTCCCTTTCATAATTATTTTCATTATCACACTCTATCACTGCAGTGCTGTCATCCGCAAATAGGACCATATGCTGACGCACATTTTTAGGCAAATCATTAATATATATGATAAACAAAAGAGGCCCTAAAACACTACCTTGAGGCACTCCAAATTTGTTTATTTTCTGGTCGGATACATTTTGCTTCTCATACTTAGTTCTTTGACATAAGCTGGATATTTCCACAATCTGTTTTCGATTATCTAAGAATGAATTTATGAGTTTAAGGACATTGCCTCTTATTCCATAGGCGTATAATTTATTTAATAATCTCTTGTGATTTACGTAGTCAAAAGCTTGTGTCATATCCGTAAATAATGCACAAACTGGTTTTTTTATATCTACATTTAGCATTATAATTTTAAGTAAGTCATAAATAGCCATGTTTATAGTCATATTTTTTCGAAATCCCTTCTGTTCGTCACATAATATCTTAAATTTTATCAAATAGTTATAGATTGATTCAGACAAATATTTTTCTATAATTTTCGAAAATACGGAACCTATTGCTACGGGTCTAAAGTTGGCCATATTTAGTTTGTTGTCTTTTTTATGTATTGGCTTAATTATAGTTGATTTTAACTTTTCTGGATATACTCCGTCGGCAATACATAAATTTATTACATGTCTTAAGTGTATAGCAATGTCAGTGGCTACAAATTTGACAACTTTCGTAGCAATGTCATCAGGACCTACACTATTTTTATTTTTTAATGATTTTATTATATTAACGACATCATCTTGTGTTATGGGTAGTAAAAACATGGATTTATTATGATAAGGCAAGTGTACTTCATTAGACAGTTGTTGTGATGTTTTTTCAATTTGGTCAATAAAATGAGAATTAAATGCATTAGCAATAACTTTTGGATCTGTAATTATGTCATCATTTTTTTTTATCTTTGTTGTTGTTTTATTATTTTTATTTATAATTTGCCATGTAGCCTTAGATTTATTTTGAGCACTATTTATATAATACGTATTTTGAGCTTTCTGAGTCAAGTTTATAATCTTTTTGAGTTTTTTAGAATAATTACTAAAATATGTCTTGTTTGCATATGATGGTGATTTTCTATATTTCCATAATAGTTGCCTTTTCTTCTTACAACATATTTTTATCCCCTTCGACACCCATTTTGTTTTCTTAATAGTTTTCTTAGTGACAGTTTTGAACGGAAAGCAAAGGTTATATATCATAGTGAAGTTATCAAGAAAACTATCAAATGCCTCATTAGGGTCCTTTGCGTTATAAATATCTGAGAATGTAAATTCGCTAATGTATTTTTTAAACAGTTTCAAATTTTCATCACCAATATCTCGTTTTTTTATACGATAAAAACTATTTTTGTCAATTCTTTCAAGCGGTATCTCTAATACCTGTGCCGTATGGTCTGAAAGCCCAAATTCGATAACATGTGCTTGACACTTAACCTTTAAATTGTGAGCGAAATTGTCTAGACACGTTTTACTGATAATCCTAGTCGGTTCATTAATTTCTAGTTTAAGATTGCTGCTTAAGAGAAAATGCCTAAATTCCAATGCGATAGAGGTACTTTTTAAAACATTAATGTTAAAATCCCCACATATAATAATATTTTTATTTGAATTTGCACTCAACAACTTTAAAACTACATCCAATTTATCATAAAATGTCGTAAAGTCTTTTGATGTCGATGGTCTGTAGACACAAACTATAATTAACATCTGCTGAGTTAATTCAATAGCGCCAAACTCCACAACTCCTTCTATAGAATGTTTCGAAATACATTGTAATTCTTTAAACCTATGACAATTTTTTACTAAAATACATACTCCTCCACGTTTAGTACTCTTTCTATTGTAAGAAGCTGCTAAAGAGTAATTTGGAATATTTACTTCAGATTCATAACCAGACTGTATAAAATGTTCACTTATACATAAAACATCAATATCTAAATCTTTATTATACAACTCTTCCAAATTAAATGAGAATAGATCAGAAAGTACTGTTATGGCCCGGGTAGACACTATTGTTTCAGTAAAATTCGTTTACGGCTGCGTACGATTAAAGCTATTATAAAGCAAAAATTCACCAAACACTCAGATACATCCATACTATCACGTCTTTATCCCTTGCGGGGTAGACAGAGCCCAAGGTCATAAAACCTACAGGCCACATTTAGCATCGCAGTGGGCGTAAAGGTGGAAAGCGGAATCAAAATAGTGATGGGTTGCTAGCCACATCGCCTATGATAACAGATAATCTATAAAATATTATGTTTCTGAGTAGTAAACAATCATCTATTAACAAAAGGCAACAATTTTATACTTACGATCGTGAAAGGCGGCTTGACAGGTAAATTCTTGCTCCGCATCTGATTGTTGCGCGAAATGCGTGCGTAAAGTCAGTGTACGGTGCACGCGCAATCGTGTGATACGGGGCCCGTCCATATAATACAAATAATTTTTGAGAAAAAATGAACTTTGTGAACCGCACAATTATTGTATTAACCAGTTCTGAAAGGGGTAGCTGCATTTGGGCATTGTATTTTCCTGTAGGCTCTTCATTCTTTACATAATTCTTGTAGGTCTTTTCATTTAGAAGACATTTGATTTCGATTAAATCTTCAAAAATTCCATCTGGGGACCCCGCGATCATAGGATAGATATCTGGAGCTCAATCCGAGGCCACATTTATCAATTGTTTTTTTTTTTTCTAATTTTCCCTCCACAGTTTTTCTCTCATCGTCTTCTAACGTGCGGCCACGTTTCATAGATTTGGTGTCTGGAATTTTCATTATGACTTGTTTCCCATCTGCTTACTTCGAATGCTCTAGAAGCAGTTATTCGACCGTACCTTAATTCAAACCAAAGAGCACTATTTGATTGTTCTCTATTTAGTTCTTCAACTTTCTGTATTACAGACTATTTTTCCCAAAAAAACTACCACATTTTTTTCCTTAAGCTTAAATGCGAGTTGATGCAATGAGATAGCTTCTATGTCGTGATGTTGATATTTTAAAGCTCACAATCTTCAACGTTTCTCTTCTTAGCTTCTTGTATAAACTTTTTTAGGGCAGATGAATTCCCTGGTAATCAGTGGCGGCTCGTGACTTCAAGGAGTGGTGGTTCATCTGCTTACCTTCTTTCTCTCAAAAGCAGTGTTTGTTTATAACCGACTAGCCCTATGCACCTACCTAATAATATTTGTACATACATAATTAGTTACTCTAGGTACAATTTTTGTTAATATTAATGCATGTTGTAACACCATTTCCGTATAAAAAGTATAGTAGGCAGACTTATGTACATGCAGTGAAATATCTCATCATCGTGACTTACCATTGGTTTAGTTAAGAGGAGCTGCGCGCTAATGAATATTCTAATAGGTAAATAATTCAGGTTGAAAAGCACGAGATGGTTTCAAAAAAACAGATTAGGCGGCATACCTCCTAAATAAGCCATAGCCTATTTTCTTTTTTAGTTCTTGTTCAAATAATCCCATTAACTTTAAAGCCACTTTCAAACACTACACTTTGAAGCACACACAAAGTAGAAAACCATAACTATAATTAATTATTGGGTAATTTCGCGCGCGTTATCTATCACACCCAATATTCGTGCCTCGAATTCAGATCGGCTTCCCTATCTAGAAACCGAGCCATAACTAGCAGCCTAGGCTCAGACGCGTCTGCTAAAATCTCAAAATCGTACCACCGATTACGTATAACCGTCGTTAATTTATCGCATACAATGTTAGTTATTTCTGGGTTATACAAGTACTCGATTTTATTCAATGTCTTTATAGTAGTAATAATATTATTCACTTTAGAAGCGAAAATACACACTTCCCTTGGGCTATCTGTCAGCTTCGGTAAGTGGCGTAATTTTTCCAGCTCGTTTGTAGCCAAGGCGTGTGGACAGCCGAAACGCGCTTCTAATCTTTCGATGATTTCTGTTGCTTTTATACTACCTAAAAATAAACCCTTGACTGACTCTAAAGCTACCCCTTTCAAATATTTACGTAGCCGGGCCATCTTTTCTGCTTCCGTAAAGGCAGACAGATTCTACAAATGCACTTTTAAAATATAGCCAGTCACTAGTATTTCCATTAAAATAAGGTAAGACGTCATACCTGCGAGCCGCGGGGCGAGCCCCGCGGACTTCCTCCATTAAAGCCGCCGTTAGGTCTCTCAACGGCTGGCTGGTGTCGTTTGTCTGTGGTGCCCCCGTGGTAGCTTGCGGCCCACTGGCTGCGGTTGTGACGGGTGCCGAAGTGTCTGCGGGCAGGAGCGCCGCGGCCGTGTCGTGCGGAGCTGTGTCCTGGGTGCCGCCACCGGTGACTGTCGGTGTCCCCACTCGAGGTGGCTCTATTGCGGAGGACGGTTCCTCCGCTGGCTGTTCCCTTGCCGTACTCCGTGTTCCCACCATGCCGAAACTACCTACTTTTAGGCACAAGTTACAGGCGGAACGCGACGCGGTTGCACTGATAATCGATAAATCCGGCTCGAAGGACCAGCTTTGTTAATGAAAGGCTGGTTTATTAATAAAATAGTTTATTAATCTGAAACTTTCACTAGTACAAAACGCGTTTGACAAAGACATGGAAAAGACACTCGAGTTGATAATGGCGGGTGACGACTGACAAGTGACAAGTACTCTCTATGTGCCGGCAAAATATTTGGCCCCGCTTCACAGCCAGCTAGCCAATCAGCGCAAAGCGAATTTACGCTAAAAAGGCGTGGCCGGGTTCACAGACTAATAATATGTATAGACACACATTTGGCCGACACCTAGAGCAATAAAACAATAGAGCAAACACTAGACTTTATGTATCGGTAACAAGATTTACTTGAATAAAATAGAAGTCATAAATAAATCGAATGGTTGATGGAAAGAGTGTTTTAATATCCGGTAAATGACCTGCCTTGAAGGGGAATAAACAGGCAAGCTCTCGCAAGCCTGTGACGTCGGGTCAACATAAAGATCAGTGCGATAAGGAGGGCTTCACTTTAGCTAAGCGGAGGAAAACGAAGCCTGCCAGCCGTAACCATCTTGGCACCGCACCGACTGGACCCAATCAGTTGCGTTCAGAGGTCAAGTGTACGCAACTGTATGTGTCCCGACTGCACTGGAATACGACGGTTCAAGACGTCGTAACCTAC
The DNA here is from genome assembly GCA_963082605.1 of Rhodophaea formosa. Classification (NCBI taxonomy): domain Eukaryota; kingdom Metazoa; phylum Arthropoda; class Insecta; order Lepidoptera; family Pyralidae; genus Rhodophaea; species Rhodophaea formosa. The sequence continues at coordinate 12,508,156 of OY720229.1, read as the reverse complement.
GTGCTGAAGAAATCCAAATTGACATTGAGGGTCGAACGGTTGGCATCTCGCCATAGAGTAAACTTTAGTTCCTTTGTGGTAGGAGTGCCGACCCAACATCTCGAGACCTTCATGAAGGAGGACTTCTGGCCGCAGGGAGTCGTGTACCGGAAATTCCGAGGACGGTTACCTGCTGAAGCCCCGCGCCTCACGTCGCCGACACAACGTGTGACCTAGTTTTAAGTTATATTGTATTATATGTATGTTAGTCTAAGGTATATATGATATGGGCCTCTGATATTGTACGTAATTGTAGGTACAATATTATTGCCTGAAATAAAGGATTATTATTATTATTATTATTATTATTATTAATAACATGGAACAATTATAGAAATGATGTAAAAATACATAAAAAGAAATTTAAGAAATCTTTTAGTGAGCGCAACTCAAGAGCGTCACGGTCTGTCCTAAACTGAAGTTATAAAAACTATTAATCAAAAATATAAAAAAATATATATTTTCTTATTAGAAAAAATTGCCTTAGATGTAAAGTGCACTTTAAAAAAAAATCTTAAGTGAGCGTCACGGTCCGGTATTTATCAAAAATATAAAAAAATATTGTATTTTCTTATTAGAAAAAAAACTGCCTTCAGCTGTAAAGTGCGCTTTGTCCTTTTTAAAAAAAATTTAAGTGTGCGCAATTCAGGAGCGTCACCTAAACTTTAACGCTAAGACAGCGTGCTCTCACCTATCTTTAGGATAACGAGAGCTATATCCGCGGCGTTGTACACCTTCACCTCCACGAAAACATCTCCGTCTAGGTCGGCTGCACGCATCACGAGTAACGACACCGTCCGCCACTCGCCGCGTTAGCACGGACTGCTGGGTCTGCGGGCTCCTGACAGTCTCACTGTAGACTTCGTCTTCGGAATCGCTGTCATGCCAACCAGTCTTACTAGGCGCTGCGGATTTTTTCGATTGCAGTCTTGGCTTCGCTTGCTTGGATCTGAATAATAGAGAAAAAAGGTTGATTTAATAAGCTGAAGTACATAATATTTCTATAAAACTTTAGTGATTAAGATTAATGAATTAAGTGTAACGTAATAATCAATACAGGAGTACGAAGTATTTCAAAATAATGTAATTCTGTCAAACAAACAGAAATAAAAAGTAGAAAACTATACTCGTTTTAAATCTAAGGTAATTTAAGAAATATTATAATACTTACTTTTTAGGTACGAATTCTTTGTCTGACTCTATTGCGTCCTCCACTGCCGTCGCTTTTTCGACTGCTTACTGACGGCGGGGCTTGATCTGCAAATTAAACATTAAATATTAGAAAAGCATTGAAAATATAAACACTATTTTGATTGACACTATTCTAGAAATCTTTCAGGCACTTTAAAATTAGATAATGTTTTAAATGGTGTTTTAGATAGTTTTTGGATTAAATTTTATATAATTAATAAATTTTATATAATTAAGTTTATATAGTTATGTAATTTTAAACAAAATTTATATAGTATAATGATTTCGTTTTCATAATAATAATTTATTCAAATAATGAATGGTTATTGATATTTACCTTACTCTAGAAGTTGATGGCTCTTAGTCAGAGTCGAAAAGTGGCTCCTGCACTTGTTTTTTCGCTCCCTTAGTAGGACGCTTCTTGATGTAATCAGACTCCGACCTGATCCATGAGTACCCATCCATGAGTTCTAGAACTACCTTCGCGGTACAGCTCTCGAACCCATGAATAGGTCCCTCAGACATAGTTTACCTGCGTGCAACAAATATCTTAGTTGGTACCCCGTCACTGCTTCGCAAAGTTCGAATGATTTTATGCAAACCCGGGCCGCCTTAGTGCGGATACACTGCACCCAGCTAAGGCGACCCTTCCAAAGAAGCAGTGACTCGTCCAAACTAAGATGCTTGTTGAGCACGTAAAGGTCTACAAATTTTTTATTGAGGTGGTCTAAAATGGGACGAATTTTGACAATTTTCTGATCGTATATGCTGACAACCTGTAGTCCATCTCATCATTGTCGACGAAATGCAAAAATTTGTTAAAAAGAACAAATCTATTTTTTGACATAAGCCTTCTAAAGTCAGGCATTCCGAGCACATCCGTTCTCCAATAATCCCGTAGCCGGGAATGTTGGCAAAACGTTATGAGCATAAGAACGCCAAAATATTTATACAGCTCCTCAACGGATGCCTCCGTCCATTTCTCCAAATATTTTGAATGCCGTTTTCCACCTCCGCTAAAGCTGCCACCGTGTCCAATGCATATTTATTAGATTGCTCTGAAATTAAAGCCATAACTTCACTGTTCCAGATAGAACAGAAAACCGGGTCTTGAGACGACAGCGTTGGACCACGTGTACGAAGGTATGTTTCTTCCTGGCCGGAAAATTGTGAAAAATCGTCCGACCAGGAAAAAATATCCAATCCTTCGTACGCCTGGGCCAACGTTGGTTGATCAAGACCCGCATCATCCCCTGTGTCGATCAGTCTTTCCTGGGACATAACCTCCCCAATCCTACCTACATCCCCTAAAGCTATTAATGCTTCATAAAAGCCGGTTTCTTCTTCGGTGGGTGTGTGAAGCACGGGTTTTACTGCTTTCCATATGCTGTTCACGCTCCTCATTGTACATATCTCGGAGGAGACGTGCTTACCCCCGCTCCATGCCTAAATCGGGGTGCCCCGCGTCATCATCGTCATCCGTATCGCTCCCCATATCTCTAAGAATATTTGATTTGATATTTAATGTTAACTTGTTTATTTATTAACTTTCTATATTTGATGATGTAGTATTAAATATTGTGGAGTTATAAATATATGTCATTATATTCGACCACAAAGGGAGCTATCCCACTAGTCTTATCAATGTTTTTATAAATTCCAATCCAATTTGGATTTCCATTTTATTTCTGGTATAGAATCCTCAGCCGTAATCATAATAGCCTCATTTTTTGTGGTAATGTAATGTTCCAAGTTGTTCCCAATGTGCTGGCACAGTTGTTAATAGAGATTTACCATTTTCTCTCTCTCCAGTATTTTAAAAGGCATTTTTCTAAAAAAATAAAACAGGTTATTATGGAAAGCAAAAACTTACCAAGTAACTCCCGTACCTGCATCATGCAGGTGAGACTCGTGTGACTTAGCACTGCAAGGCTACACTCGCACCTGTACCTACATACATGGCTTACTGCCATGATCATTCAGACACATAACACATACGGTGCTGTCTTTCACATATTTGCACTTGTCACTGACTGATGTCATTTTAAATTTAGCACATTTGAAGAGTTTATGCTCTGGTGATTTTCAATAACCACAAGATTTTTTACGATGGTTGCTAAAGACACCTTATATTTGACCCTAAAATTGAATTGACAGTTACTGCTTACACTTCCTTCAAATCTAATAAATCCGTTACCTTAGGGAGGGCGCCTTTGTCTCGTTCTGAATGGTAAGCCCGACACGAGCGCTGATCGAATTTGCGAAGGATGATAAACATTAGTAACGTGTCCCAGCTATCAACAGATTGGTCTATGTTTTTCAACGCACCAACATGTTATCGGATACTGGGCACCACTTCCCGGAGATTGTGGGCTGTACCTCTAGTAATGATGGGATGATCCAATAGTTGGTCCACATGGTTGGTTATCGGTTTACATTTGTTGTCACTCTCAGTTACGAATGAAGACTGGCTGCCACAGTACAGTACCATTTTAGCAATAATTGATTTTTGGTATTAGGGTCGGATACTATAGTTACAAGAAACCAGAATAGCAGCAGGCCAAAAAAAAAATATGTATGGAGTGTGTGAAGGAGGATATGGGAAAAAAGATCATTCATTAATTTTTTCCGCCTCGGACCGGCCCGACCCGGTGTAATTTAGTCCGGGTCATACACAACAATAATTGCCTTAAGCACAGACAATAAAATGACTGCCAGCGGCGCCAGTATTGCCACTACTCGTCGTTAGATGCTCATACTCAGTAAGCTGGCTATTCGCCGCGTACTTTTAAAGATTAACGCTCTAAATATGATATTCAGCTTACTTGACTTACATCATAATTTGTACAATTGACATGCTGCTTTTAATCCAATTGCCACCAGTCACCACAGAGTGGTTGTAGAATCACGTACCAGATGTCGATATAAGTCGCTAGGGCAAGAAATAAATATTAATATTATCAATTTAAAAATATTTTTCCACCCTCCGACCACGTCGCATTCGCGACCGAAATATAGTACGTTGGACTAGCTTCAATTTGGTGACGACAGCCGGGCCGGTCTCATTAGCGACGAAGTTGTTAAAAAAAATTTAAAAGAGAAGTCAAAAAATCTTTGAAAATACCTCTTAAAAAATCCCATTTCAGTTATTTACCCCCAAAATCTGAGGGGAATCCCCTAAGTTGGGAACCGTGGGTTCAGGTCTTAGAAGTGTCCGTTCCTTTTTTCTGCATGTCTATAGTCTCTCTTCCGATTATGTAAGCATTCATATAACTTGCCTTTTGCGCAAGATTTTTCAATGTATGATTATTAATGTAGGGCACAAAGTATATGCTAGCATTTTCTTTGTATAACACACTTTGTATTTCTTGTGCATATTTTATTAGTATTTCATGTGACACTTTTATGTTTGGATCATCAGATAATAAATGGCGAATTATTAAATTGATAATCCAGTCCCATCTCATCTCATTCCATCCCATCCTATCCTATCAACAATGGTTTTTAATAAATACTCAGTAAGAACGGTTGTTCACGGATATTTATCCATTTTGAGTATTAACTTAAATTGGATATTTATTTGCCGCCCATTTTAACGTGTTAAGGGTACGCTAGTCAGGTGTTTCGCCATACAAATTCTGTAAGGGTGATGACTCCGTTGTTTGGTATCGTCTGTTTAAAGTTTTTAATTCTATCGATTTCGATACCCCGTTTCGATGGGTTTGTATAGGAAAAAAAAATTACTCCCTCTTTACTTGTATGGAAGCTACACTAAAAAATATATTTTTTAAGATTTTTATCTACCCCTTTTTTGCCATGATTAATATACATACCCATACTAAATTACAGCTTTCTAGTACTTAAAGTCTCTGAGTAAAACCGCGGACGGACAGACAGACAGACAGACATGGTGAAATTATCATTGTTCCTAAAAAGCCCTAAAAAGGAAGGGATAATGTAGCTGCAGACGCATTGTCTCGAATAGAAATTACGAGTGAGGAGTACAAGCACGGCTACTACAGCCCTAGACAAAATATTTATTAGTTATTATTTATATATTAGCGACCTACCAGGTCTAAGGTAGGTCGCTTAACTAAGGATGTCAATAGATATTGCTATATATTAACACTACAGTGTGAACTTACCAAGTATGTCGAAGCATATCCATTGCTAAATAAGGAATCGGAGACAGTAGCACGCGCTCTCGTAGATAACTTTATACTACGATACGGAATACCTCTTGAAATAGGGACAGACAGGGCTACCGAATTTATTTCATCAACTATGTGTGATGTTTGTAAAATCTTAAACATAAAACAAATACAATCTACGTGAAGAGAGACGGCGGTAAGGTGACAAAAGAAACAACTGTATCCGATCAACGACGAACGTATAATGAATCATAAGAAGAGTTACATGATTAGTAATGATTATAGGTTAACACAATATAGTAGGTATACACTTCACCTCCCGGGGGTGAATTAAAAAAAAATGTTATTAGGTATTAAAAGGTAAATAAAGCATTTTTCATATGTTAATCCAGACATTGCTATTGACATTACACGACTAAACGCACTCGGACTTGTCTTAAGACCCATTGGAAGTCTTTTCATTTGATATTGACCGGTGCTTGTACTAAAAGCTGTATACTTTCTGCTAGGTTTATCTAAAGACAGTTGAAAATAACTTTGTTTTAAATCAAGATGTGAAAAATATATTGAACCGGAAAGGGAGTCTAATATTTCGTTGATATTGGGCAAAGGGAATTTATCGTCCACTATAGTATCATTTAATTTTCGAAAATCAACTACGAGACGCCAATCTTTCACTTTATTTGCAGATTCCTTTTTCGGAACTAGGAGTATCGGACTATTCCATTCACTCTGCGCTTCTTCTATGACGTCATCATATATCATTTTATCAATTTGTTTCTTAATTTCACCCTTTAATGATTGTGGAAGTCGATAAGGTTTTGTATATACTGGACTAGAATTAGGTTTTAAAACTATAGAGTGTTCACATACATTGGTTACTGACAGCTTATCGCCAGGAAGATAGAATACACTTGAGTATTTTGAGCAAATTTCCTTAACTGATTTTTCTTCTTCTACGTTTAAATGAGACAAATCCAAGAGTGAAAACAACTTATTTACTCTATCTGCATTTGTATCAGATTTTTGGAACTCGCAAATATTATAACTATTGAGTGAATTTAATTCTGTTACGAAAGTGGGTAACTCAACGTCGCATTCCCTTATATTCAAAATTTTTACGGGTATCCTATTATTTTTCGGTCTTATAATACTTCCTGCTAAAAAAACATCTTTAGTTAACTCGCATGGGCTTATGACGTAATCACCTTTTAACTCAGATTCCAAAAATATATAATGTATAGATTCACTTCGAGCGGGTAAAATAATTGAACTATCGGCATGATTCAATTTATCATAAAGTTGTATTGTACATTCCTTGCCTTCATTGTACAATGATAATAAACTTGACTCTAAGTTGATATTCGCAGAATAATAAGATAAGAAATCTAATCCCAGAATTCCATCAGCCTTTAAAGGTACGCACTCGAATACATGAAACTTGCCTTTAAAGGTATCGTGATGACCGTGCAACAACGATAAGTAAACAACACCCGATGAGCGAATTTGACCTCCTATTCCGTTTATCAGCGTATCATCGTTATTTATCGTTATATTATTTGGTAATGCTTCTTTCTTAATTACGGATAAACTTGCTCCAGTGTCTATGAGAAAAAAATATTTTATTTTATTTATATAAAAAGTAGCAAACGCTCTACCTTGTAAGGTAAATATTTCATTTTTCAGAACGAAAAAAATTATTTAATTCCGATTCCGTCTTATTTGAGCAACTATTGTTACCCTGTTCGTTTGACTGTGTACTCGTAAAGAAAACACGGTTACCATAATTATTATTTTGGCGCCCTCGCCCACGAGAAAACTGGCTATAAGGGCAATTTCCGCGTGTTGAATATGGTCGTCGTCCTCTAAAATTATTATTAAAATATGTAGGCTTGTCATTATTATTATACGAGTAGTGATTTTGAAAATTACCTCCTCGACCGCGTGGATTATGACTATCGCGCTGATAGTTCCTCTTTTGTCCTCTCTGATACTGCGTATTAAACATGTGCACCTTACCTCCTCTCCTTTGGGAAAACTGCATCACCTCATTACTCGTCGATGCCATACCGCACTCCTCGTCCGTCGCCGCCTGGATGGCATCCTTCAGATTACCGTAGTTGCGAGCTGCAATGATGGTACTCAGCCTGCTCTCCCGAAGTCCGCCTGAAAATCGTTGTATGGCCATTTTTTCATTTAACGGTTTTAATAAGGTAAACTTAGCAGAATCGCCATCCGCTTGCGATATTGTGAGGTCCGTAAATATTTTTTCTATCTCAGTACCGAACTGATCTATAGTGCGCCAACCCTGGGTCGCATTTTGAAGGCGATTTTGTATAGCTGTAAAAGACTTTTTAGTTAAAAGATGTTTCCGTAAATCGCTCACAAAGTCGCTAATAGAAGTATAGTCATTCTGCATTCGAAGTTTTGCATTCTCACTTAATCTGCTCTTAAGTACAAACTTTATAAGAAAAGACCTGCCGGATTCCTTCAACATTTCAGAAAACATTTCAACGGAATCTATTAATCTTTTCGTGGTGTTTTCGCTATTGTCCATTACTGGGATCAAATTACACGCCGTTTTGAAGTCGAAATCCATGGTGCTTATTTCGCAGCTATCACTATAAGAACTAGTCTCAGAACTCGAGTCCGAACAAGGTTCTCTATTACATAAACTCAATATCTCGCTATATAACAGTTTAATATTATCATAGGTAATCGATATTTCCTGCAAATAACTATCTTCCAAGTCCTTTTGGGTACACAAAATTTCTACAATCTGTTTGCATTTCTTATAAATATTTTCCGTATCAATTATTTTGTTTGTTATAACGTTACCTAAAAATCTCGATTTTCCCTTCTTAACCAAATATTTTTTGATAGTTAACAATTCATTATAGCACTCAAGTAACTTTGTTTCCATTACATAACATAAAATTAAAATACTACGTACCGTAATTCATCTTAGATAACGCCGATGTATCCAGTTGTCGCCACCCGGCTATACATTGGAATGTAAACAAGTAGCTTCCCCTAAGTAGCTCCTGATGATGCACTTAAAACAATACATTTGTGTAGTTAATAATACATAATAATTATAGAATAGATAGGTTAGACTTAGAGTCCACTAGAAACACAAAAAATGTCCAAAAAATTCAATTAACTCATGAAACTTTGTCAGATATTCAACTTTTCATTAAGATAAAATATAAAATATCATACCGATGTATCCGCGCTAGCACTAATCTCACCACACAAACACTATTTTTTCTTCACTCCGTAAGGCCGAGTCAAGGCTGCTCTGGGATTGGTCCTCTCTCACGATCACGATGTAACATCTGCCTCCAGCTAAAAGACCTCTGCAGTTCTGCCATACGAATCTCCCTGCGTATCCATTTCTTATGGGATTTCTTGTACATACGATATAGTCCAAGGGCTGCTGCCACAAAAAGGATCACGGCAACCAGAATAAGCAGGATATTAGTCGTATTGATGCCACTCATAGTTGATGATGAATTGCTACCCAGCGCTGTTTGGGCTATAACGGTTTCCTCCTTAGTTTGCGTACTTCCCATTTTGTATAAGATCTTTTAAGAATTATCACAAATCACTCACGACATAGTTCAGAATGTTCGAGATTACGACATGATTACACGAGGCGCATCGCCGGCGCCGAAACACGATCCGCGCGCTACCATATAAGGCAGGGTCGCCATGAAGAGAGACGGCGGTAAGGTGACAAAAGAAACAACTGTATCCGATCAACGACGAACGTATAATGAATCATAAGAAGAGTTACATGATTAGTAATGATTATAGGTTTACACAATATAGTAGGTAAGGTCAAGTTGGGGAAGACCGGCATACTGTATTGAAAAAAATACTCAAATGAATAATACGACTATTTTATATGCTCTAGATCAATCTTCATAATGCTATGTGATAAAACATATTATCAGTAACAATTTTGTACTACACAAATTGTCATATCATGGAAAATCATTCAAATACAAGCCTTTTTTAAAAACTTGGGGTGTAGACGGTCTTCCCGCGCTAAGAAAGGCAAGACCGTACAAGATAAATTTATACCTTTATTCGATGTGTTATATGTATTTACACTACTTACATCTTTAAAAACATATTTGACCTTCAAATATGCACTTTACAGGTATGGAAATAACGTTTAAAGTCCTATGAAATTTAAATTTTTAGATTTAAAAGGTAAGACCGGCATGTATTCACAAACAGGGGTTGTAAACATTTTTCGTAAAGATATGCCGGTCTTACCTTTTAAATATTAAAGTAAATATTTTTTAAAGACATTCCGATTGGTTCAGAAGAAGAGGAATATGGAAACGAGATAAGGAATTTTAAGAATAGATATTAGGAGTTTTTAAATACGTTGCCAGAAAATCCCTAACTAATACATATAAATAGGAGAATAAAGAATCTAAGAGCAAACAAGAGTTTAATACTTTTTAAATTGTGTTTATTCATAGAAATTTAGAAAAAAATATATAAAAGTGGTAAGTATGTAATAACAAAATTATTGAAAATAAGTCATATCAGCATCATCAGACAAAACAAACTCCTTAGAATTATTTGACGGTTGTGTCAAATATACTTTTTTAACAACAGAGTTTAGGGGCACGTCATCACGGTCTATTTTTTTAGTCAACACGAATTTTAGTGGACTCTTAACGGTCTTGTAGAACCTTATAGTGTAACGCACCTCTTCGGCAGCTTTTATTTCTTCTATGTATCCCACATAGTATGTCCACTTTTTTCGGCTGTAATATCTTACCAATACATGATCATTTATCGCAAGATTGTATTCATCTTCCGTCTTTTCCGTCTCGTTTTCCTCATCTGGTATGTTAATAATTTCCACCGGCATTTTGTTTTCTTTGTCTGAACTGATACATATTTCGTTTGAGTCTTCGTAATTTTCTGTCTCTTTCATTGCTATTGGGGTCCCCATGTTTGAAAAAATATGTTCATCACAATCAATTGCGTCGGAATCACTGTGAATACTTATACAGTCTGAAATGCTTGTAGAGTCTGATGATATTACTTTATACTGTTTCTTTATCTTAGGTTTACTCATATTCTTCTCTCTTTTTTCCTTTTTACTGTTATATTTCTTTTCTCTAGTACGTTTATCTACTGTTATCGGAAGTTCCTTATTAATATTTTTGGCCATTTTTTCAATTTTATCACGATATGTTATTAGTTCCTTTCCAGATATATTATTATTATTTTCTTTGTCACGGGTCTTTTTCCCCACACCTTTTCCTTTTTTTGTTTTAACTTCTGTCTTAATATTTTTTGCCTTTTCTTCAATTTTGCGTTTTAGTACATCTGAGTGTGTTATCACTTCGGCTCCTGGTGCCATTTTGCGCCGTTTTACTTTTTCATTATTCCCAGCTTTTACCTTCATCAAAAGTAGCTCTTCAAATGAAATATATCTGTCTTCCAATATTTGAAATTTTGGTTCTTGGCAATAATTGGCAGTTCTTTCTGGATTTCGCGTTGAATCTTCCAGTAACGCAACGGACAAATTTTCTTGTGACAGACCAGTGACCATATTTTGCTTTGAGCGGTGATAATTTACAGAAACTTCGGAAACATCTCTTGTTATGCAATCTAAGGCCAATGACAACAAGGTCTTTGGTGCGATTTCTAAAGTAATATTCTCTGAAATTTCAGTAGCGATTGCCGCTGAATTTTCTGTAGCGATTATCGCTGAATGTTCAGTTGCAATTGTCATTGAATTTTCAGTAGCGACTGTCGCTAAGTGTTGTCTCCAACGTTGTAGCTTTAACAAATCGAAATGATTTTCTGAAATTTCTTCAATATTAAATGGAAAGATTCCCGTCTTCCGGAAACCACTTTTTAAAATTTGACCATCAATTTCCTTCCAAACTTCTCCTATTAAGCGAGCAAATTCTGCTTTTGGTAACATAACTCCTACGTTAAATCGCTGCCATTTAACAAGCAATTCGTTCCACCTGTTCTTAAACGACTTCATAACCGATACGTCCAGTGGTTGTAGTACATGGCTAGTATGCGCTGGTAACTTGAGGATTGTAACACCTGCTTCGCGAGCCTTCAAAATTATGTTTAAACTGACATGAGTCGCGTGCCCATCATATAAAAGCAAAACTGGACGTTCATTTCCAATAGCAGGCAAAAAAGTTTTGGTGAAATACTGTTCAAATATTTCGGATTCCATCCAGCCGTTCTCTGTAGCCGCGTATGATGTATTTGGGTAAGCGTTCGGAGATACCCATGAGTCCCATACGTTTTTACCTTTGTACACTATCATTGGAGGCGCCTTTTCTCCGAGTGCATTTCCACAAAGCAAAACTGTCGTATTGTCTCGACCTGGGGAAGAAATCACTCTTGTGGCTGCATGTCCTTTGGCGCCGACAGTTTTGGTCTGTTCAGGATCTTTGGAAAAACTGGTCTCATCCATATTCCAGATTGCTTCGGGCTTGTCCATTAAATTTAATTCTTTGAGTGTACTTTTAAGGAGATCAAAATACGGGAATACAATAAAAGGGTCCATAGCCTTTTTCCGTGCATACTCGACGCCTTGCGGTTTTTTGATAGATAAATTATGGCGGTTTTTAAAACCAGCAAACCAAGCTTGACCTGGGATTCCATTTTTAAAATTTGTAGAAATATTGTTTCTCTTTACGTATTCCCCAACTGTCTCTAACACTTCCTTCCGGCTTAGCCCAAAACCATATTTTTCCATCAATTTAAGGCCATTAGATAATTTTACTTCTGATTCAGGAGTTAAGGCTGTACTTCTTCCTAGACTATTCGACTTTGTTCTCCTATTGTTTACGCAATCCATGATTGTCATCCGGGGAATATTGTACACCTGTGAAGCTTTATATCCACTAAGACTTCCATTTCGAACAGCTTGCGCCGCTTCTTTAAGCTTCTCTTTGGAGTAAGACCCTCTCTCTGACTTACGTTTATAATTACTCACCATTCTTTCACAGGAACCTCACTGAAAAAAACAGCAATATAACGTACCTAAAAAATACAAGATTTCAAAAAAAGTGTGTATTCAGCTGGAAATCGATATCTACTAATATTATAAACCTGATATTTAACATGAGAACTCTTTATTTGGATTTCCACCAAAGCGGCTTTTGGAAAATTGTTCAAAACTCCTTTACGACCATATTCTGTCCAATATGTATTCAAAATAACTAGATAGGCCGGATCTGACAACTAGTTCATTCTATTTTTGGGCCGTGATTAGAACTTGAAAAATGTAGCCTAAAAAGGTTGGTGATCAATGTTCGAAAGGTAAGACCGGCATATGACGATCTTCCCTTATGCCACCCAGACGATCTTTCCAACTACAATGTTTGTACGTTATAATTATTTCACCGCAAATTACGACAAAATTACGAACATTTTGAGTAGTTTAATACGAAAATCTTAAAAAGGAACAATTGAAATACTTACACGACCACTTTGTTTCAAAAAAATCGTTCGATTCACCACTTTTTTCTTTTTTTTTGTCAGCACGTGTCTCTTCCTAATGGACCTCCAAAACGAGAAAAAAAATGGAGGCTAGTTTTTTGCCACTACATTGTAGCCAGCGACATCTATGACTGCTAATTCGAACCAAAATATGAAACTGTTTTACCGACTGTCAATGCAATCGGCAAAGATGTTCAAAAACGTAAGATATTGCGCGCAGACGGTCTTGCCTTGTGTACGGTCTTCCCCAACCTGACCTTATACACTTCAACGGCTTACCATCCTGAAAGTCTAGGCTCACTAGAAAATTCTCATAAAACGTTAGGAGCATTTTTGAGGATACAAACAGACAACTTACAAATTACCGCAGGGCAATGACCTGCTGGACATTTTCTATTTATAGGTAAGTTTTATTTATAGGTAGGTTTTATTTATAAGTAGTTTTATTTTATAGGTAGGTTTAATTCTTAGTTTATATAAGTTAGTTTTAATTTTGAACTTAATTAAAATAATTTATATTGATATTAAATTCTATGTAATAGATAAAAAAAAAAAAAAAAAAAAAAAAAAACAGACAACCAAGCTCATAAGTGGAGCGATTGGTTACAATATTGGTGTTTCTCATACAATACATCGGTGCACACGTCAACAAAATATACACCGTATGAACTTGTGTTTGGGAAAAGCTGTAGAATACTTAGCAATATAATTTATCATAATATAGATTAGTACCAGTATATAACTATGACTATGTATCCATTAGAATTAAAATATAGATTACAAAAATCCCAAGCGGATGCTAGGAATAATTTGCTTTTATCTAAGGAAAATAGAAAAAAAACCGGCCAAGTGTGAGTCAAACTCGCGCAATGAGGGTTCCGTACAATATGCTTCGTGAACACCCACACAATGTGCAAAAAATGTTTTATTCAATTGACTAGCGCCATCTAGTGGTGTTTTAGTGAACTATTTCCCTAGATGAACTTATTATTGTGAGTTTACCACTTAATTTTCAAGTGATAGAATTCTTATTATTTTTCCTGTAACCTTCAAGGAATGAACTATATTTTGTAATTTTTTCAAAATTTTCGGCCCAGTAGTTTCGGAGATCAGGGGGGGAATGGTAAATTTTTGCCTTCTTTCGTGAATAAAATCAAAAGTATTGATTTTACCCGAACAAAAAAATATATTTTTGTGATCCTCATAATGAGCCCTTTCATTTGATATATGACACAGTAAGGTTTGCAAAACTTTTTTTTTTTAATTTTGTAATTGGGCCCCTCAAAATGACCCTTATTTCAAAAAAATCTTTATTTACTTTGCACATCCGTGTTTGGGTCATAGGATTACACTATCTTACCAAATTTCATCTAATTTGGTTCAGTAGATTCGGAGAAAATCGGCTGTGACAGACGGACGGACGGACAGACAGACGCTCGAGTGATCCTATAAGGGTTCCGTTTTTCAACTTTTGTACGGAACCCTAAAACTATGTATGACACAAAATGTAATCAAATTAACTATAGAATAGGAGATTTAGTACTAATTAAAAAACAAAATAGAGAAAAATTAGATCAACTCTATTCAGGACCCTATCCATCCAGTAAATAAAAGATCTAGGCGAAAATATAAAAATTTTAATTAAAAATAAACACTATACTACACATAAACACAACACTAAGCTATACACGAAATAAAAAAAATAAGAAAAAAAAAACAAAAGAAAAACCAAATTATGTATACGCACACACAGACACACACACACACACACTCAAGCACCAAAAGGAAGGTTTGGCCTCCCACTCGACCCACCAAAACAGCCCACTAGGAGATTTTCTAATATCCACGCTGAGGCCCTCGTAGCCCAACTCCACTAGCACGTCCATATAAATATCCAGGGACAAACCTCCCGCCGGACAAAGCAGGGGGTGCCCCAGGGGCGCGTCGATGCACGCCCTGTATAGCACGCGAGGCGACTCAACTTTCATTGTCGCATAGTAAAAACGAATATGATGGCGCGCACAGAAATTGCGCACATGGGTCTCCACTCCAGCCAAAACTATGCGGGGATCCATTATAATTGGTTAGGAATTCTTTTTACAACTTTATGGTTTGAGTACAGGAGAGGTAGTGAACAGAAATGATAAAATTGATTTACAAAGCTATACCAAATTAGGAATTGCATCTTCATATTACTTATTGTGACAAGTTGAAATACGAAGACTGTTACGTATCAATCTTTGTCAATGACAATTGGTATAGCTTTGTAAATCAATTTTACAGTGGCGGCTCGTGACTTCAAGGAGTGGTGGTTCACCTGCTTACCTAGTGTCTCTCAAAAGCAAAACGACCTATTGAAATGCCGTACGTTCGTCAATTATTTGTAGTCGACTGCCCCTATGCACCTACTTAATAATATTTGTACAGTATACATAAGCAGTTACTCTAGGTACAATTCTTGTTAATATTAATGCATATTGTAAAACCATTTCAATTTACAACAACAAAAACACAAAAAGTATCACTTACTTATGTACCTACATGCAGTGAAATATCTCATCATCTTGACTTACCATTGGTTTAGTGAGAGGAGCTGCGCGCTAATGAATATTCTAATAACTAGGTAGGTACTTAACTAATTCAGGTTGAAAAGCACGAGAAGATAGTTTCAAAAAACAGATTAGGCGGCATACCGCCTAAATAAGCCATAGCCTATTTTCTTTTTTAGTTCTTGTTCAAATAATCCCATTAACAACACACTTTGAAGCCACTTTCAACCACTACACTTTGAAGCACACACAAAGTAGAAAACCATAACTATGAATAATTATTGGGTAATTTCGCGCGCGTTATCTATCACACCGTGTCACAGGTGCGAAATAAAACAAACAAACTGATTTGAGTAAAGGTCAAGGACACGCCGTCGCAACAAAAATCTTCAACGAGCGAGCGAGACACCCCGGCCGATGCCGCCCGAGCGAGCCCGTTCGGGAGTATTCGGGACTCGTGCGGCGATCCGATTTTTCAATTTTTCTCATACATTGAGTACGGATCATCTTCCGTTTCACCTGCCGGAGCATTTCTGTCTCATTCCATATAGTTTCTATGGAGACGCTTCGTGCGCACTTTGAAAGCGCTCGCCCAATTTTTGGTTTAGCTAAAATGAGTCTTAAATTTTAGGTAATAAAGATCAAGCTTGTTTGAAAATATTTTCTTTTTCAGTGTGTAATTAAAGTTACATACTTTTGGATAAATAATAATTGTGTCGAAAAAAAAATAGGGAAATACATAAAAATCTGGTAGTGCAGTGCACGAGTGCACTGAAGGAGCGGCCGCCACTGTTTGTCATACGTACACAGCATCGTAATTGCTAATCGTAATAACCTAATATCATAGTTCTGAATATCTTTGTAAACAAACTAAACATTAAACAATTAAAATTAACTTATATGAACTAAAAACTAACAATTAAACCTACCTATGAAATAAAATGACCTATAAATAAAACCTAGCTATAAATAGAAAATGTCCCGCAGGTCATTACCCTGCAGTAATGTGCCCAGGAGACTGGTAGCATTGCCACGTTGAATGGCAATGCTTATTCTTTGGGCAAGTTAGTTGCTAGCCCTCTGGTCGTTCGACACCTCGGCCAGCCTTTTTGCTCATAAATTTGAATAGTTTGTGAGCTGTGGGACCCCACGGACCCAGTGTCTCGAACCCAAACGGCTCGATAATATATGCTTCGCCAAAGCTTATTTGCGCCGTTTTAGACACTCGGAGGAAGCTGCAGCCATGCCAGCCTTACAACTTTTACTATGGAGATGAGAAAAAGATCGGCTTGCAATCTAGACACGCGGCAGCGTGTCAAGCCAAAGTGCAAGCAAAGGAACTGGCTAGCCACTTTTCTACATGATTTGTGTTTGCACTAACATTTTCTCTGATGCCTTTTTTACATCTTTAGGCGACGCTGGACCATTACAAACGTCGAACAATTAATTTTTTTTTTTACTTACTAAGGCGTTTCTTGGATCTCACTTGCAGCTGATGGATATTTCCAAGATAAAATGTTTAAAACTGCTGCCATCGTCTTACTCAATGCATGTGAAGCATATTTGACGCGCGTCTTTACTTTATATTTTGGACTTACTTCATTTTGCGTAATTTTAGGAAAATCCAAAAAGTTTTTTTTTCTCTGCCTCCACTAACCAACTCCATCTACCTATTTTTCACCCCATTTAATTAGGCTGGCATTATAGAAGTTATTTCTGATTGATTTAAATAGATGAGGTACATCAAACATGATATATACTCGTATTTTATATCTTCAGAAGAAAAAAAGTTGTATTGTGGAGTTTGGCCACCAATTTTTTTGAAAGATTTAGTGCACCTACATTGGTTGGGCCTTGGTCACATACCGTTGTGACTATTTTATTGGCTGCTTCCACAGCCCTTATCATATTTTTAATTAAAATAGTATTTTTTTCTGACGATATAGTCCCTTTGACAAAATAAAAGGCTACTGGCATTTTTATCTTCTTTTTCATGCCTTGGCCCATAAAAACCAAGGCATGGTCTCATGCTATCCCCGAACACCTTTCCCCTCCAAAATCTACGTAGCCCTCCATTTTATCGTAGGATTCACTATAAATTAAGCTTTTTTTAATGACATATCGTCGAACAGTAAAGCACATAATTTGTCTTTGCTGCCGTAGCCGCTCATAATTTCTTTTGCTTTTTCAATAAACATATAATTAATACCTGGTTCTAATGATGCGTTTTGCAATAATCTTTGTAAAGGTTTTATACTAGATAAAGATATACCCCATTGTAGATATCTGTAAGCTTTTGGGAATCTTTTAAATATATCAAATACCCACATTTTGGTCTTAATTAACTAGCGCTTCCTAGCTGGCTTCTTTTTTTTTTAATTTTTACGTCGTCCTATTAGTTTTTAAGGATAACGTGTCATTATTAACATCGTCTAAATTTAAGGATGATCTTGCTAGTCTTTTGATTGTAATTTTCTGTGATTTTAGTTTCTGCAATATTTTTTCTTTAAGGGAACTGACAGCTGAAAGTTGAGAAAATAAAAATATCGTAGTTACATAATAGTTATAGTAATACTTCACATAAGATGCGATGTGAGTTTATGAAACAAATATTTGATTGTGAAAAAAAAAATATAGGAACATGTCAAACAAATGGTTTTTCATGTCAATGTTTGGGGCGAACTCGACGAGCATCTTAAGCTGTCGCAGTGATATTTTTCTTCTTGGTGCTCTCTGAAATAGCAAATATGTACATACATAAGCTTTCCATTGATACCTATATTGCACAAGTGTCTACATGCAGTTACATTTCTATTTATTAAATTTCATCATAAATCAACAATGCGAGCTCTGTCCATATCAGAAATACTATTAATGTAATTCAATAATGTGCACGGTGTCGATTACAACCAAGCATATTAAGTGATTGCATTAATTTTTTAATACCTAATGGACAGACCATCCTAAATACACGCGCCGCGACGCCGACGGCCGCTTGCCATCGGGCGGTGGCTGCAGCCATCTGCTCCACTGTCATCCGCGGCTGCGGCGCTGGCCTCCGCCTCCGGTATTCGCAGGCGGTGGTAGAGGCGGCGACGATGCCGAATGGCCGCCTCTACCGGCTCTACGGTCTGCGCGGGCTCCGGCGTCGCCGCCAGCATACCGCCATCGTCGCGACCGCAGTACCAGAAAAGAAGTCTCCACCACCATAGCCGCCGCGCCACAATTACCCGGTCCAGCAGTGGACACAGTATCAATATCGGTAGGTTGATGGTTGATAAATGGTAAAGGTTGTATTCCCGAAACTTTGTATCCTTTATCAACATTCATAAAGTTACTCATAAAAATTTTCCATCCCGGTCTTTCGTTTCCCATAAAGGACCCTATTTTTCCAAAAAGCCATAAAGCGTCACCTTTAGTGGGAAGAATAAGAGAATTGTCTGTGTTGTCTTTCAATTTTACAACCTGTATGACCTGTGTTAACGTACTGCTGTAATGGAATATTGCCGTATTTGCCAACCACTGCAGCTTTTGGTATTTTATCTCATTTCTATATTGGTTCATCCTGTGAAAAATCTTTTGGTGTATTGCATTGAATACCACCCATAGCATGAAAAGTTTGATGTCCATCAATTGTTTGAACATTTAAGTTTATCAAATGCGAATTGTTTTAATTGGACTTGGATGAAAACATAATAGGCTAGCTTCCTGCTCCTTTAGTTCAGGAGTCGTATTTAGATCAGGATCTGGGTCAATTTTATCCAGAGACGTAACTGAACTGCACGAAGTGGAGTCTGTTTGTGAAGCGCGAGGTGGTGTTTTCACAATAGAGGGGGATGGGGGCATATCTTGACGGGGTGAGGATCTTCCTTCTTGTTCAATTATTTCGGAAGACATATTTTTAGAATGGCCCAATCTGATGGAACATGGCACGCTTTTCTTTCGAAATTCGGACTAATGAATAAACTATCACAGGCGAAATAATTTTGCCAGCGGTGTTAATACAGGCCATTACGGTTAAGTGCTCCTTCTCTTTTCCAGATTTGACCTCCAAAAATTTTCATCCACACATACTAATGATCTTTACATACTCTATGCGCTCTTTGCGAAAAACTTTAATTGTCTTAAAAAGTTTACATTTGATGATTATTTGTTGTTTAATATTTTCAAAGTAAATATTGAAACTATCAAGAGCCAAACTTATTATTTGATAAAACTTGTCACTAAGCATTTTAAGTTTTACAGATTTATGATAACTATATGACTTACTTAAAATGAGCAACTATTGTTTTGAATCATAATATTATTATATTTTCGCAATTAAATTTGTTGATACAACACTTAGCCAAGTAACCAGGAAAGTAATTTATTGAGCATTTTTCAAAATTGCTTGATTTTGAATAATAACTTCTACTTCTAAATATTTAATTTAGATTCTGATGTAGCTGGATCATTTGTAACATTCTCTTTTGATTTTGAAGTAGAAGGTAGTGGTGAAGTCTTAATTAATTGGTAATTAGGTAACTTATAAGTGGGTCCTTGTTTTCCAGTTGCTAAACTGCTTCGCAAGTTTGAACAATTCCCTCGAAGCATGCCGAGTAGATAATTTTATTATCCGTTTTCTTTATTATAGTATTTTTTAAAAGTTTTTGTAGACTGTTTGCTCTTCTGAAATAGCATTTTTAACATACACATACTTTTGGGACAAAGCACATTTAAAAACATTCATATCTTTTTCCCTTTTACTGTTAAGCCCATCGAACATATTGTTTGTTGTCAAAACAAAGTTGACCGTGTCATTTGCACGTTCACTTTTAAATCTCCAGTACCTACTGCCGCTTTAATTGCTGAAGCAAAAATGTTACTTAATATTTGAGTTGCCAGCCTGACATTCATTTCCTGAAAATTATTTGGGTTTAAATGCTGTTCTGTAATTTTTAACATTACCCTCCTTTTTACCCGACTGACCCACCCAGAAGGAGGGTAATGTTTTTCGAGCGTATGTATGTATGTAAATATGTCTGTTTCATTGTTGCATCCTGTAGCCCAAACGGCTGAACCGATTTTAAATTGTGAGGTGTAATTAGATTCGTATTCTTCCCCGGAGTGTCATAGGCTATGTGACGTCAAAAAAACAAATATACAGTGGACGTTAACTGGCAAAAACTGGCAAAAGTTTGTCCCTTCCAGTAGCCATAATGCCTTGACAAATTTTGAAAAACGAGGTCTCTTTTGATTTGTGTTCTTCCCAGGAGTGTTGTGAACCATAAAACGTCAGTTTAAATATATTTTTTCATGTATAAATGCAAAAATTTTGCAGGAGTAAATACTAAGTTTCTGTTACGCGAACTAGATGGCGCTGGATCAATTTTAAAACGCGCTATTGTTGTTTTTTTTTCTTTTATTATAAGTGTGGGGAACAACCTGCGAAAATTCGCGATTTCCAACCCCGAAAAACATCCGGCCCTGATGGAGTCTCAAACGGAATGTTTAAATGCCTTCCACAGTCCCTCCTCCTTCTCCTTTTGAGTATCTTCTATGCGTCTCTTGTAAATTGCATCTTTCCAGCCGCCTGGAAGGAAGCACTCGTGATCGACGACCCCAAGCCAGGCAAAGACCTGAAAAATCCCACATCATATCGACTGTAAAATTGGTGCCCAAATTAAAGAGCATTTACGGACATATTTATATACTGTGATTAAGCGCCACCTTACTAATTTATTCGGAACTAAATTAGTAATAGCAAAGCAGGTATCTATGAATAGAGTTGAAGGTTCGTGGCGCTTAACTCTAGTGTACAGCGAGCCATATAGATGGCGTTGTTAACATCGACCTTGTTAGCTTATTAAGTTCTTTGGGGAAGATCTATGAGCGGATCCGCCTCTTAAGACTCAAGGACTATGTAAAGTCCAAAAGTCTCATCACCGACAAGCATTTTGGATTGCACCGCCTCACGGAGCATATCCTCAGATTCCGAACCAGAGATCGTCCCACGTCCGTCTCTTCTTCGATAAAGTGAAATTTTTCGACAAAGTCTGACATTCTGGCTTAATTTCCAAGCTTCACATATCATTCGAGATTTCCTGTCGAATAGGACCTTTCGCTACAGAGTTGAAGGCTGTCTTCAAGACCCCGTCACGTTTGAACCCGCGTTCTTCTGTAACGCTTATATATGGGCGTTATCTGGGACAGGTACGATAGAAAGTAAAGTCTCTGATTCACAATAATTATTTGGTTTATTTCTCATAAACAAGTGATACACATACGAGCGTGTGCGGGCGACTGTTCGCCCATAGGACTTAGCGTCTCGACAAAGGAATGCCACCTAAGCGCAATACAAAGTTCACTGAGCCCCTACATACACCCCCTTCTACAAAAAAATAATATACGGGAAACACAAACAAAAAATAAAACATTGCATAAGTAGGTACAGACTACACTATCTGATTTGGGTTATGCTGTAGATCGCACGGGAGGCTGTTTACACTTTGGTTGTTTACACTTTGCGCACTTGCACTGCTCACGACACTGAGTTCCTTACGCAGGGTGCGCCTTGCTCTATTGATGCAAAACTTGTAAAATAACATCAATATCATGACTCCAATAATGACTCCCATTACCGTGACGGCTATTGTCAAGGCATCCACTCGAACCTCTGTGTGAGTAGCCGAAGCCTGATTGGCTCCATTCTGTGCTATCACGATCTCCTCCTCCTTCTTCTCAACGGAATAAGTTTTGCCCATTTTCTCCAAAGATGTCTGTCTGTGCTGTGTCTAACCTCGAATGTACTCATTGAGATAAATTCTACCTATTTATCTATGTTTATCTGTCTACAACATAATAATACGTGACTTAAACTTCATACATCACAAAACATAATTTTGATTAAATTGCATACCTACTTACTATAAACCTACTTACATAATTTCTGCAAACTACTGTTCTAGGTGTCTGCAAATCTTACAGGTTTGTTTATAACTTTACCGCTACGCGTTTTTCTTAAAGGTGTGTTTACATTGGCAAATCTAAACACACCTTTAAGACGGTCCGCTATACGGAGGTGTTAGTGGTTTGCGTACCGCATCTATTCTTAAGAATACGTGTGAGCAAGAACTTAAATCGGCATGTACAAACATTTTCTTACCATCTTCCAACTTACCAACTTCCTTTCCTTAGGTCTAAACTTACTTAAGGTATGTTTTAATCTTAATATGTACGGTTGTGGATTGTCTACCTTAATACTACTTTCAGTACAAAACTCTCCCGGCAACCTTAAACAGTGTCCTAATGTAAATTCCGCTGCGCTCATGAAATTACTATCCACCTGACATGCAGCTCTTAACCCTAACATGACAGTAGGTAACTCAACCAACCATGATAAGTTATCGTTTAATCGCGCAGTTAACGCAACTTTTAGGGATTTGTTATACATGACTTTACCCAGCTACCTATATCCTTGTTCATACCGGGCCAAAATACTTTTTTACAAATTAATGCGTGGGATGCCTTAGCACCCGGATGGGCTAACCCGTGAAAATTGTCAAAAACTGATTTTCTAAACTGTACTGGAATATAAGGTCTAATGTAATTAGTAGACGTTTCGCAATAAATCATGTCATTTGAATCACCTAAATTAATATGCTTCAACTGTATGTTCAACTGCGCAGCTGTACTCAACAAATTTGCTAACTCAGTGTCGCTCGACTGTGCTTGCGCAATTTCTAGGTATTGTATCGAGGTCGGACATGTTATTGTTTCTATCCTCGATAACGCGTCCGCGACTGCGTTCTCGTAACCCTGTATATGTTGTATGTCGTTTGTAAACTCACTAATATACAACAATTGTCGTTCCCTTCTAGGTAATTCCTTACTTGACCCTAATTTAGTAAAGGCATACGTTAATGGTTTGTGATCTGTATAGACCGTAAACCTCCTACCTTCTAACATATCCCTAAAATAAACTATGCTTGAATAAATCGCCAAAAGTTCCTTATCATATGTAGAGTACTTTTTTTGGGATTCTGATAGCCTTTTAGAAAAATAACCGAGGGAGGGGTTTCCATGCGTTATTTTCTTTTTGTTGCAAGACTCCCCCTATAGAAAAATCGGAAGCATCCGTCATTAAAGATAGTTCCGCATCTGCAATGAGTTGAGATAAAGTGGCTGCGTTTGTTTACTAAATTATTCTTACACTTTTCAAATGCAGTATTAGCCTCTTCTGACCATTCAATTTTACGCTTATCTTTTTTCTTAGCTCCGTGTAAATACTTATCTAAAATACCTTGATCTTTAGCTGCGTTAGGTTAGGTGTCTATAAAAATGTAACATTCCTAGAAACCTACGAAGCTCTTCAACCGTTTCCGGTTTAGGGTAAGTTATTATTACCTCTACTTTATTTGACAAAATCTAAAGGCAGATATTCTGTATTTTCTGCCTGCCTATCTGTCTGCTAATTTTGTGATACGTCGATGTTCGTATTAGTAAATATATCTTCAATGGCAGCATTTAATAATCTACCCATCTTGAGCATATTTGCTCCATTATCCGTTGTCAGACTTTATATCGTCACATTACTGCAAAAACCGCTAATGTGCAAAAATCACATTTTGAGCAAACTTGATTTTAAGGTTTGAGAATATTTTTTTGTATGATAGCTTAGACTTATATGTATTTATTTTATATCATCCAAAGCTTCATTTATCATTGTTTATAATTATTTAATGAAACATACTCAATTTTATTTAATGGATAATAAAAATGGCATTTCAAAAAGTTATGGCGCGTAATTTTTGTCACTTATTGGGTTTTGGCTATACAACTACATTTTTGTATATTTCAGTAGGTAAATCATCTACACCTGTACTTTTAATTAATTTGCTTTATTTTATTTGAAAATGAACTAATACCTCAAAAAAATTAAAAACGATCCATAGTTTTCGAGATTTGACAGTTAGTAATTAGTAACGGTTATAATTTTGTAAAAGTAAGTACATGGGGCTGCAATATTTAACGTTTTTTTTTTAAATAGAAACAAGTGTGAATAATTGAAAAACGTATGTTTATTATCAAACAAAAAAAAATCTTATAGCAAAATAGGGTTAAAATAAAACAGGCCAAGTGCGAGTTGAACTCGCGTGGAGAGGGTTCCGTACAATGCCAAAGATGTTTATTTAATATTGGTAGGTTTTACAATAAGTACTGTGTACAGTGTGATTTTTGTGGTATTATTTCTAAAATCTGACCCAAATTTGTTTGTGGTAACTAAAAAAAGTATGAATGGTACCTTTCTATAAGGGGAAATTACTGAATATATTGTCAGTTATTGAATTTTGTCTTGTTTATTCTTGAATGTGTGGACGACGACCAAGTGGTAAAAGATATTCTGAAATTTCATTTTTTGGGTTTTCTTTAAAATTTATATTGAAGTCTCCGGCAACTATAATATTTCCATTTGCACTGATCACGTTCTTAAGGCATTCGACAGCAGTCTTTAGAGGGCTTTTTGGTGATTTATATACCGTTATAATTTGAATATTAAATGCGTGAAAACGTAGGCATTTACAATTCACTAGTGCAACACTTCTTTTTATTAGTTTTGCACTTTAAGCTGTTTCAGATTTTCTTTTATTTTATTTTAATTTGTAACGCGTTTTAAATATTCTTTTGATACTTCAGTTTCCCCTGCAAGCATT
The DNA here is from genome assembly GCA_963082605.1 of Rhodophaea formosa. Lineage (NCBI taxonomy): Eukaryota > Metazoa > Arthropoda > Insecta > Lepidoptera > Pyralidae > Rhodophaea > Rhodophaea formosa. The sequence goes on along the minus strand of OY720229.1, from coordinate 12,483,025 downwards.
TTCACTAAACTACCAGTATTTTGTTTTCCCGCTGCTGCAAAACATCGTGTTTCATACAAACGACCATAAATTTCCCGCCATAAATTTTGGATTATGGAATTGAATTGCTCGACAATGTTATTTGTTTTTGTCATTAACAGAGTTTGTGTTTGTTACAATAAAAGTGAAAATACTGAAATTATTGTACCATAAGCCACATTTTTTCATTGCGAATATATTTCGGAAACGGATCCCTAAATCGAAAAATGGAGTTCTCAATCTCACCTTGTCAAAGATCTATTTAACAATACCCCACACGATGGGTTTATAAGTTTAATAGTTATCGAAGCTAACTAGATGTTCATCTACATGCAACACAGTGAAATAGAATGTAAAACCATTTTCTAAATTAGTCACTTAGTATTTTTTTAAAGGTTTAATAAGTTGGTGTGGTGAGTATACGGCTAAATTGATATGAATGGACGCATAAAAATAATGAAATAAAAAAGTCTTTTTTTCCTCATATAGGTATAAATCTTAAATCAGTCATCTTTATACGATACTTCTATCTGACTCTCTCCTTCGTCTTCATCGTCCTCGTCTAATCCACGTTCTCTGCCAATTCCTATGAACTCAAAATCCAGTTCTGTATCGGAGTCATTTTCAGGTTTATCTTCCGCGTCGTCAAATTTTTAAAATTTTGCCTTGCTGAGCTTTTGTACGCGATCTTGCTGAAGTCTATTTCTGGACTTAGTGTGAGTGATCGCAAACATGCTCCAATTACTTTCCGTAGCTGCTGAGCTTGGCGGCACGCTTAGTAGTCTATATGCCAGGGGAAATAATTATGTTTTGATGCGTAACTCTGCCACCACAAATGAGGGGCAACCGTTTCAGTAGGGCGATTACTAACAAAAGGGGCAACATCGGTGTAGGCGTTTTTGGTGCCCCGCCTCACTACTCCCGACCAACTCGCTTCCATGGACGCAGGGGCTGGTGGCAGCACACGTGGGGTAGCTTGGGGAGCTCGGCGCTCGCCGTCGCGTTAGGGGTCGCTGCCTTACCGGCAGGCCACCTGCGCAAGTGGAACCGGAGCTGAAGATGTAGATGGCTCTGACTCAACCGGCGGGAGCGCGTTAGGTCCCACCTTTTAATTCTTTTGCCCCTTCTTTTTCCCATTCTTTTTGCCCAGGGGCAGGGGCACGCATTTTTTTAGGGGCGGGCTAGGGAGGAGCCTTGCGCCACTGGACGGTTTTGCTAACCACCACAGCAGGGAGTCTTTTTATCAGAATCGATGTCGGACACTATGTCCTGCACTGTCACTGCGAAGCTCGCAATATGCCTGTCGACGGCAAATGGAGGTAGCCGTTCGGGCTCCGGCCGGAGACGGTCATGAAGGCTGTCGAATCGGGCGTTAAGGACAGGGCCAATCGTGTCTAGGATGAAGCGCTTTTGCGTCTCATCAGCCTCTTGCCGAGTCTCCGTCGCCGCTGGTGCGGGACGTGCGGACTACCGCAGCCTGCAGCTCCGCCATCTCGCGCTCCCAGGCGTCTATTTTCAGCCTGGAACCGTTCTGTCTCTACAGGGGAAGATCTATTTCCAAGGGCCACCACGACTTCTTCAATCGACGTGGGCACCTCCTTAAGCCCTTTCACAAATGAGCACTTATGGTTAGCCAACTAAGTGATCGACTCTCTGGAGCACTCGGGTCCGTGGTGTTGTTTTTCACCAACAGCTCGCCACAAGTAATTATTATTGGCTATTGCCTAAAACTTCCTCATCGCCTCTTCTTGCTCTACAATACTGATTGGCATTTTGATGTGGGAAGGTGAAATTCGAGCCAGTGAAATCGTTGGCTGCGCTAACTCATGCAGATCGCCGGCATCGTCCTGGATCTGTTAATAAAAATAGATTCTCATTTTACAAAATAAAATTGTGGTTAGATACTTAAATTTTTGTACGTGTACAATAAAATTCAAAAGCATGCTTGACTAACTTATGTGCCTATACGAAAGTATATCTTCATATTTCAAATGACAATTATATATAATAGTTTCTGATAAGTTCAGTTGAGGATTATTAATTTAATTTCAAGTAAATAACACAAATTTATACGATAGATGTTAAACAGAAAGTAACCGTCTGGCCAGCGTGGAGAGTATAGGCCAAATCCTCTGACTGTTCTGGGTAATATGGCTCTGGTAGTCAGAGAGGGTCGTGCTCCTGCAGTGGAGACTAAACGAGACCTGATGACGAAGACGACGAAAGTAAGCTTCATGGCGAACCCAGCACCGCATTGTACTTAGAACTTGCAACTCTGGTGCAATATGGCATCCGCGAGGATGATATCCCTGTCTAACTAAATCTACTATTCTTGCGCCGTATTCCTTAGAAAATCGGTACTTGTACCAGAATTCACTCAAATTAAAAGGATTCGCACTCATTCTAAAATGGTTTGAACTCCGTGCCCGCGGTAATCCTACTTGAAAGTTTTCTAGCTCTTCTAAGTCTTGTAAATCTATCAAATCTATTGCATCCTCCATATTTTATTCCTTCTTAATTTTATTCAGTACTTTAATGAAATTAAACAAATATTTTTTCAAATCAAAAACCCCGCCAAAATTAGTAACAAAACCAACTGTCAATTTAGCCACGTTTGTAGGTTAGTACATAAGGTAAACTAGGGTCAAGCAGGTTTATCTAATAACGTTATAAAATTATTAGTAACCAAATACGAAAATACACTACATACGGTGAGTCAATAGTGACTGTGGTGATAGTTCCATACTTGCTTTGCATATCTAATGCAATAGAATCATTAAATTCGGTCAATTCAACATTATTTAATTGTTATAATTTTTGATTTGAATACACTTTCTTCAAAGCCGTTATATCTAAACTTTGGGAGGTAAATTGAATTTTGTGTAGTTTGTGTTTCACACATTTTGTCAAATATTGAAGACGTAACGGAGTCTTGAGAATACAGCTGGTTGACAAAATCTTTTGGCATTTTCTCTTATGGAATATTGTGTGAAGCTGGCTGAGTATGTGAACTTTTTTTTTCATTTTTCAGTTTCCCCGACCGCGCTTTAATGTCAGTTTTGTGTACTTAAGGTCAAATTCATTTATTTGGAGGGCGTCGTACATACCGTTTTTCATCAGAATAAACCCTGTTTTTTTTCTCGTCAGAAAATGAAATTTTTCCCACAGTCTAACCGTCACTTTCCATACTTTCTTGCAAATGTAAGCTGGGCTTGCCTATAGCATCATTTCAACCTTCCTCGCTTTCCCTCCGTGCAACTTTTCAACTGCCAAACGCTTTTGAATAATGCGTGCCGATATTGCTGAAGTTGTTTGAATTCCCCGACGGGTAAAGAGGGTTGCCCATATGTTTTTTCTAAAATCTTCGACATTCCAATAATTTCACTTAAAATCACAAGATAACTTTTTAGTGATTTTTTTCTTTAGAAAAATCACCGTTGACCCCAAAATCCTACTAAATCTAGAGACAAATCACCAAGGTGGCAACACTGTTTATTAGTGGCGTTTGGTTACACGTAACAGTTTCAACATAGTAATCGCAATCATCTTGTAAAGTAACTTCATTTATTGCCTTTCCAGCACGAATCATTTTAGCAAAGTGACGTCGTTTCTTACAATTGACACAAAGCAGCTGGGCGGACGTTCATTATTTTTGTTTCAAAGAAAATATGATTTGCCTTTAATTTATTTGCCATGTTAAAAAGGTTAATGCTCGAATGCATTAAGAACTAGCATATGGCGGGGGTCAAAAAACAAAAAGGATTGTTGACCTGTTCGTGGGTCTAGAATAGTTGTTTGTAAATTGTTAACTTCCAAACAGCAGCCCAACTCTTCAGCCATGGCTAGATCTGCTTTGGTACAAGTAGGTAGGTCACAAGTTAATGCTTTGATTTCTACGCCGGTTTTATGAACTAAATAAAAAGCTGTAACACCCTTCACTAAAAAGTATGCAATAGGCAGTTTCCAAGTAGAGTTTATTCCCACTAATAATAACACGTCCGTTGCTTCTTTAAAGTAATCAGATGTAAAATTAAATCCATAGTTCACGTAACCCAGCTCCCCGCACACTAACCGATGCGCGAACTCACGACGGTAAAGTACTGAGAGCGGCAGCACGCAAATATGAAACTTAATTAAAATAAACCGAATTTTATGTTTCGCGGTGTCTGTTAGACTTCAGTTTGTATTGTCTATTAAATACCGCAATTCTAAATAAAACACATTCCTTTATCATATGTCCTTTATTTATGCGTGAGTATATATATATATATTTCTTTTTAATGCAATTTTATTAATACTTGTATTAAAATATGATTTTTATTTAACTAAATTGACATACAATATGAAAATACATATGATAAATATTATTCTCACTATCAACTAATTATTTTTATAACATAAATTACTAACTAAACTAAAAATTGAAAAAAAATACAATATAATATTATAACTATACCTACTTAATTATACAAAATAAAATTAAAAATCTAATATTAAATTTTGTCCATGTGGCAAAGTGCCTAGAACGCTGGCTGCATTACCTCGCTCATTGATTCTTCCGCAAAAGATCGGGTTTTTAATATACAAAAACTTTTGATACATATGTACAAAATGTTTGTCAAAATATAATTTTCATTATCTTCCCAATGTGCGAGGCACTTTTTCAAAAGTTACAATTAATAGTATTGAAACTTCTATAAATAATCTATAGTAATCGACAAATTTATAATTATTTATTTTATTATTTATTTATAGTATTCGAAATTTATCATGTCTATGTGACAGTAGTTTAATGAATCTTTATTATGATTATATTCTTTAAATGTAACAAAAAAATGTACTTCAGTTTTTTCTGCTGAAAATTTATTTACTTAAATTATTTACACAAAACAAACATATGCACAGGCATTTATTTCTCCAGTTAATTAATACCTTCTTGAAGAGGTCTACTGTTTCTTCTTCTGGAGTGGAATTGGTTGTTTCTTTGCTTATGTTTGTGGCTGGTTTACTCAGAATCATTTTATAATTGCCTTACATGCAACAGATTCGCAATTGCCCGAGCTTTGGTAGGCTGAATTAGTTAATATTGCAGTTTAGTTTAGTTTAGGCTGCTTCAAATTGTCCAGCAGTAGGGTTTACAATTGCACCACATTTACTCCGAATGCAGCCAAAAAGATTTTCAAGAGGGTCTTGTTGCCACCCACGTGTAGCGAGACTCTTATTATGGCTATGTTTTTTGATAAGATTTTTCCACACTTCTTCGACTGCATTCATGGTCCATATACATCTTTCTTTTATTTTTATTTTATTTTATTCAGGACAACAAACAATTGTACAATGGATATAAGATTCAACTGTGTGTTGATTGTCCTATGATTTTGATGTAAATTACGAATTCGTTATTCGTCGATACTGTACCCATATGTATGACATTTTTATTATCCTTCATTAATAATTAAGAAAACAGAATAAACACCAATATATATCAAACAAATATTTTATTCTTCAATAATTAAAAGAATATCGTCTTAAAACCATGCAGGGGGTAATATATTTTCTTGGTATCTTGCCCAACTTAAATACCATATAATTGACATAATATGGGCGCAGCAGCCTACAGTTCTTCTGCCTACAATGCAGTTACAATAGTGTTCTAAAATAGGACCTTGACTGCTTCAGTTGGTATGTTCCTAAGGCAATTCATATTAATTCATTATATGACATGTGGGGAAAATTATTTAAATTATCATTTTGAACTGTAATTGACTCAAAATCAGCCCGGCGTCTATTAATTTGAATATTTACAATAAAGTCTCCTAACTTATTTTCGTCATGCATATGTAAATTAATTTCATGAATTATTTCCCCCGCGTCGATTCTGTCCGTTGTAGGAGGGTGAAATCTATTAATTAAACCAGCAGCCACCTTAAAGTCTTTCCACAAGCTTTTAAGCGGTATTAAAATAACACTGCCGGAATAATTTGTAATCGCGTTTAAATCGACCATTGACAACTTCTACAACCCAACGACAAATGGTGACAGTTCTAGATTTATTTGCTTCAAGAGTTGATAGCTGTGTTTTACCCTCCTCCAATGAAGCAGGCACATATGTCCTATATCCACATTCATTTAAAAAACTTAATTAATCTCGGAAACCCCTATCCGGTATAAATACATCTCCATCTTGAAAAAAATCCCGGAGTGGGTAATTTTCTGAAAATTCATATTTCATTATATCTGCGTCTGTTGTTGTAGCTGGATAGGGGCCCATTTCATCAATTTATTTGTCCATCTGTACATACAATTAAAAAAGGTTTTGTTAAATTCCTATATTTGTGCTAACTGTATGTTTTCTTTTGATACAAGTAATTTGAACTTTTTTCAACATAACAATATGTTCCATCGAAAATGGCAATTGGTCTTGATTCACCCTCAAATAAGGCGGTAGGTATGGCTAAGTTCCTCTGTATTATTTCTTGTCTATTAATATGGTTTAAGCCTATATGCTGAGGAACAAAATGGTCACTTAAAGTGTTGCGGGCTTGAGTTAACCACTTTTCTAAAGTTCTTCTAGACACTTTAAATAATGATGCCAGCCTTCCCCTGGGGGAGCAGACTGGGGGATCCCGGTGGACGAACTGGAAAATATCCAGACCTTCGTACTCCTTGGCCAGGTTATGAGGAAGGCCCGTACGTTCTTTAAAAAAAAAACGCGCACTTAAAATCACACCAATACTTTATTCCCGAAAATTAAAAATAATTAAATTCGGCACTGTATCCCAACTTTACGTAGGGTAATAACAGCCAACGTTGGTTGCTCAAGACCCTCATCATCCCCAGTGTCCATTACCCTTTCTTGGGAAAGCTCAAGATAAACTTCCTAGTCTGTAAAAGTACGAAATCTAAACGTATCCTTACCACCGTATGAAAGAAAATCGTATATCATCCCAGACAGACCTGCACGAACGCAGTTTTTGAAGCCCTGCTGGTTGGGTTTATCTTTCATGTACTGACGCCTCTTTCCCGCCTTGGTTCCTTTGTAAGGAATCATCATTTCATCAATGCTTATTTTTTTTCATTGTCTTTTACTATTTGTACCAAACATCTATCGGAGTCTTGAATGTTGTCTGCGAAGTGTAAATTATGGCGCATTGCTTGATATCGTTTCAGAGACATAACTTCTGCTATTAGATTGTATCTATATCGCAAACACCAATAATCAACGTAGGAAGGCATGTTGACAACACCCATGACAATATATAGCTAAGAAATCACGCAATTCATCTTCAGTTGATGAATGGAATAAAAATCCCATTGTGTACCAGTGTTACAAATAGCAACTTTAGTTTTATCAATGAGTAACTCTGTTACTCAATGGCACTCTGTATTCCCGTTTAGTAAAAATAACAAAGGTTAAATAAAACAAGTGGAACGATTAAAGATTTGTAATAGATATGTATAATCTTTCCCAGGTAGATTTTGGTATAAAACTCCAAAAGACAGTAAAAATTTTCGCCATTAATCACATACACTCATTTAACTGCTGAACTTTGTAACTTGTGTGAAGAATAAACTTGTATTTTAAGTTCTGTTTCTATAAATACCAAAACCTTCTTGTAGAATTTCGAAACCCACTTTTAAGGGTGATTTATTTTATTATAGCAAGTTCATCGCGCATAATAAGGGTAATTGGACATATAAAATGCAAGTTCCTTGCTAGTATATGTCTTATTAGCATCGTGAATGCTATTTTATAGTAATTATAAGTAGGAATGACACATAATATGGCAACTTTAAAACAATTATAAGAATGTCACCCTTATAATTTGTGCCAAAACACGGTCATATAATCGGTGATATGTCTGCTACAAGGGCATTAATTTAAGCTTTATCGACCTTTAAATGACCAGTTTTTGCTAGTTGGGTTGACAGGTTGACACTTGCTCCGCAACTGATTGTGGCGCGAAATTCAGCGTACGGTGCACGCGCAAGCGTGTGATACCGGGCGGGCCCGTCCATATAATACAAATTATTTTTGAGAAAAAATAACTTTGTGAATCGCACAATTGTATTGACCAGTTCTGAAAGGGATATATCGCTTCAAACTGGTCGGCAGCGGAACTATCGCAATGACCACCATGACGTCTCACATTCGAAAAAGAGAGACAGAAGATATGGAGAGGTATAATATACCAAAGACAGTTTAGATTTTTTTTTGTACGAGCTCTTTGAATATAGATTTTGCACTCTGTATACAAATCAAAAACCCAAGAAAACCTGTGTTACGAGGAGATTTTCATAAATTAATTTCATGTGTCACACCATCACGTTTTTTAACATAAGCCGACAAATTCATCAAAACATTTCGAGCTTCATCTATGTAATCTTTGGAAAGCCTTTAGTTATTTTGAACCCAGGTTGGCGAGACCGTGAATCTAATCATCTGAAAACATCATAATAGGTTAGTGCTCTGAGAAGGACATTGGCTATATATCACGCGGGCGAGGCCTGGACGCTAACACTAAAGGAGGAAGACCAACTCCTGGTAGCAGAGCGCAAAATATTTCGGAAAATCCTCGGACTCCGAAGATCCACTTCGGGTCGCTGAGCCTGCGGAGTAAGTAAGTAAGTAATTCACCTGCTAAATATCCCATTGTTGTGGCTACGTTTCACTAAATATCTGAGTTGCGCATTTCGTTTTTGCGTATTTGGATCTACATGAAATTCTGTCAGATTTTTTATTAAACGGATGACCTTGTAGGCAGGATTTTCTTGGTAGAGCTGTGTCAATTGATCCCACTTTGTTATGTTGATAGCACCATCAATCTTGCATTTTAAATTCTTAGTAATCATGTTATTTCGGATTACTTTAATTAAATGAGGGCTATCATAGAGTGGGGAAATTTCTTCTCCATTTATTATAAAAGACTCATGTACCTATATGCTCTTCCCCTTCTCTTAAAGAACTTTCTCTTGTTTCTTGAATTAATTTATTTGTAGCACTTACATTAGTAGCACCTTGGTCACATACTGTTGCCAGCACTGGTAGTCCACAATTTTGTATGTTATTACATTTTTGATAACACGTTTTATTCTTCTGCTGGAGTGCTTCCCCGACAAAAAGAGTAGGCTATTGGCTGTTAATAGTTATGTATAACTCCGCTTATCATAAATACCGAGGCGTGGTCCGCTTAGTGTCTTGTCCATTTGTGACAAACCCATTGTAGAATCGAATCACTAACCTCATAATGAGGTTAGTGATTCGATAATATTAATATAAGAAAATGAGGTTACCTCATTTTCTTAGCTATGTTAGCCTTCCATTTCTCGGGCTTTCTTGTTCTTTTACGAGCCTTGCCCGCACTTGCTGGTGTTACTGGGACCTCCATGAATATCCAAACTCGTGTTTTAATACAAAGTTAATCACGTTATTTCACTAAAACCACAAGATATTAGCCAAAAACTGTACTGATTGTGCACACTAAATTTATGGCGGCGGCCATGATGAATCTCATAAATCCTGTTCTCTGATTGTCCGACGTGACTCCTAGCTGTATTTGAACCCTATTGGTTGACACGTAGCTGTTTTTGATGCCAACATCGGTTTTCGAATTGAATTTCTATGGAGTTTAGCTGCATTTGATATGAAAATGAAGTTATCAAAGCGTGCGAAACTAACTAAAGCAGATGGCGCCATGTCCAACTCATTTTTCGAATGTATGGTGCTTAGCTGCTTTTGATTTTATGAGCCTCCAATACGTACCTATTCCCATCTTATCACTGGATGATATTTCGGTGGCAATTGTATATCGTACCTAATGAATAAATTTTTAAAGCATTTTAACAAGTGCGTAGTATCAAAAATTGTTATTATTTCTTTGTCCTTTATTTTTATCTGTTCAGACATAGCGCCTAAGATAGATAGAGCTCGCATGTTGACTCCATCCGCATGTCACAAACAGTTGCGACAATATTCAGCCCTGCCTCCAGGCATTTATTTAGCAACTGAAAAATTGTTTTTTTGGATTCCGTAGCCAAATGGCTAAAAACGGAACCCTTATACATTCGTCATGTCTGTCTGTCTGTCCGTCCGATAGTCACAGCCACTTCATTCCTAGCTAGTAAGACTACAGAGTTGAAACTTGGTAAGATGTATTCCGAGAAACGCTTTAAAAAAAATTATAAAAAAAATGGTTAAGCTGGCTCCCCATGCATGGAACTGAAACTATAAAAAAAAATTTTTTTCATCAGTCTTTACGTGCGGGTTGTCAATGAATTTGATAATTCAAATAACACTGAGGTTTCTAATTTCATTTTTTCTCAAAGTCTCCATACAAAGCGTGTCTCCATATAACACACGAGCAGCATTGTGCTGTCGACGCAGCAAACTGTAGCAGTCGACGCAGCAAACTGCAGCAGTCGACGCAGCAAACTGCAGCAGTCGACGCAGCAAACTGTAGCAGTCGACGCAGCAAACTGCAGCAGTCGACGCAGTAAACTGCAGCAGTCGACGCAGCAAACTGCAGCAGTCGACGCAGCAAACTGCAGCAGTCGACGCAGCAAACTGCAGCAGTCGACGCAGCAAACTGCAGCAGTCGACGCAGCAAACTGCAGCAGTCGACGCAGCAAACTGCAGCAGTCGACGCAGCAAACTGCAGCAGTCGACGCAGCAAACTGTAGCAGTCGACGCAGCAAACTGTAGCAGTCGACGCAGCAAACTGCAGCAGTCGACGCAGTAAACTGCGTTGACAGCAAACGTTGTCGGCTGCAGTCCATCAATGTCGACAGCTTGGTATAGTACAGGGGCGTCAGTATCAAAACGAACTTCGAGGAAGAAACACTATTGCTGCTTTTACTACGTAGACGCAAACGTAAAAGACGAAATCGTGCAATATGGGTTGACGAACTATTAACGTTTAAAGAACATAGTGATTTCTGTACTCTTTATCCACTTTTACGGAAAAATCACAATTTTTTTTTTCAATTATTTTCGAATGTCGATTGCATCATTTGACGAGCTAACTGCTTCTTTACGAGAGTCATTAACTCGCAAAGTGAAGCTTAACTGATGCAATTAAACGGTCTACGTCAATAACGTTATCAGACATTTTTTTACGTGTGGGCGCTTGCTCTATTTGTAGTCGACTGACGAAACATTGAGCGCGCAGCGCGCCGCTGCATGCCGCCGCTAGATGTCGGCGCCCGCGCCTACGTGAAGTTGATGCAGTTTGCTGCGTCGGCAGCATGCAGTTTGCTGCGTCGACTGCTGCAGTTTGCTGCGTCGACTGCTGCAGTTTTCTGCGTCGACTGCTGCAGTTTGCTGCGTCGACTGCTGCAGTTTGCTGCGTCGACTGCTGCAGTTTGCTGCGTCGACTGCTGCAGTTTGCTGCGTCGACTGCTGCAGTTTGCTGCGTCGACTGCTGCAGTTTGCTGCGTCGACTGCTGCAGTTTGCTGCGTCGACTGCTGCAGTTTGCTGCGTCGACTGCTGCAGTTTGCTGCGTCGACTGCTGCAGTTTGCTGCGTCGACTGCTGCAGTTTGCTGCGTCGACTGCTGCAGTTTGCTGCGTCGACAGCACAATGCTGCTCGTGTGTTTGGTGCCTAAACGGAAAAAGGGAATTGTGGCAATATTTGATAATTTTGGAGTAAAATTAAGCATTTAATCAATTAATCTCATTATAATCTACGTACGTTCCTATACAGCTTGGTTAAAATACCAATGGTTTGAGAATTACAAGCCTTTTCAAATTTGTATGAAAATATTGAGAGGCGTGTAATTCTCAAACATTTGATAATTTAACCAAACTGTATAGGCACGTACGTAGATTATAATGAGATCAATTGATTGGATGCTTAAGAGCGTATACTAGCAGTATTTTTTCAATATGGTTTCCATACAAATGTATTTCTCTATTTTCTCGCTGGAAACTGTTTCCAGAGCCACAATTCTTTTTTCATAAACTCTAGTACTAAAATAGGAATGCCTGTATTTTTTATTTTTTCCAAAAAATCTGTTTTTGTACATTTTTTTTTCTTTTTAACAACTTTTTAGAAAAAAATAAAACATAGGGACATACCTATTTTAGTAAAAGATTGTATGTAAAAAGAATTGTGCCTCTAGAAGCAGTTTTCAGCGAGAAAATAGAGAAATACATTTGTATGGAAAACGCACTGCCAGTATACCCTCTTAATTTTGCCCTAAAATTATTAAATATTGCCTCAATTCCCTTTTTCCGTTTGTATGAAGACATGCGCGTCCAGGCGACTCTTAGACCGCAAATATAACTTTGTCATTCATACAAAAATGAAAAACACAGTTATTTTTGCTTCCGAAAAATTTTGTGGTATTTTTGTTGTTAAATATTGTCTGGTAAGTACTACGGAACCCTTCATGTGCGATTTCGACTCACACTTGGCAGATTTTTTTTTATTGGAACAAAGTCAAATATACTTCCATCTTTCAGCAGTACAGCAAGTCTATTAGCCGTAGAATAGCTGCTCGAGAAGTAATGGACGATGGGCTGCTTTCATCATCATCATCGTCAACTTTTTGCGATCCACTGCTGGACATAAGACTCCCTTTGTCTGCGCCATTCAGTTCTGTCCCTGCTTTACTTTTTTTCTAATGCCGGATACCATAAATACCATATTTTGTGACCTGCCTTGCGCCCCATGGTCTTGTAACCCCTCAATCATATCGTCTTTTTGATTATAATTTAATTTCTCCTCATCGACATTTCGTCGAACATCAATATGAAATTGTTGTCCGACGGACTTGCTGTGTTTGTATAGTTTTTAATACATTCATCACTGCTTCCGAAGCTCCTACCGAAAATGGCACTTTATTTAATAATGCTTTCAAAGTGCTTGGTGCTGGCAAATGAAACAGTCTCCTCATCAACCTGTAACAGGTTGGAGATCTTTTAAAAAGCCTTAAGGCAACAATTTTTTCATTTTTGGTCCACCTCTTCCCAGTGGCCTTTTTGTTGCTGTTTTTAATTTGTCCTTGTAATAATAGTGAAAATGTGGGCGTTAACTTTTTTGGTAATTTAAGGAAAGCGTTGATTTCCGTGAGCTCGTTCAACATCACTTTTTTTTTTAGATTTTTTGTTTTGTTTCTAAGTAGGCATAACTGTCTAATTTATTAAGCGCACTTATTATTTAGCTCTTTTTCCTTTTTCGTTGTTAATTTTGCTTCATGAATATTTTTTCTCTGAGATTCTCCAATCTGTAATTAATCAAAAATTCATTAAAATATTTCTATAAAAAATGTAAATTAATATACCAAAGGAGGGTTGGCAGGTAGCCGGCCTTAAAAACTTTTGTAAAATAATATTACAGTACGAGTGCTGTCACAATGGCAGACCCAGGGCTCTGACGCATCACACCTAAAGACGTAATCAATGAAAAGAAAAATTCGCATGGAGATCGCAAATTATCTAAACATATACATAGGTACATTAATGCAATACAACTGATGACAAGCATCATCATCCGTAAGCTTCGTTATCGGCCATGTGATTTATGGTCGTATATATGTATATATTATATATAACATTATATGTGAATGTGTGACACTATAAACAGATATAGTAGCTATGTATATTAATATACAATCAATACAAGAATTATTTGTTTAATAATGGTAAAAGATATGAGTTTTATAGAACATAGATGAATATTGTATATACTGAGATAGATAGGAAACTTCTATGTGACATTTGATGGTACAGGTAGCGCCATCTAGGCATCAGCTATAGCAACTCCACGAGTACAACATATCAGTAGGTACCCATACATACCTTCCTATGCCTTTGATTAAGGTATGTTTTATTGGGACTTTAAACGGTTTGAAAATAAAAAACCCAGAGCAATTTTTAAATGTTTAATTTTTTTTTCTTGACAAAACTAATCAGTAAGTAGTAACGGTTAGATAATTCCAATTGTGAATAACCTTAAGAGGCTGATTTAACTAGCGCGACCACTTTAAATATTTAATTAAAAAAAAAAATACTAAGCTACTAGTAAATTACTTGTTTTCTAGCATTTGAGAGCTTTTTGAGTTTTGCGTTCATACAACAAAAGTCGTACAACTTTAACCATACATAGCTAGCATTATTTATTTTTTATTTTTGCCAGGATGAAAACAATGTTAGATGTCTACTCCAGGAACCAAAAGCAAAAATAAAACATGTCGCTGTGTGATTTCAAGACTCGATAAAGGATTCAAATAATCTCTTTATTTTCGTTTGGTCTCACTTTATAGACTTTGTTATTTTTGTAATGTTTCTACTGATACAATGCAGTAGGTATATAATTTTCGTTTTAAGGGAAACAACACATGCCAATAAGTTGCACAAGCTTTTGTTTACAGTAATTACTTAGCTACTAAAAATATTACATGAACGTTTTTAGAATATATCCAAAGAACTCTATTTCTTAAAGAAATTATATTTCACCTACAGAGAAAAACTTAAAATCATTGTTGGATTAAGCATTAAAAATAAAACATCATACAAAAAGTATAGTTGCTTATACCTATTATACGCTAATCATACAAAAGATATACAATATTAGAGTGATCTTATTTACTTAACTAATACAATTATAACAAATCACATTGTATTAACTTTGCTTTATAATTTGTTTTTTGACATTATGACGTTTATAATATTATACATATAAGAAAAAAATAAGCAATATTTGTTCTGAACAGATATCACTTTTTTTATGTTTTAGATAATAATTGTGAGCCATATTTTTCAAACTATCACTTTTATCCCAATTAGAAATTTTACCCGACAAGAGATTGTTTACTTCTTTAATATAATTGTTAATAAAAAAAATTACACTGCGATTTAATAAAAACTCATGCATATCTTCTTTGTGGTCCTGGCATTTTAAAAAACTAAAATTTACATTTACATCTACAATAAGTTTTATGTAATTTGTTATATTTCTTTTAAATGCGTATTTCCCTAATATTGAATATGTTATAGATTCAATTTGAATAAAATATTCAAGAAAATCTCGTGTCGGGTAATGGAGCCAAGAGTTCACAGAGTACTTTTTCATCGATATAAATTTGTGAAAATTTTCCTCTTGGCTACACTCTAAATCATTTTTACACTGGGTACATTTACGAAAGTTTTTCTTAGAAATATTTAATAGCCATCCGCAACAGTAAGCTGCTGCTGCGCATTTTTCTTTGTCATCGAATTCCTCGCTCTTTATTAATTCGTCAATATTTACCAAATCAATGTTTAAATGTTCACTGTGTATGGTTTCAGCGCCATTTTCATTTTCATTTCTCGGGGGCAATGTTAATAAATATTTTAACGACTGCAAATATTCTGTGTCGTCATTTTCACAGTTTGCCCCCACAGAATTCCTTGAAGTCATATTAGTTATCAATAATATTTAAAAAACTATTTATGAAATGAATAGCGTCGGGCATTATATTATTCTGTCCATGTGCCCGTATGGCGCCAAAAAAGTTTTCAAGTGGGTCTTGGTTGAAATTGCGCAGCAGCAGGGACGTAATGCCTTCTTTTTGTAAATGTGATGTTATATTTTGAAATGTTTCAATGGTTTTCACCCAACTATTGATAGAAGGCACTACATTTTTCTTACCATTACGGTCTATGAAAGTCATTGTTTTTAAAACAGGAAGATATTTTTTCCACAGCTTATGATGTGGTGATTTGGGAGTTACAGCAGTTCTATAAATCTTTTTTTCTTGATCTGATTTGCTGTAGCTACCATTGACAGAGACAAACAGCTTATCAAATATTAACATAAATCAGCCGTGTCCTTACATTCTTCGGGTAATTTCCCAATTTCTGGAAAAAAAGGAAAACATTATCTTTATATATTCTACTTCTTGCTATGTTAGTTGAGCTACATGGTACATGATTAACCATGTACCCTGACCGGCTGTGCACGCCATGTGTGGCACGCCAGCTTGCGACGCGAGGGGTTCGATCCTCGGACAGGTCATGATGGAAAACAATCAGTGTCAGATTGATATGGGTTTTGGATGTTTATTTATGTAACTAAGTATAAATCTTTGTCATACGTACACAGCATCGTAATTGCTAATCGTAATAACCTAATATCATAGTTCTGAATATCTTCTTATACAAACTAAACATTAAACAATTAAAACTAACTTATATGAACTAAAAACTAACAATTAAACCTACCTATGAAATAAAATGGCCTATAAATAAAACCTAGCTATAAATAGAAAATGTCCCGCAGGTCATTACCCTGCGGTAATGTGCCCAGGAGACTGGCAGCATTGCCACGTTGAATGGCAATGCTTATTCTTTGGGCAAGTTAGTTGCTAGCTCTCTGGTCATTCGACACCTCGGCCAGCCTTTTTGCTCACAAATTTGAATAGTTTGTGAGCTGTGGGACCCCACGGACCCAGTGTCTCGAACCCAAACGGCTCGATAATATATGCTTCGTCAAAGCATATATCTTTGCGCCGTTTTAGAGACTCTGAGCAAGCTGCAGCCATGCCAGCCTTACAACTTTTACTATGGAGATGAGAAAACGATCGGCTTGCAATATAATTGCTCGTGAACAAGGGCTTCGCCGCCCCACCCTACGTGGCCCTCGCAATGGTCAATCGCCAGGAGCTTTGCAATTTAGTAAAGTCGAACGGCACTCAACACAACGCAATTTTTTCAACACGACGCGACTATAACGGTGCTAGAACCATTAATATTTTTGTAAATTTTACCAAAAATGATGGATAAAATATTTTGAAGTCCATCAATGTTTAAATGAAACTAGATCTTTTAAATAGACCTTGTATTAACTTACATGGTTGAACTTATTACTTATTGTACTAAATATGCGCTACTAAATTGATTTTTACTAATTACAATTCATCATCATCATTTCAGCCGCAAGAAGTCCACTGCTGGACATAGGCCTCCCCCAAGGATTTCCAATACGACCGGTTGGAAGCGGCCTGCATCCAGCGCCTTCCTTACAATTCAGAAAGTAAAAATAAATAAAATATAGTATCGTTGAGTTAGTATCCCATAACACAAGTCTTGAACTTACTTTGAGTCTAGCTCAATCTGTATGATTTGTCCGTATGAAAAAAATCTAGTAGTGGGTCTGCTATTTAGTAATTATTCTGATAATTCGCCTCTAAATGGCACGTTAGCTTTATATTTTTGGTTTCGTACACGTTTTGAACAAATGGTCTTTGTGAGGATAATTCATCGTTTTGAATTAAGTGAATATTGACCCAACTGATACATACATTTTTGAGTCTTTCAGGATTTTGGAGGGATGATTGTAATAATGAACCAGAGTTTAGCCCGTGGACCGCCTTTCGCACTAATATTTCGATTCTCAAGGAACTTAACATAAAGGAAAGACTTTCGTTGACTGTTCAGCTATTGGGCACATTAGTCGAAATGAGTCGTCGATGGAAAGACTTGTAGTCCAGGGCCGGGTAGAAGGCAAAAGAGCTCGAGGCAAATCTCCGACTCGTTGGACAGACTCTATAAAAACAGCGACCCAGTCTTCCATTGCCCAATGTGCTCGCAATGCTAGTCACAGGCAGAGGTGGGGAGCCATTGCACAAGCAGCAACCCTGGCCCAAGGGATGGGCAGTATAGAAGATCCCGCACCAGGACCATCTGCACAACCACGACCACTCTGTCAAGAGTGAACGACTAAGAAGAAGAGTCAATTTTTCTGACGATATAGTCCATTTGACAAAATAAAAGGCTACTGGCATTTTTATCTTCTTTTTCATGCCTTGGACCATAAAAACCAAGGATGGTCTGCTATCCCCGAACACCTTTCCCCTCCAAAATTTACGTAGCCCCCTATTTTATCGCAGGATTCACTATAAATTAATCTTTTTTTTAATGACATATCGTTGAACAGTAAAGTACATAATTTGTCTTTGCTGCCGTAGCCGCTTATAATTTCTTTTGCTTTTTCAATGAACATATAATTAACATTTAATACCTGGTTCTAATGATGCGTTTGCGCGACGTCGACGGCCGCTTGCCATCGGGCGGTGGCTGCAGCCATCTGCTCCACTGTCATCCGCGGCTGCGGCGCTGGCCTCCGCCTCCGGTATTCGCAGGCGGTGGTAGAGGCGTGGCGATGCCGAATGGCCTCCTCTACCGGCTCTACGGTCTGCGCGGGCTCCGGCGTCGCCGCCAGCATACCGCCATCGTCGCGACCGCAGTACCAGGAAAAAAGCCTCCACCACCATAGCCGCCGCGCCACATTTACCCGGTCCAGCAGTGGACACAGTATCAATATCGGAAGGTTGATGGTTGATAAATGGTAGAGGTTGATAAATGGTAAAGGTTGTATTCCCGAAACTTTGTATCCTTTATCAACATTCATAAAGTTACTCATAAAAATTTTCCATCCCGGTCTTTCGTTTCCCATAAAGGACCCACTTTTTCCAAAAAGCCATAAAGCGCCACCTTTAGTGGGAAGAATAAGAGAATCGTCTGTGTTGTCTTTCAATTTTACATTTTTAAGACCTGTATGGCCTGTGTTAACGTACTGCTGTAATGGAATATTGCCGTATTTGCCAACCACTGCAGCTTTTGGTATTTTATCTCATTTCTATATTGGTTCATCCTGTGAAAAATCTTTTGGTGTATTGCATTAAATACCACCCATAGCATGAAAAGTTTGATGTCCATCAATTGTTTGAACATTAAAGTTTATCAAATGCGAATTGTTTAAATGCTGGCTCTATTTCTGGCTGTGGATGAAAAACAACTGAGTTTTAAAACTTTGTTACTTCGTAATACGACGCACAAAACCCAAGTAAAGATAGAAAGTCGATTAGAGCTCTAGAAGCATACTTTTGATGAATAACGCTGCAAATACTTAATAGAAGTGGGCTTTTGAAAGACCGTGCTGCTGTGTCAAACCTGTCATGTATCTCGCAAAACCCAAGTAAAGATAGAAAGTCGATCAGAGTTCTAGAAGCATACTTTTGATGAATAACGCTGCAAATACTTAATAGAAGTGGGCTTTTGAAAGACCGTGCTGCTGTGTCAAACCTGTCATGAATCTCGCAAAACCTAGGATAGGATGGTGTAGACAAGGAGTCGTATTATGATAGTTCTTCTGTTTTGAAAATTTGTTGGTGATGCATGCATGCACAGCATCTGCCGCCATATAGGTGTGATTTCCGAAAGCAAGCTTTCCTGTTTCTGTGCCATTATCTCAATACATTTAGAATGGGAGGTAATTTTTGTATTCTCAATTATTTTAGCAGGTAAAATGTATTCGTCGATGAACAATCACCCTCTTTTATTGGTAACGAACTCTGTAGTTGTGGATCTAGGTTTGTTTTTAGAGATGTGTCTAAGTCTGAAAATCGTTTCTGAAGCTACTGGTGGTGTTTTATTAATATAAGGACTTGGAGGAAAACATAATAGGCTAGCTTCCTGCTCCTTTAGTTCAGGAGTCGTATTTAGATCAGGATCTGGGTCAATTTTATCCAGAGACGTAACTGAACTGCACGAAGTGGAGTCTGTTAGTGAAGCGCGAGGTGGTGTTTCCACAATGGAGGGGGATGGGGGCATATCTTGACGGGGTGAGGATCTTCCTTCTTGTTCAATTATTTCGGAAGACATATTTTTAGAATGGCCCAATCTGATGGAACATGGCACGCTATTTCTTTCGAAATTCGGACTAATGAATAAACTATCATAGGCGAAATAATTTTGCCAGCGGTGTTAATACAGGCCATTACGGTTAAACGCTCCTTCTCTTTTCCAGATTTGACCTCAAAAATTTTCATCCACACATACTAATGATCTTTACATACTCTATGCGCTCTTTGCGAAAAACTTTAATTGTCTTAAAAAGTTTACATTTGATGATTATTTGTTGTTTAATATTTTCAAAGTAAATATTGAAACTATCAAGAGCCAAACTTATTATTTGATAAAACTTGTCACTAAGCGTTTTAAGTTTTACAGATTTATGATAACTATATGACTTACACTATTGTTTTGAATCATAATATTATTTTATTTTCGCAATTAAATTTGTTGATACAACACTTAGCCAAGTAACCAGCAAAGTAATTTATTGAGCATTTATCAAAATTGCTTGATTTTGAATAATAACTACCTTCTACTTCTAAATATTTAATTTAGATTTTGATGTAGCTGGATCATTTGTAACATTCTCTTTTGATTTTGAAGTAGAAGGTAGTGGTGAAGTCTTAATTCATTGGTAATTAGTTAACTTATAAGTGGGTCCTTGTTTTCCAGTTGCAAAACTGCTTCGCAAGTTTGAACGATTCCCTCGAAGCATGCCGAGTAGATAATTTTATTATTTTATTATCCGTTTTCTTTAATATAGTATTTTTTTAAAGTTTTTGTAGACTGTTTGCCCTTCTAACATAGCATTTTTAACATAGGTACACATACTTTTGGGACAAAGCACATTTAAAAACATTCATATCTTTTTCTCTTTTACAGTTAAGCCCATCGAACATATTGTTTGTTGTTAAAACAAAGTTGGCCGTGTCATTTGCACGTTGAATCTCCTGTACCTACTGCCGTTTTATTGCTGAAGCAAAAATGTTATTTAATATTTGAGTTGCCAGCCTGACATTCATTTCCTGAAAATTATTTGGGTTCTGTTCTGTAATTTTTAACATTGCCCTCCTTTTTACCCGACTGACCCACCCAGAAGGAGGGTAATGTTTTTCGAGCGTATGTATGTATGTATGTAAATATGTCTGTTTCATTGTTGCATCCTGTAGCCCAAACGGCTGGACCGATTTTAAATTGTGAGGTGTCATTAGATTCGTATTCTTCCCCGGAGTGTCATAGGCTATGTGACGTCAAAAACACAAATATACAGTGGACGTTAACTGGCAAAAGTTTGTCCCTTCCAGTAGCCATAATGCCTTGACAAATTTTGAAAAACGAGGTCTCTTTTGATTTGTGTTCTTCCCAGGAGTGTTGTGAACCATAAAACGTCAGTTTAAATATATTTTTTCATGTATAAATGCAAAAATTTTGCAGGAGTAAATACTAAGTTTCTGTTACGCGAACTAGATGGCGCTGGATCAATTTTAAAACGCGCTATTGTTGTTTTTTTGCTTTTATTATAAGCGTGGGGAACAACCTGCGAAAATTCGCGATTTCCAACCCCGAAAACATCCGGCCCTGATGGAGTCTCAAACGGAATGTTTAAATGCCTTCCACAGTCCCTCCTCCTTCTCCTTTTGAGTATCTTCTATGCGTCTCTTGTAAATTGTATCTTTCCAGCCGCCTGGAAGGAAGCACTCGTGATCGACGTCCCCAAGCCAGGCAAAGACCTGAAAAATCCCACATCATATCGACCTTATTAGCTTATTAAGTTCTTTGGGGAAGATCTATGAGCGGATCCGCCTCTAAAAACTCAAGGACTATGTAAAGTCCAAAAGTCTCATCACCGACAAGCATTTTGGATTGCACCGCCTCACGGAGCATATCCTCAGATTCCGAACCAGAGATCGTCCCACGGGACTCTTCGATATAGTGAAATTTTTCGACAAAGTCTGACATTCTGGCTTAATTTCCAAGCCTCACATATCATTCGAGATTTCTTGTCGAATAGGACCTTTCGCTACAGAGTTGAAGGCTGTCTTCAAGACCCCGTCACATTTGAACCCGCGTTCTTCCACAAAGAATCCAAATAATCTTGGAGAAAATCCCATGAAGATGTCATTAATGGCAAACTAGGGTCGTTAAAATTATTACATACTTCTTTTAAATATAATAATCTTTCACTCATGTCCGCTGTCGAATTCCATCTGGTGGGACAATCAAGAAGAGCTTGTTTTTTATTTGATTTTGATAATAAAGTCGCATAATTTTGAGTCCGTAACAGTTTCGCAATTTTGCGCGCTTCGGTAATAACTTGTTGTATTTCAGCATTATTGCATGCTTCAAGAACTGCAAGCTGCAAGGTATGAGCAGCGTATCTTATAACAGCTATACTTCTTTGCTGGACATTACTTTCATGGAAATACATTGACAAAGCCGAAGTAATAGTTTCTGTCAATCCACCTTCCCTATTAGTATCAAATGCTGTATCAGCATTTCAGCATCGTAATCTAATTCCGAGTCTGAATCTAAAGGCAGATATTCTGTATTTTCTACGTCATGCATTGAGGGCATCTAATGCCTATCTGTCTGCAAATGTTTTGATACGTCGATGTTCGTAATAATTGCATCTTGAGCATATTTGCTCCATTATCCGTTGTCAGACTTTATATCGTCACATTACTGCAAAAACCGCTAATGTGCAAAAATCACATTTTGAGAAAACTTGATTTTAAGGTTTGAGAATATTTTTTTGTATGATAGCTCAGACTTATATGTATTTATTTTATATCATCCAAAGCTTCAATTATCAGTGTTTATAATTATTTGATGAAACATACTCAATTTTATTTAATAGATAATAAAAATGGCATTTCAAAAAGTGATGGCGCGTAATTTTTGTCACTTACCTGGTTTTGGCTGTACAACTACATTTTTGTATATTTCAGTAGGTAAATCATTTACACCTGTATTTTTAATTAATTTGCTTTATTTTATTTGAAAATGAACTAAAACCTCAAAAAAATTTAATACGATCCATAGTTTCCGACATTTGACAGTGGGTAATTAGTAACGGTTATAGTTTTGTAAAAGTAAGTACATGGGGCTGCAATATTTTACGTTTTTTTTTTAAAATAGAAACAAGTGTAAATAATTCAAAAACGTATGTTTATTATCAAACAAAAAAAAATCTTATAACAAAATAGGGTTAAAATAAAACAGGCCAAGTGCGAGTTGAACTCGCGTGGAGAGGGTTCCGTACAATGCCAAAGATGTTTATTTAATATTGGTAGGTTTTACAATAAGTACTGTGTACAGAGTGTGATTTTTGTGGTATTATTTCTAAAATCTGACCCAAATTTGCTTGTGGTAACTAAAAAAAGTCTATAAGGGGAAATTACTGAATATATTGTCGATTATTGAATTTTGTCTTGTTGTATATTCTTGAATGTGTGGACGACGACCAAGTTGTAAAATATATTCTGAAATTTAATTTTTTGGGTTTTCTTTAAAATTTATATTGAAGTCTCCGGCAACTATA
The DNA here is from genome assembly GCA_963082605.1 of Rhodophaea formosa. Lineage (NCBI taxonomy): Eukaryota > Metazoa > Arthropoda > Insecta > Lepidoptera > Pyralidae > Rhodophaea > Rhodophaea formosa. The sequence goes on along the minus strand of OY720229.1, from coordinate 12,459,848 downwards.
ATATTTCCATTTGCACTGATCACGTCCTTAAGGCATTTGACAGCAGTCTTTAGAGGGCACTTTGGTGATTTATATACCGTTATAAATTGAATATTAAATGCGTGAAAACTTAGGCATTCACAATGGCCTTCTCCTGGACTATCTATAATAGACATATTTGTGGAGGAATTTTCGAATTCGTTGGCCTGATTTCGACTTATATACGCTATAGAGCCTCGTCCTGGGTTTGCGTTTGTCAAGTTATGGCCGTCTATGCGGCACATCTGCTCAAATCCATTAAGGTCAAAATTATCGCAACGGGAACCCCAAGTTTCGACAAATTTTCTAGTTAATGTTTACGTAACAGTTGTACATTATGAAATACTAGCTGTTACCCGCGGCTTCGCCCGCGTAATATATAGCCTATGTCCTTCTCGGTACCCTAACCTATGTGTATGCAAAATTTCATGATGATCGGTTCAGTAGAAACGGCGTGAAAGCGTAACAAACAAACTCACTTTCGCATTTATAATATTAGTTGGGATTGACTGAATTTTATCGCTTGGTGATTGCAAGAATTCAAACTGAGGTATTAATTTATCCTGTCTCAATCTCATAATTTCCAAATAACCTGGACTTGTTTCTAATATCTTAGCAGGGGGAAAGTTACTATCAGGAGTGACCAAATATAGACCACTTGCGGACGTAGCTCGAGAGCAGGCTACGTATAGCATAGACCTCTTTAAGATTCGGCTTAAATGAACTACAACTTTCTCCATAGTGGAGCCTTGAGATTTGTGAATGGTCATTCCCTCTGCTGGTAGAAAGGGAATTGTGACCGATGTACTTTTAAGTTTGAGGATTTCCACTGCTTTACAGTGTATGTTGAAGTTTCAAGTGGTGTCCACTCAGATTCTATGTATAAATGATGATTCCGGGTATACACTTCAAATTTGTTTCTTGCCACAATACCAACATTTTTATCAAACTGTAGCCACAACCGCAATGGCCTTCTTTGGTTAGTGGTAGTACACCAGTAGTGCCATTAACTAAACCATCACTGCATGGTATGAAAATATAGGTCAGTCAATATCGAGATAAAACATTGCAAACGCACATGTATCGGCGATTTTATTATTTATTGTAGATATCGCTAAGAATATTCTACACCCAAGTTAACAACTTTTTTAACCTTGTGCTACTTCTGGAACCGAAAGTATTCTTATAAGGACTGTTTTCAGTTTTTACGAAAAAACTCGCTTAAGGGATACCTTTTTCGGATATTTTTGGGGCATCACTACATATTATAAAACAAAGTCCTCCGCCGCGTCTGTCTGTTCGCGATAAACTCAAAAACTACTCCACGGATTTTCATACGGTTTTCACCAATAGATAGAGTGATTCACGAGGAAGGTTTTAAGGTATAACACATGCCCGGGCGCAGCCGGGTAGGGCTGCTAGTACTTTTATAAAATACACTGAGTATAATTTGAACTTTCTATAACTTATAGTTATCGCTTGTCAGACGATGTCAACTTTTTCCCAAATTTAGCATAATTTGGGGTATTTTTGCTTTCCGGGCCCGTACCAAAGAAATTAAATATCTTATAGGAAAGTTGTAAAAAAATAAAAGATAGAAGACTATATAGGCTTTCAAATGAGTTTAATTTTATTACTCTAAGTTTTTCAAAAGTAGAGAAACAGACTTTCTAAATTGGGTCTTTTTGACCGAAGAGTAAAATTTGAAGTAGAATGTGGACTGAATAGTCTCCATTTGGATGAAAACAAATTGAAATTTGTTTGCTACGCTTGTTTATCTTCACCACAATTTTTGAGTCTGTTTCTCTACTATTAAAAAACTTAGAGAGATAAAATTACACTCATTTGAAAGTTTATATAGTCTTCTTTCTATTATTTTAAAACATCTTTCCTGTAAGATGCCAAATTACCCTAAATTGTGCCATGCCAAATTTGCGAAAAAGTTGACATAGTTTGAAAAGCTGTGACCCAATAACTTATAAGTCACAGAGCGTTCAAATTATACTCAAACGGTTGATAATTTAGTGTATTTCATAAAAACATACCAAAAAATTCCATACTCTCGGGCCCCCCAGGATGTAGCACAGGGTTAAGAAAGCTGCAAACTTGGGTGTAGACTATTCTTACCGGTCTCTTCAATCTATAAAAAACCGCCGATACATGCTCATTTGCAATGTTTGCATATTTTTGTGTCGATCTTGACTGGCCTAATATGTAAGTTGAGTGATTATGTTTTAACTCAGATTTCAGAGAATTTACTTAGTATTCCTAGTCAATACTGTATTCTGAATTCGATGTTTACTTGTCTCATGAAAAAATTTATACCAATTTGACCATACTATTTGTATCTACAAAATGTATATTTAATGTCAAGTAAACGAACAATTGAACTGTCCATTATTTAATCACGTGTAAAAAAAGTGTAAATCAATAAAAAAATATTTTATCTTCTGCAACTTTAAGAACATCTGCTCCAATATGTGCAGAATGTGAGTCCATCAGCAGGACCACAGGACGTTCAGGTGGAATAGCAGTTATAAAAAAATTTATCCTAAAATAATTCCGAATTGATGCACCCCTTAGGAGATAGTTTGATTAATGAATTGGGAAGAGCATCATTTTTAAGTGTGTCGTTCCACCTAATACCTTTTAAAAATTATCATGGAGGAATCCATGTTCCATCTGCACTAACACATGCTAACAGTGTTTGAGTTCGACCTCGTTCAGAGTAGGATCTTTTATATACATACCTTTCACCAATGCCGGTAACAACTTTAGATGGTTTTACCACATGAGACAATCCAGTCTCATCGCAATTCCAAATTAAATTGGGTTTGTTTTTATCTTAAATTTAGTAGTAGTAGAAGATCTTCTAGTTTCAAAAAGAAATCTTAAATCATCACTTCATTAGCCATAGAAGCTCTGTAGGCCGATAGATTTTCTGGTACACAAAGGCACAAATTGTATGTACTCTTAAAGCAATTCCACCACCACTTGCTTGCAACGCGATTAGCTGATGGCAGGAAGTTCTCACGACCAGTCAATTCAGCAAGATCATAAGCATATTTTCTTGTTAGGTAAACGGTTAGTCCAAATCCCAATCCCTGCATTTCTATAATATAATTGTAAAGCCTTAGCTCTAAATCAGAAGACAGTGCATAAAGCCTTCCCATTTTTCTTACAATACCTCGCTTAACGCGAGGGATGCGTACCAGACAAATTCGCGTTAATCGAAATACGCGTATAACGAGGTTGATAGAATAACAAGACAAATGTATGTATTACAAAGTTACTTTAATACTTAGTTACAAAAAAAAACAATGAATTAAAAAATAACCTTAATTTTATGAGAAATACTGGTCTAAAGTTTTTTGAGTAGCATTTTTCTTACGATCAATCAAAATTTTTTCATATGTAGCTACACCGTTTTCTATGGATTGTCTAAGATGTAAAACGCGATTAACATCACTGTCCGAACTCTCTAAAATCTCAAGACCAGAATATATTTTTGAAAGTGCCTCCTGAATTGACTTGGATGATAACTTTCTTTCTTCTGACGGTTCTTCTTCATTTATCTGGGAAGTGTTTTGCATTGCCAATAATTCTTCATTGCTTAAAGGTGCGCTATCGGTGGCAACAAATTCTTCTAACTCCTCCATTGGAATGCTTCCGAGCTCAGAACCCTCCATGATGACTGCGATGTCTTCAATAACCTGTCTTGTTGTATCTTGCACTCGCAGACGCCTACTTGGTGCCTCCACTACATCAGGCCACAGACTTCTCCATACTCCATTCATGCTGCTCAGCTTCACTTCATTCCAAGCGGCAGCAATATTTTGTACAGCCTTAAAAATATTGTATGATTTCCACCAATCACTCATAGACTGCTGTCCTTCTCCATCTGTCTCCCGGATTAGCTGACCAAACGTGCGACGGTGATAGTAGGCCTTGAAGTTCGCTATAGCCCCTTGGTCCATAGGCTGTAGAATGGAGGTGGTGTTTGGTGGCAAAAACATCACCTCTACTTTCAAACCTCGCGGTGAATCAAATGTTGGTGGATGACCAGGCGCATTATCCAACAGTAACAAAACTTTTGGAGGCAGCCTATTACGATTGCAGTACGCTTTAACTTCTGGGCAAAAGCTGTTTGTAAACCAATCACTGAAAACCTCTCTTGTTACCCATGCTTTTCGGTTTGATCGCCAAATAACTGGCAAGCTATCCTTATCCATGCCTCGCATCACTCGTGGTGTTTCTGATTGATAAACCAGCAATGGTTTCAATTTTAAATCTCCAGTGGCATTTCCACCTAAAAGCAGAGTCAGTCGATTTTTGGCTGCTTTAAAACCACTCGGAGTCCCCCGCGCTCCTCTGAGCCGTGCGCAGCAAAAACAAGGCCGCTCCGCGTCGAAAATTCGGGAAAAATAGTTAAAGTGAGAAATAAGTGTTGAGTGATAGTGCAAAAAGTGCGCGCTAGTGCCCCCTTTCGAAGTGCGAAAGAACCGTTTCGATCGGACTCGAAACAAAAATTTTCATCGGAACATAACCTCAAAAAATTTTAGTTTATCGCCTACAAGTTGAGTTTTACATCGAGAACTTTGCGTTCTGGAATTGCAGTGTTGTTGTATTTAGTGCCCCCCACAATCGTGGTAAGTTTGGGAATTTTCCTGTGAGAACTTCCGGAGAAATTGGATTTTCACCTCCAAACCACGTGGCGGAAAATTTTTCAAAACCGTCATCTCCAGTTGAGTGCGATACGTCAAAAGACGCGCCTTGACTAGCCTGTCACGTGGGTACACAGCCCGCTTCAATCAGTCAACATTCCGGTGAGTTATCTCCAAAAAACTGTAATTTTCATAAAAAAGTGACTTTTGTTGAACTATCTTATATGAGACTTGTATGTGTTTGGTGATTCATAGTGTTAAGAACAATAGTGCAGATCAATCCATGAACAATTAAAAATTCTTCGGTGAACATTTTTCTACATTTATAAATTTTTTGTAATTTTTAATTTTTCGTGATACTGGAACCAGAGCAGCTACAGGAAAACTAGTGGTACCATTCGAAAGATATCAACGAGAGCAGCATACCCTAATTTTTTCAGAATTTTTGGTTTCATTTTTCACCAAAAACCAAGCTATTTTACAGTCAAGGTACATTTCGAAAAATACTTTTGAATTTTTTATAATTTTTGTGTAAGTGTTAAAATTCCGCAAAAATCGCCTATAATTGGTCCAACTCCATTGAACAGGAGTGCCAGCCTTCGTTTTGACATTTTCAATTTTTTAATATTTTTTATAAATTTTTTCCGAAAAAACACCTCAAGACGCCATTACCAATTAAGTTGGTTTTTCAATTATCTCGGAAACGGTGCGTCCAATTGAAAATCTGAGCAAATTTTGGTTCACTTACCAGCAGAGCTGGCGTGAAACAGTTATAGGGTCAACCTACCGATCTGACCCCCCCCCCCCCACCCCCCCACTCAAATTTTTTTCACATTTCAAAAAAATTTTTCATACAAAAGTTGCTTCAATTTCGCTCAAAATTTTTTGTATTGTAGTGCTCCCTAGGCACTACATTCTCTGTAAACTTCAATGTTTTTCAACGGTCCAACTTTCCATAAAAAATTTTAACCTAACCTTAAATCTCGAAAAAATTTAAATAAAATTCCCAAAAAATTCTAAAATTATGGAAGCGACAAGTCAACCCCAGCTAGTCATTCCGGAGCTTCCGGCAGACCCTAAAGAGAGTCTTACCATCCTCGCCGACACCATCATCCTGGCAGTGAAACAGGGAAAAAGCGTAACAGCAGCGAACAAGCGACTTATTCTCGAAGCCGCGCAAGAAATTAAGAAAGTAGACATTCCCACTGCACAAGAAGAAAGGTGGTCCAGCGCCCCTGGAACACCTACCAAAAGACCACTCAAGGAAGGAGAATCCCAAAGACAAATAATAAAAGAAGAACTAACGATCTTCAAAAAGGAACTAGTCGCTGAGATCAAGGCACCCACATATGCTGCGGCTGCTGCGACTCCAGTAGTCACACCAGCACCAGCCCGTGCCCCTAAGCCGGCTATAGTCATAAAATCTAAAGACATATACGAGTCTACCAAAACTGTACTCACCAACTGGAGAGATAATATCAACTTCAAGGACAAAAGCTACGCCCCCAACAACATAAAACCCATAGGACGTGGCAAGGTAGTAGTTGAATTTGACAATCAAGAACAGTGCGAAGAGACAATTAAAATCACAAACCAGATTAAAGGACTTGAAGCTTCAGAGGCCAAGAAACGCCCCCCCCTTGTGATTTTAAAAGGAATATCCAAGAGGGTAACCAAAGAAGAATTAATTAACTTGATCTCCCGACAAAATTCAATCCCAGCTGAGTCCCTCAGACTCTGTTTCCTAACTGGGAATCGCAACAAAGAATTATATAACGCAGTCATAGAAGTCAAGCCAACTCTGTGCCCGGAACTTTTAAAACTAGGAAGACTCGCTGTCGATTTGCAAAGAGTACATTTGGAAATATTTTCCCGATTTGTCCAGTGCTTCAACTGTCTCAGGTTCGGACACACCAGCTCCAAGTGCACCCTCGAGGCGCCCACTTGCGCCCATTGTGCCACCGAGGGTCACACCTCAACTGACTGCCCCCATAAAAAAGACCCCACAAAAACCAAGTGCCTTCACTGCGCAGTAAACTCTTCAATTGACTCTAAGCACCGGGCAACTAGCCCACTCTGCCCACGACGTCAAATAGTCAAAAACCGTATTGAGGCGGCCACTGACTACGGACAGTAAACCACAAGATGAAAGTACTACAGATAAACTTAGATCGTAGCTATAATGCATACCACGAATTAATCCGTTTACTCACCACAGACGATCAATTTGACATAGCCATAGTCTCAGAACCATATACTGGCAAATTGGACCATATTAAATCTATACCTGGTGTAGATATCCATCAATTTAGGAACAATGGCCGTGTCAAAGCGGCCATACTTACTAAAAGTAACATTGCTGCCCTGGGAATGGCACAATTTTCTACCGGCAACATTGCCGTTGTACAAGTTAAAATTGGATTTAAAAAACTCTACATCGCATCAGTATATATCGAACCCGAATCAGACCCAAATCAAACCATGAACAAATTGGACCAATTTCTACTATCCACGGATGGAACCCTGAGGATCATCGGCGGCGACCTGAATGGCCATCACCCTGCATGGAATGAAAAAACTAGAGACAGCAGAGGCAACGAAATATATGACTTAACCGGCACATATCATCTCGCCATTGCAAATGAAGGCGAAGTACCGACCTTCGAAGAAATAAGACATCATAAACATTGCTCCTCTATTGTTGATATCACGTTGTATTCAGAAAACACATCCCTCACCGTTTCAGACTGGAGAGTCGACAAATCCCTTTGTCCATCGTCCGAACACAATGCCATTCAGTTCAACGTTAAATTACCCGGCAGAATAGATAACAAGTAATTTAATTAAAAAATTTAAACAACCCGCCTGACCATTAGCAATACCTATTTACGTCTGGGAATTTTACGGAGAAACATTTTGAAATACTGGACTGGAGATTCGGCTCTCTGTTTGGGTTCACCAGATGGTAAACTTTGCTGATATAAAAGGGGTTCAAAATTTTCTGTAACAAACCAAGATTTGCGTTTTTTCTATGCTGGTCTTTGAGAAAAAAATAAACTTAGGATGTACCAGCTGCTTGCTTCTCTTCCCGCGCAGATCGTAAAAACTGATCGCCGAAATGGGCGTCAGGAATCATGTCAAATTAGCGATGCGCCTAGCAAGTCATCACTATTTTGAATTTGATTTCGTTCCCATCTACAAGCCCATCAACGTGCTAAACGTGGTCTTAAGGTTTTACAGATCTGGGCTCTATCTACAGTAAATCATCACTGGTAACACCATATTAGCCGAAGATTATTGCATCAGTGCCCAAAGTCAAAAGTCCTCGGCGCCAATATGTATTTTGGACGAGAAGACACTGTGAAGCTTCCAGAAAGCTGCCCAACAAAGTCAGATTCACTGAAAAACCTTGTCCTTGGACTGGAGCTTCCTACCTATATCAATTGACCCTGTTAGCAGCAGACTGTAGTTGGAGTAGAAAAACGATACCTCGAGCTTGCTGGATACATGTTTATTTACGTTTAAGTAAATGTCTGGACCTGAAAAGCATTAGGTCGGATGTGCAGATCCGCCGAAAATGACTTTTTAACATCACTATACTAAACTTTTCTTTCTCTTTCTAGCAAACTAACTCTTGTATTTATATCTCTCTTCATTCTCGAGATAAATTCGTGCATAAAGTCAGATCTGACAACTTTTTCAATCATGTAAGAGGCATATAGCCTTATTTCTAATAAAACCTTTATTCCGTTAATTATCAAAAACTTCGGGGTCGGTATCTAAAGATGCATCCTTATGCATTTGAAGAATTCTCCTCATTTCGGAATTTCATGTTGGGTGTATAAACAGATACGCCCTTATGCCACTAAGGACTTCATGTATGGGACATCACATACACCATTATGCTTGTAAAATAGTGCTATTTTTGACAGTGTATAAAGTCCCATGTTAACATAATACATTCTTGCTCTAATAATATCAATTTTATGTTCAGAATAGCGTACCTATCAAATGATAAACCATTATGCCTCAAAATTTTTATAAAAATATATTTATGGCATGGGTCGGTTTTGAAGATAGTTCGGATATTTCCGGATTCGATCGTCGTTCGCGCGTATGTCACGTGGGCATATCTAGGAGCGGGGGATGTCAGCATGATTTGTTTCGCTCTCTCACTATTGCAGTTAGGCGTGTCAAAGTGAGATAGGCTGGTGCGTTATAGTGAGACTCGCTGGCGCCACGGCGGCGGCGGCAGGACAAAACAAACTTCACTTTTTTCATTCATTTTGCACGGGTCACGTTGAATTTGAGAAATTTATTCCCTATTGTGTCATATTAATTGTAGAAATGGGTGGGCTTTAGAATAGATAACCACGAACTTAGATATTCTGCGGATTGGTATTGACAGAACTCACGTTCCCCTTTATTAAGAAACCATTCGCGGCGTTGCCCTGTTTTTAAATTATAAGCTTTTACTTTCATAGGTACTTTGGCCATACAAAATGACCAAAACAAAAACAAGTTGGTCACAGAAAGTAGGTCAAGTTCGTTAGGTTTCCTTGTGGCCAAAACAAAGCGAGCGAAGCGAGCGAGCGTCCCCAGCTTAGGGCCAATTCTCAAAAATTACAAATACCTGCTAGCTCTTATAAAGCTCACCCTTGGAAATTATGGAGGATAGTTACCCGGTAAGTACTTTAGTCATATAATAATAGTTGTGTTAATCAATTAATAAGTTTTTTATAAAAGTTGCATCGCCTATTGAAATGGTTTCCTTAGCTTTCACCCATTCCCTCGTCTGGCTTATACAGTTTGCGGTGGATGAGAAGCAGCTGGTATATTTTACGTTATTCTTTTATCTCAGATCAGCATAGAAGAAATGTTTTGATATATTTCTAGAAAATCTAAGTCATAAGGGAAAGACACAATGTGGTTCCAATGTTTTGATTTCAAACACTGAAGAAAAGAAGTTAAAATTAAAAAAAGTGAATTAAAAAAGTTAAATTTCTCTGATTTTACTACTTACACTAGCTATTTTCTGCGACTGAATTTGCATGGATTTCAGATTTATCTTACCCCCGATTTTACTCCGACGCATCTCAGCTTGGGGATTATTTGGCATCTACCTACAAAAATAATCTATCTCTGTATGTACCAAATATCGTCAAAATCAATTTAGAGGTTTAGGCGTGACAATGTATTAGAATGAGTAAGTGTCGCATTTTATTTTATAATATGAATAGGGATAAGGATTGTTATTCTGATTTTGTTTCTTAAGTACTCTTCATATATTTACACAAGTTTCTAATTTTACATTTATTTTATATGTTAAATATTTATATTTTCTAGCTGGGTGTAAATACTTTTCTAATATCTACAAGTAACAAGATTATTTTTGACACTATTTGAATATCTACAGATATTTCACAAATTAATGACTAAGATAGCGACGGTTCTGTGAATTATGAACCCAATGATGATGACTATGATAGCTGAAGCTGCTGATTCATGATGTCATGTTTTTGATCATTTCTAATGTTTTCTTTTGCTATAATGATTTCTTATTTTTCGGAATTGTTACCTATACATTTGGAATTAAATAATTTAATAGGTACGGTCTTTACCTATACGTTTCAAGTTTTAAATTCATGTTTACTAAGAGTAAGATAAAATTGGTATTTTGAGTATAAAGAACTTTAACATCAATTATAATAAATTCATAACGTCTATAACGGTATAAACGCGATTAAAACCTTATAAAGTTAATTCGTTTAAGTTTTTTCTTTTATTGTCTTCACATCCGCCTTTATGTCTGAAATAATGTATTAACTACTAACGATGCATGCTAACATGCTTAGTTATATTTCAAGATAAAATTACAGTTTTGTTACAATAATTGGTGGCAAAAAGTCGGATTTCAACATGATGCAAGCACTATGAATCTAAAAGTTTATTATTACAAGCATAAAGTCGGATATGAACAATAAAATAAAAAATAATTAATTATAAATTGATTTTAACGTATTTTTTAATTTTATGATTCCAAACGGGTAGTTAAAACTATTTTCTTTTAGATATTGTAAAAAAATTTGGAAAAATACATATAGTTAACAAAATATTGGCAAAAATGTTAGTAAATTTTATTTCTGCTCTCCTGAAAACTTGAGAATTTCTAGATACGACCTTATGCCTTTCATGTCCAGATACATTACTAAAGGTCCTGATGAAGTGCGCGTTAATATTACACATGAGCAGAATGAAATCGAACAATATACAAGGCGACTTGTAAAAGGTATATAAAGCCGTGACAAGGCCATTCCCCGAGGGTTATGAAAATTATATGGCGGTGGTAAGAAACGAATATCTTGTAAAGATATTTTCCATACAAAAATAGAAAAACATATTTTTTTTATTTTGTTCGCACCCCTAATTATGCATAATATTAGAAAGAAAAGAAAGACTCATTGATAAATTTCGTTACTCGCAGCAAAGCCCTTGTATGTCATAATCAATGATTTCTAAAACACCACAAGTAACATTTTTATCGAAATTGAGTTAACAACAAAATGTTATTTAGTCTATGGCCATTCCTATGTTCTGCATTAGAACAACATATTTGCATAACTTTTACCATGTAAATTAAACCACTGAAAATACCAATTAGTGTTAAAACAACATTATTCACTGTCTTTTTTCTATGGCGATTGTCAAAACAACACAAGTGCATACGATTATGTGGTTTTTTCACTCAACCGTGGCAACACCACCAATGCAAAATGTCAACGTCATCTGTCCGTCAAGAACTTTTCTACTCCAACCAACTCCAACGGAAAAGATTTGTTTGCGGTTTGCGATACCTGTTAATTACTCTGAAAACCATGGAATGTGATTGTGAGGATATTGCAAATGTTGAACAAATGCCTAGAAAAAGGCAACGAAACGAGAATGCATATAAACGAAACGTCGTGAAGAAATCTCGATTGTCTGGTCAAGCATATTTGTCTCACAGTAACAAACAAGTGCCTGGAGTAAAAACTCCCAATGATTGCAGGTATTTTTTTAAACATATCTTGAACAACTATCTTTTTGGACTTGTGTTTCGTCTTAGAATTATCCATAATACATTTTACTAAACTATAGGTTAAACTAACTTAATAAAAATGTGATAATTTAAGCTAACAAAATTTATTATGTTGTACTGTTTATTATATTATTCTTTATCCGTTAAAAGCAATAAATAACATGTAATTTATTTGTTTCTATCATAGATGCAAGCGTGGGTGTTTTGATAAAATACCTTATGAAAAAATAATCAATAATTTCTCAATGTTCTATGATATGAAGTCAAAGAATATAAGATTCTGATTCTGTATTTATAACTTTTGATTCAAATTTAATTTTAATTAATCATGATTTACTATTGTACTTTTTAATTTAATTTAATTTTATTTTTAATTTATAATTTCTATCAAAAATGTAATTTAACATGCAGGTGTTTTGGTTTCATTACTGTTAATCTGTATGTAATTTTTAATATATAAATAAATAAATATATAAATGAGCAAGATATAATTCTGCAGCAGAATATTGAAGTAGGTAGTTCCTGTCATGAGGCCAAAGAAGTTCAAACTGGGTGAAGATTTGAACAATTTGAAGTGGCGTTCTAGTTCATTTAAATATTTTGTTATGTCTACAGAAGGAAAAGTTCAAGTATGCAAATTAGCTTTCCAAATCATCTATGGCATTACTTCAGAGAGAATAAGGCGTTTATGCAATTTATTAAAGAAAGGCAAATTACCTTGTGACCAAAGAGGGAAGCACCCAAATAAGCGAGCTATTTCTGGTGAAATTTGCCTCCAAATTGAAGAACATATTAACAGCTTTCCTGTGAAAGTTAGCCACTATGCTTCAAAAGAAGTTTATTATTTAGATGCCAGATTAGATGTAAAGCAAATGTTTGAATTGTTTCAACAGAAATATCCTCAAACTGCAGTAAAGTATGAATTTTACTTAAAATTTCTTAATGAACGTTGTCGTTTAAGGTTTGGAAGACCACAAGTAGATACTTGTTGTACTTGCGAAGACCTCACTATCAGACTAAAATCACAAACATTAAATGAAAATGCAAAGAGAGTAGCTCAGGCACAGCTAAACATTCATAAAAAACGAAGTCAAAAATTTTATCAGAAATTAAGAGATGTAAAAGATATTTGCACAGAAGGCAATGAAAAATTTGATAACACTGTACTGGGGTTGGCTTTTGACTACATGATGAATTTGCAGTTACCTCAAATACCAGTTCAGGAAACTCTTTATTTAAGACAGTTAACTGTGAATGCTTTTTGCATTACTAATTTGAAAACAAATGTTTCAAAATTTTATATCTATCATGAAGGTGTGGGTGGTAAAGGCCCCAATGAAGTCACCTCATTTGTAAACGATTATATAAACAGTGAAGTACCTCCAGGCATAAAGGATGTTTATGTCTTTTCTGACAACTGTGGAGGTCAAAATAAAAATCATACATTGTTAAGATATTTTGCAGCCCTGGTTGAACTCAAAAAGTTCAGTAAAATAGAACAATGCGACCCCGTCAGAGGACATTCTTTTTTGCCTTGTGACAGGGCATTTGGTTGTGTGAAAAAGAAATTAAAAAAGGAGGACCGCATATATTCAATTTGGAATTTTGTCGAAATAGTGACTAAGCCATCACCCAAATTTATTGTCCATGTAGTACAACCAGATGATATACTTAAATTCAAAAAATTATTATTAGAGATCATGTCTATCTGATTGTTCTTATGGCAGAAATGTTCAGAAAGAAAACAAGGTACATTTCTCGATTTCTACATATTCCCACTTCATTCATTCAGTTGAGAATATTGGAAAGGTTGAGGCCAGTGAGTTTATTGATAACCAGATAAATAAGTTTTCTTTCACCTTGCGTTTTTCGAAGAAAAGTGTCATTACTACACAAATAGTTTTACCTACAGAATTGGCTTATTTACCCAAAAAACCAATTAATATAAAAAAAATTGAAGATATCAAAAAGTTGATTTTGTATGTCCCAGATACTTTTAAAATTTTTTATGAAGAAATTTTAGAGTAGCCTACCACAACAATAGAGAGTGTCGACGAAGTAGGAGACGATGCTTAATAAAATATATAGTCTCCCGGTTAGTGCTTGTCTGTTTTACTAAGATATTTTTTTATGGATATCTTGCGTAATCTTTATCTATCTTGTGAGTGTGAGAAATATTTGTTATTTGAACGTGACAGTGGCATAAGGGATATAAGTACTAATCTACTAATTAAACGCATGATTTCACCATTTTTAATGGTAACATGGATTTTGGTGGCTGGTCCGCATTTTGGAACCGATTTTTGAATCATTTCCCTTACTCCGAATTGGAAAAGACAATTGACAAGCTCCGTGGCGCAGCGGTCAACACGGATGGTCCCGGGTTCAATCCCCGGTCAGGTCAAGATGGAAAATGATCTTTTTCACATTGGCCTGGGTCTTGGATGTTTATCTATATATGTATCTATTATAAAATATAGTATCGTCGAAGTTCGAAACTTGTGTTATGGGATACTAACCCATAACACAAGTTTCGAACTTACTTTGGGGCTAGCTCAATCTGTGTGATTTGTCCGTATATATTAATTTATTTATTTTATAAGTAATGACAAAAGTGATGATATTTTTGAATTGAAGCAATAGTTATTGTATGTGTATTTATAATAATTAAGTCTTAGGTCAATATTTGGTGGTTTTCTAATGAGAAAATTGATATCTAATGCTCGACCACTTTGCTTTGAAGCTTATATCAACGATTTCTGTTTTTTTTTACATAGTCAAGAAGAAGTAGGAAAATGTTAGACATCTGTCCCAGAGACAGCGATGCAGTCGGCTATAAAAGCAGTTCGCGAAGGTCGCTTTAAGTTAAGAGAAGCAGGACGTCATTATGGTGTGCCACACAACACGCTTAGTAATAAATTAAAAGGTGTAGTCCCCGAATCAAGGAAAATGGGTCGTGCGACATATTTAACTGATAAAGAGGAAAAGCCTTTGGTTTCTTATATAGAAGCAAATGCTAAAAAAGGCATTCCATTAAAACGACAAACTTGAGTCGAAACGGTAAAAAAAATTATCGACGAAGATGGACGCAAAACACCATTTAAATCTAACCGTCCAGGGAGAAAATGGGTTGACTTATTTAAGAAGCGCCACCCGCAGTTGAGCGGAAAGAAAGCGGAGAGCATATTCACAGCACGAGCCAATGTGTCAGAGACAAATTTACGAGAATGGTTTGACTCCCTTAAGAAATATTTAAATGAGGAACAGGCGTTAGAAATCCTTGATGACCCAAAAAGAATATATAACGCAGATGATTCAGGATTTCAAACGTGCCTTCAGTCAGGACGGGTATTAGGGCCTGTGGGGATGAAAATTTTTTTGAGGTCAAATCTGGAAAAGAGAAGTAGCAGTTAGCTGTAATGGCCTGTATTAACACCGCTGGCGAAATTATTTCGCCTATGATAGTTTATCCATTAGTCCGAATTTCGAAAGAAATAGCGTGCCATTCCATCAGATTGGGCCATAAGAAGGTCACCTAAAGGTTGGTTGACAGGTCCATTGTACTTTAAGTACATTGCAAATGTGTTTGACCCCTGCCATAACGTAGGGAAACCGGTCTTGCTGTTAGTTGATGGCCATCGCTCACATATGACTTCACAAGTATCTGAGGACTGCGCAGATAATCAAATACTGGTGCACGCACTTTACCCAAACTCGACGCACATTACGCAGCCAGCAGACGTATTACTTTTAAAGTGCCTTGAAAGTGGTTGGCAAAACACTGTATTTGATTACAAACAAAGTACTGGCAATAAGTACATTACTGGTTCTGGATTTGCACCATTTTTATCCAAAGTGTTTAAAAATAAAGTCTCGCCCCAAATAGTTGCAAACGGCTGCAAACGTTGTGGTATTTACCCATTCGATCCTTCGGCAGTGGACTATAGCAAATGCATGGACAATGAAGTTAGAAAAGTTTTGACAAGCACTGCTGGATTAGAAACAATTGGAGTAGAAACAGTTCTTCTTTTGGAGTCTTTTATGAGGCGCGGCCGGGCGGAACAATTTAGGAGGGCTGAAAAGGAGTGGCAGGGTGAGGAATCGGCAAAGGAATTATTTTATGTGTGGAAGAAGTGCCGTCAATACTGTTTGGAAGAAAAAGTTGCCGAAGATGTGAATACTGAAGTTGAATTGCTCAAGCAAGGAATTAAAAATGTCTTGAACAAGAAGGAAGATCCTCACCCCGTCAAGATATGCCCCCATCCCCCTCCATTGTGAAAACACCTTCTCGCGCTTCACAAACAGACTCCACTTCGTGCAGTTCAGTTACGTCTCTGGATAAAATTGACCCAGATCCTGATCTAGATACGACTCCTGAACTAAAAGAGCAGGAAGCTAGCCTATTATGTTTTCCTCCAAGTCCTTATATTAATAAAACACCACCAGCAGCTTCAGAAACGATTTTCAGTAGGCACACCTTAGACACATCTCTAAAAACAAACCTAGATCCACAACTACAGAGTTCGTTACCAATAAAAGAGGGTGATTGCTCATCGACGAATACATTTTACCTGCTAAAATAATTGAGAATACAAAAATTACCTCCCATTCTCTCGTAAATGTATTGAGATAATGGCACAGAAACAGGAAAGCTTGCTTTTGGAAATCACACCTATATGGGGGCAGATGCTGTGCATGCATGCATCACCAACAAATTTTCAAAACAGAAGAACTATCATAATACGACTCCTTGTCTACACCATCCTATCCTAGGTTTTGCGAGATACATGACAGGTTTGACACAGCAGCACGGTCTTTCAAAAGCCCACTTCTATTAAGTATTTGCAGCGTTATTCATCAAAAGCATGCTTCTAGAGCTCTGATCGACTTTCTATCTTTACTTGGGTTTCGTGCGTCGTATTACGAAGTAACAAAGTTTGAAAACTCAGTTGTTTTTCACCCACAGCCAGAAATAGAGCCAGCACTTAAACAATTCGCATTTGATAAACTTTAATGTCCAAACAATTGATGCACATCAAACTTTTCATGCTATGGGTGGTATTCAATGCAATACACCAAAAGATTTTTCACAGGATGAACCAATATAGAAATGAGATAAAATACCAAAAGCTGCAGTGGTTGGCAAATACGGCAATATTCCATTACAGCAGTACGTTAACACAGGCCACACAGGTCTTAAAAATGTAAAATTGAAAGACAACACAGACGATTCTCTTGTTCTTCCTACTAAAGGTGACGCTTTATGGCTTTTTGGAAAAAGTAGGTCCTTTATGGGAACAGAAAGACCGGGATGGAAAATTTTTATGAGTAACTTTATGAATGTCGATAAAGGATACAAAGTTTCGGTAATACAACCTTTACCATTTATCAACCTCTACCATTTATCAACCATCAACCTTCCGATATTGATACTGTGTCCACTGCTGGACCGGGTAATTGTGGCGCGGCGGCTATGGTGGTGGAGGCTTCTTTCCTGGTACTGCGGTCGCGACGATGGCGGTATGCTGGCGGCGACGCCGGAGCCCACGCAGACCGTACAGCCGGTAGAGGAGGCCATTCGGCATCGCCGCCGCCTCTACCACCGCCTGCGAATACCGGAGGCGGAGGCCAGCGCCGCAGCCGCGAATGACAGTGGAGCAGATGGCTGCAGCCACCGCCCGATGGCAAGAGGCCGTCGACGTCGCGGCGCGTGTATTTAGGATGGTCTGTCCATTAGGTATTAAAAAATTAATGCAATCACTTAATATGCTTGGTTGTAATCGACACCGTGCAAATTATTGAATTACATTAATAGTATTTCTGATATGGACAGAGCTCGCATTGTTGATTTATGATGAAATTTAATAAATAGAAATGTAACAGCATGTAGACACTTGTGCAATATAGGTATCAATGGAAAGCTTATGTATGTACATATTTGCTATTTCAGAGAGCACAAAGAAGAAAAATATCACTGCGACAGCTTAAGATGCTCGTCGAGTTCGCCCCAAACATTGACATGAAAAACCATTTGTTTGACATGTTCCTATATATATATTTTTTTTTCACAATCAAATATTTGTTTCATAAACTCACATCGCATCTTATGTGAAGTATAACTATAACTATTAGGTAACTACGATATTTTTATTTTCTCAACTTTCAGCTGTCAGTTCTCGTAAAGAAAAAATATTGCAGAAACTAAAATCACAGAAAATTACAATCAAATGACTAGCAAGTACATTCTTAAATTTAGACGACGTTGATAATTTTACGTTATCCTTAAAAACTAATTGGACGACGTAAAAAAATAAAAAAAAGAAGCCAGCTAGGAAGCGCTGGACAATTAAGCAAAATGTGGGTATTAGCTATATTTAAAAGATCCCCAAAGGAGGCAAGGAGAAAAGATCCCCCAAGGCTTACAGATATCTACAATGGGGTATGTCTTTACCTACTATAAAAACTTCACAAAGATTATTGCAAAACGCATCATTAGAATCAAGTATTAAATAAATGTTTATTGAAAAAGCAAAAGAAATTATAAGCGGCTACGGCAGCAAAGACAAATTATGTGCTTTACTGTTCGACAAAATGTCATTGAAAAAAAAGATTAATTTACATATAGTGAATCCTGCGATAAAATAGAGGGCTACGTAGATTTTGGAGGGGAAAGGTGTTCGGGGATAGCAGACCATGCCTTGATTTTTATGGTCCAAGGCATGAAAAAGAAGATAAAAATGCCATCAGTAGCCTTTTATTTTGTCAAAGGGACTATATCGTCAGAAAAATTAACTATTTAAATTAAAAATATAATAAGGGCTTTGGAAGCAGCCAATAAAATAGTCACAACGGTATGTGACCAAGGCCCAACCAATGTAGGTGCACTAAATATTTAAAAAAAATTGGTGACCAAACTCCACAAGACAACTTTTTTTCTTCTGAAGATATAAAATATATATCATGTTTGATGTATCTCATCCATTTAAGAGACTTCAAAGCTTTTTTCCAGTACTTTGACTCTAGTAGGTGTAGTGGTGCTCCAGATGCATATAAAGCCCTTGCAATATCGGCGTCGATTTCATCTTTCTTATTTAGAGCACTGTTGTCGTCATCAGGTAATTGATTAATGAGACTAGATGAAGATTCCGTATGATCAATCGAAAGTCGAATATTGTCGTCACAGGGAACTAAATTCGAATTTTCCGATTCGGATGGTCTTGGACTTACACATAATAAATTGCTTGATCTTTGCTGATTCTTTTCTTTAGGCAATACTTTAGACGATTTCTTCACAAATCTTTTTTTTATATCATAAGGACACTTTTTACACTTTGTTATATGAAGCACCATCCGCGTTGCATGCGAATTTCTGTATTCGGTGTTACAATGAATGCAAACGACATGTTTTTATTGGCCCGTACTACCAATAATTTGATATTGGTCCCAAATTTCACCCGCGTGTTTAGGCATTTTATCGATCAATAGGCGACGACTTATGAGACACGCACGCACGTCTGCTCTTCGGAATAACGCCGAACACACTACCTGGCTTTATACTAGCTTGTTATTGTACCGTAGCGTTCTCGTCGCTGATTGGCTGATATAGCCGAGACAGATAACGAAAGCGCTACAGTACAATAAGCCAGGATTTTGTATGAAAATACACACGAGTGCTTCAGCGGAGTCAATCGGATGCGGATTTTTGCGATGCGGCCCATCATAATGTGCACGTACCTTAAATTGTAGTTATTGCTCGGCAAAGGTATAATTCCAACATACTGCCTTTTTTCTATTTATGGTACGTATAAAAATAAGTATGCGAAATTGCCTATCTTTTTAATAGGTAATCGTCATAAAATTCCGTTCTTTTAGAAAGTCAATATCATTTAACATTCATATAGTTTTTACTATGCCTAAAAGACGAGCTCCGTGGCGCAGCGGTCAACACGCCAGCCTGCGACACGGGGGTCCCGGGTTCGATCCCCGGTCAGGTCATGATGGAAAACGATCTTTTTCATAATGACCTGGGTCTTGGATGTTTATCTATATAAGTATATGTTGTAAAATATAGTATCGTTGAGTTAGTATCCTGCGACACAAGTTCACAACTTACTGTGGGGCTAGCTCAATTTGTGTGATATGTCCCTATATATTTATTATTATTTATGTATTATTATTAATTCAATATTTAACGACAAAAGAATAGTTACAACAAGTAAAGAATACTAATTAGTATATCTGACCAATATGACAATATATGTCCAATATGACAGGTCATTTATTATAAATGACGGACGCTTATCGTATGTGACCGTCAGTTTACAACACTAACCACAAACTAGTCAGACATACTTATATCATTGTTTCTGAACCTGAAAACATAGGAAATCCGGTTCAATCTCTACCAGAATCAAATACTGATATTCAAAATATATTGCAAAACCAGGCGGTTTTATTTGAACTAATGGGCAACGTAATTGAAAATCAAAAAAAAAAAATATGCACGAAATAGCAAGCCTCTCCGTTCAGATCGAAGAGTCAAATCGTAATTGTAAAGGCAATGTAGTAAATTTGAGCAAAGCTTCTGATGCGGACAACAATTCCTTCATTTTAAACCAAATTAAAAGTGTAAAAGACCTAGAGGATATGGAGCTGTTACTTTCTGATAATGAACAGAAAATAAAACTCATCCGATCATGCTCAATAATTTGTTCGGGTGGTAAAGGTAAAGGAATAACCTGCGCGTACCGATTGTTGGATGTACTCTTCTCCAGAGAATTTCTTTGCGAATGTTCTTGGTCTGGAAGCACTCGTGATGATGGTGTTAACCCTCTGCGACTGACGTGGTAGTCCAACAGACACCGCGAAACATAAAATTCTGTTTATTTTCATTAAGTTTCAAATTTGCGCGCTGCTGGTCTCAGTACCTTACCGTCGTGACCTCACGCGCCGTTTAGTGTGCGGGGAGCGGTCGTAGCAAGCGCACGCTTGCATAGAGGAAGGACGGTGTCCACGATACTACCACGTCAGGATCAACGTAAGTGTCTATTATACTACCACCTCAGTAAAATTGTTATATTTCCATAGTGTCTCCTAAACAACTAGGTCAGTAAGTAAGTTAGTGTATTTTACGATACGGTATTATTTCAAATTATTTTGAAAGAAGAAGAATTAGATTTTTTTAGTGTGTAGGTAGATTTTATACACAATATTTTCTAACTAATATTTTTATTTTGTAATGAATATACTTAAGAAGTGCACTGGTTTTAAGAAATCTTTCCACTATAGAGACTGTGCTATAATCATTGACTAATATGTCACACGGTAAACATTATCTGTAAGTCACAGAAAGGCAATTGTATACATTTATTTACTCATTTTTAGATGGCAGACTCAAGCAACAACCCTAAGCCAGGTACTTCTTCTACTCGTAAGAGAACATCTACTGGAACTTATTTATGTCACGATGATCAAATAATAAAATGGCTGGAAGAAGAAGGCGAACACGAGTTTAGCGATATTGATGATGAAGTTGAAGATCCAAGTTTTGAACCAGAAATCCAAGAGCTTGAAGAAGACACCATATCTTGTGAAGAAAGTCCAGAGCCAAATGTAGAAGCGCAACAAGTACCTGCCTCAGTGGTTGAAAGACAGAGCTCTTTAGACGAGTCACAAGACCACTACACAGGTAAAAACGGTTTCATTTGGAGAAAACAAGGGTGTCCTAGAACGTCACGCACGGCAGCGCATAATATTATTCGATTACCAGGCCGTACTACAAGTACTAATTTTGAAGGCTACTCAGAACTATGGTCTAAGCTGATTGATACCACAATGTTAGAATCTGTGGTACGATTCTAATCAGAAACTCGGTTTTTACCGTAGTAAATTTAAAAATACTACTAAGGTAGACTTCGGGACACAAACGTAACCGAGATTAAAGCATTTATTGGTTTGATGTACTATTCATCAGTATTCAAATGTAACGATGCAGATCTACGCACAATATTTGCCACCGATGGCACAGGCCGTGAAATATTCCGTTGCGTGATGTCCCTTTGTCGTTTTTCATGTTTGTTCAACTGCCTTAGATTTGATGACTCAACCACCAGAGAAGAACGTCTAAAAGATGACATACTAGCTCCAATATCCGATATATTTGATAAATTCATATCTAATAGCCAATGTCAATATACTCCTGGACCAAACCTATGTATCGACGAAATGTTACTGCCATTTAGAGGTCGTTGTAAGTTCATCATTTATATGCCTCAAAAACCCGCGAAATATGGTATCAAAATATTATTATTAGTAGATGCTCGTACATACTACATTTACAATGGTTATATATACCACGGGAAGAATTCCGATGGCAAAGGCTTGAGCGATCAAGAGAAAAAAATGGCAGTACCCACTCAGTCGGTTCTAAGACTTGCCAAAGTGGTTGAAAACTCAAACAGAAATATTATTGCTGACAATTGGTTCAGCTCGATACCGCTTGTCGAAATATTGCTGAAAAGAGGACTGACTTACCTAGGAACCCTAAAATAAAATAAAGCTGAAATACCACCTTGTTTTTTACCGAACAAAAATAGACCGATAGAAAGTTCCTTATATGGTTTTACCAAAGATTTTACAATTTTATCTTATGTGCCAAAACCTAATAAAGTCGTAGTCTTGGTTTCTTCTTCTCATCATATTCAAGAAACTGATAATGATACAGGAAAACCAGTTATAATTGCAGATTATAATCATACAAAGGGTGGAGTAGATGAGGTGGATAAGAAATGCTCGATTTATTGTTGCTGTCGTAAAACTCGGCGATCTTTCAAAGAATACTGGACATGGCAGGCATAAATAGCTTTGTACTGTATCAAAGTTGTGCTGACAGTGATGACAAACTGAGAAGAAAAGATTTTTTGTTGAATATGGCAAGAGATTTGGTGCTGGATCATATGAAAACACGAGTATATAATGAAAGATTGCCAAGGGAGTGACGCATGACTATCACTAGGGTTTTAGGTAAGGATATCCCCCCTCCACCACCAGTAGTGCAATCATTTTCTGCAGACGGCAAAAAACTATGTTATATTTGTCCGTCAAAAATAAAAAGACAAACTAGATATAGATGCTGTGATTGTTCGAAGCCAATTTGCCTTCAGTGCTCCAAACAAATATGTATTAATTGTCAAACAAAGCTGTGATTTTGAAACTGTGTAATTTTTTAATTTACCTATGAATGTTCCTTTTGATTACTAGTCTGATTAGTGTAATTATTAATTTTTAAAATACCTAATGTTAAATTTAAAAAAAAGGTAATTTTGTATTTTTTTCTATGTCATTAGTGTCTAAGTAAAAATTTATAGACTGATTTGTGTGATCTCAATAAACACATTAAAATTTGGTAAATACAAATGTTTTCTTTTATTTATAATTTATTTTACATAAAATATATGTTTATAATTTAAATAATATAAATAAAATAGTTGTATAATTTAATTGTGTAAAAATATTTGATGTTTAAATGGTGTCCCGTGTACTACCACGTCAGTAAAACTGTAAAAAATTAGCCACGTCAGTCGCAGAGGGTGTACGGCTTTGGCAGAACAGTGCACTGATTGTCAAAATAACACCGAAAGAAATGTTATGAAAAACCTTTGTAATAGAGACTTGGTGTGCAAATATAAAATGCGAAAACAGATCGGACATCGTTTAGGTTTAAAAGGAAGAATCAGAGTTACGAAGAAAAATGATAAGAGTTTGCAGTTTAACAAAAAAAAACAGAGAGAAGACATAAAAACATTATTTTGCAAGACGACGTCTCCCGTGCTTCAGCTGGCAAAAAAGCGACAAATACGTTGAAAATAGTTAAAATTCAAAAAAGGTACCTTTTGGACAGTTTGATTAATTTGCATAAAAAAATCAGAGAGAAAAAAGAATGTATAAATAGTCCCATTGCCCAGGGTACATTCGCTCAAAATCATTCAGGAGCTAAAAAAGTTTTAACTATTCCATACTCAGTGAAAAACAATTAATAATTAAGTTAAAAATTTAATAGAATGAATGAATGAATAATTTATTTGAAGACACACAGCACAGGACATAAAACATTATACAATTAACACACTTGTTTAACACTGTGTACGTCTTCAAATAGGTCCCAACTCAGCTTATGTTGGTTATAAAGCCAACGCTGGTCTTCCGTATATATAAAATATAACATACAAAAATCCAACTCACCAATATTAAACCTTCAGGCTTTTGTTAGCTTGGATATTTCTTTAAATATTCTTCAATAGAACCTTCAGGGTATTTGAGATATTTTTTTCAAATCTCTGTGGTTTTAGCCCATTTTGACTGTACTAAAGACCAGGGTGATGAACTGTGTTCTAGCCATATAAGGCTTTCTTGAATTCCTATGTTATCTTCTAAGCAAAGAGGCTCAATTGTGTTTGTATTTGGTCCTAATTTAGAAGTGCCAGGACTCTGTGGCCTTTTATCAAGTACTCCTAGTTTTTGGTATTTGCGCCTGGTGTTGAGTACCTGGCTCACTAATGAACCTCGTGCCTGTATGGTGATTAAATGGGCTGTTACACATGCAGGTATATAAAAAGTCGTGGTTCTTTCACTTGGAAAGAGACCTTTAATATCTCTGCACCATTTATTGTATACAGCTCCTGTATTTATCGAATTTTTACTAACTTTCAATATGTCTTTGGCTATAATTAAGGCTAACAGATTCCTTACATAAGGTTTGGCCAACATACGGAACTTAGCATGCTACTTCAAAATGATCCTTCAACAATTCGGTATTAGACAGTTGTAGCAATAAAATATGAAATATTTTTTTTATGGTAGCTTATAAGTAAACAATTATCATCCAATATGTTTTTTGCATTAAAACAATTTATTAATATTTTATTTTTGGAATATTAATATCAGTTTTTTTTATCTGTGGTCGACAAGTGGCGGCCATGATTAATCTTCGTATGACGTCATAACTCCTCAATAAACAAACAAAACGTCAAAGTCAACGTCACGACAAGTACTCGTCGAGTCGTCTCTGAGAAAAAGTGGAGAAAAATCGCTCAAATATTTCGATTTGAGCTGCAAAAAGAATTTCACGAAATGGAGTCAGGCTACATTAAAGCGGATAGTGCAAATTTGCCCAGAGTCGATTCTTTTATGATCGCAAATTTCTTTGCCTGTAGTCCTGATTTTTGCTCTGCCGAGTTTCGAAATGCAAAAACTTCTGTGTAAGTACCTACCGAAATAAAGATATTTACAAAACATTGTTTAAAATTCTTAAATCAATGATATATATACCTGCTTTAAAATTTAATAAAACGTTTCAAAACACTTATAGGTTATGTTTTTTATTTCAGATCTTCACGACACTCGTACGGAGATGATGCAATAGGATATGTTCAGCTGAAGAGGGAAGGAAATTTGTGTATAGTAAAGGCAAAAGTTTGTCCCGAACACAAGGTTCGTCAACAGCCATACTCGGTGTCCATGGTCATCGACGAAAAGGAAGGAGTGGTACAAAGTGTACAGTGTGCTGACTGCCCTGCCTCCCAAGGTTGCTGTAAACATGCAGTGGCTTTCTTAATGTGGACTCATAGAAGAAGTGAAGAGCCATCTTGCACTGCCATTGCATGCTACTGGAAAAAGTCAAAATTGTCTAAAGTTGGCAGCACTCTGAAGTACATGAGAATTAAAGAGATGGGTAAAAGTGATGCTGCTTTATATAACCGACAAGACGAAAGTGTTTTGTGTGATTTTTTAAAAGAAAGTAAACTGAGGATGTTGCAGAACTGTCAAATTTTGAAACATAAGATTGATTATGAAGAAAATGTGATTCAGTTGCTTTCCTTACACCAATTAAGCTGGAGATTTAATTCTGAAAATAACAGTGATCGTTTCATAAATAAAATAAGAACAGTTGTTACAGAAAGTAATGTTCGTGAAGCAGAAAAGCTAACATGCCAACAACATAATAGTCCAGCATGGCACGAGCTCCGATATGCTCGAATAACAGCATCAAGAGCTTATGATGTGACTCGGTGTAAGACCTCAGATGGCTCATTAATTGCAGCATTAATGGGTGCAAAAGTGCCTGACACTGCTGCTATAAAAAGAGGCCGAAACTTAGAAGTTCTTGTAAAAAAACAATTAAAAGAACAACTTGGTGAAATTTCTCAGTGTGGACTGTTTATATGCCAAGAATATCCTATGATAGCAGCATCACCTGATGGGATTTTGAACAGTGCTACTGTAATAGAAATAAAATGTCCAATTAATGAAAAAACTACAAAAAATTATGTTACAAACAACCAAGTCACTGCTAAGTACTTTGCACAAATACAACTGCAGATGCACGTAACTAAACTGAATAAGTGTTTATTTGTTGTGGCATCATGGGACTTTGAAAAAAACAGTAAGGTGGTTATTGTGCCTGTAGAATACAATTCTGAATATGTTAATAACTTGTTATGTGACTTGGAATCTTTTTGGAAACAAAATGTGTATCCATTGTTGTATAATAGTACCAAATAAAAGAATGTTATTTTAAAAAATCATGTATTTTTAATTATACTATCCTGTAGATTAATTAGTGCACAGGCAATAATAACACATTCATCCAAATATTGCAACAATTTCTTATTAACTACAGAATGAGGCTTTAACATAGAAAATTCTCTTAAACGTCTTATAATTCGCTCAATGTGAATCCTTAAACTTGCTACTTGTTTTGTTTTAATAACATCACTTTTTGATAATTTTGAATTAGAGGAAACACTTGGAGGTCTTATTAAATTTATTCCTTTTTGCAGTAAAAGTTCTTCAATATGTTTAAATCCTCTATCTGCAAGTATAGACAAACCGGGTTCTAAACAATCTAAAAAGTTGCAGTTTTGTACTAACAAGGCATCAGTAGTTCTGCCACTGAACCCGGGTGAAATATAATTAATAATACCATCAGGAGTACTACTGATTAAGTATTTGGCAGTGTTTGCTTTCTTGTAATCTGACCATGTTAAAGCTTGCTCTACAGATTTTGATGGTTTCTGAATTTCTATCTCTAGACAATCTATAATACAATAGACATTAAAGTATTTATGTCTAAATGCCATGGGTAAGTTTCGTTTCACTGATCTTTTATTCAATTTAATTATAAATGGATGTAATACATTTGCAATAAGAGCGACAGTTTTCATGAAAATTTTACTGGCATAAGACAGAGACATACCAAATTGATCGCCAAGCTCAGAAAATGGTGTATTTAATCTAATTTTTTTTAAACATAATAATATGTGTTCTTCAGGAAGCTTCGTATGTTTTTTTATAATATCAATTAAAAAATAACAATCCTTAGAAATTCCTATGTAATATCTTGGATTATTCTTGATTAATTGTATAGTATTTTTAATAGATGCTCTCTGTAGAGTTTCTACTTCATGTTTTCTTTTTATTGCAGATAATTCAGCTTCAGTTTCTTGGTTACTGCTAGTTGATGTCAATGTCAGAAGGGAGTGAACAGATGGT
Source organism: Rhodophaea formosa (assembly GCA_963082605.1). NCBI lineage: Eukaryota > Metazoa > Arthropoda > Insecta > Lepidoptera > Pyralidae > Rhodophaea > Rhodophaea formosa. The sequence continues at coordinate 12,432,539 of OY720229.1, read as the reverse complement.
GATGTGTCAGTTGTTAACTGTGAATATTTTGATGGTGATGAACTGGTTGAAGATGACACTTCTAACTTTTCACTAAATAGTATTTTCCTCCTGGACTTCAAATAACCTTCTGATCCAACTCGAGATTTTATTTTAATAGGTGATGTTGCCGTAGTCATAGTATGCGTTGTTAAAGGAGAAGTATTTTTATCTTTAGCTTGACTAGAAGTTTGTACAGCTTTACTTCTAACCTTTGCAGACAAACACACTTGAGTTAATTTATCAGTTGTTTCAGGGCATACTTGTATCATCTGATCTTGAAAATTATGTCTCGCATCCATAGATACGGAATCTAAAAAAAAAGAAACAATATACATGAGTTTTATCTACAACGTAGTTAAGTATGTAAATGTTGCATGACCAAGGTACTATATACTCTGTGGTACTAAACTACTTACTCTAAAAACAAGGTTCTACAGAGAAAACGTTGAAAGTAAACCTATTTTTAAATAAAATTAAAGTAACTTGCTAATTGATAACTGTACTCACCGCTATTGCTTGTCATGCCTGATGTTGATGGCATTTCCTTAGAAAATAATTCTTCTAATGTGTCCATACGTCGTCTTTTGCTTACAACTGATTGTGGCTGTGGAGGTCCCGCCCGTTTTATACTGTCTGGTTGACAATTAAATTTGGATGGCAAACAGTCAGGCTTCATTTTTATTTTACCAATAGAACCCATTATACTGTATTGGATGTAATTTTCCATATCATTAGGTAGCTACAAAGAAAAACAAAGTGTCATTAGGCAAAAGTTAGATTTGTTTATTCTATATACTATTGGAATGTAAGTATTACACATAGAAACCAACCTCTTGAATTGCAGTTTTAAAGATTTAAGCAAACATACATACAGACAGCAGGATGCGACTTTGACTTATACTATTTATTAGTGATAGTGATTAGTGATGATTTTAAGAAGTAAGGTTAGATGTAATTTATTTTTGTAAAATCGAACATATTGATTTCTTCTAAATACTTACATCAAAGTGATCCTCACAAAAGAATATCACAGACTTATCAGACAGAAACTGTGGGTCTCGGCGTGCCAATTGTAACCATTGCTTTCGACGTTTTGGACTTTTAGGAACGTGAATAAACAATTTGTTAGGACATTTAATTGTCGTACTTCTACACATAGGCACCGCACACGTTTTGTAACTTGTCATTTTCACAATTCCAGTTAAATCTGTTTAATTAACACCTCAAAACAGTTAGAGCGCCGTATTAGCCGTGCTTTGTTTATTGAGTTGTGACGTCATAACATGAAAATGTCACGTGACGCAGTGTTTTAGCGCGAACTTCAAACCAAAAGATAAAAAAATCATGTTTTCTTATCAAACAAAGCTTTTTTGAAAAATATTTAATTGTAGGGGGGTTTAAAATAAATCTACAGATATTATAAAATATATTTCAGAAAATTGTCAAGTAGCGAATTGCATTAACTCCACCTGAAAAGAAAAAAGATACTAAATCTTATCCTGTTACGAGTATGTTTTTTGTTATTAACATAATACTCGTAACAGGATAAGATTTACTATCTTTTTTCTTTTCAGGTGGAGTTAATGCAATTGTTGAAGGATCATTTTGAAGTAGCATGCTAAGTTCCGTATGTTGGCCAAACCTTATGTAAGGAATCTGTTAGCCTTAATTATAGCCAAAGACATATTGAAAGTTAGTAAAAATTCGATTACAATTACTATATATCTCAACTCTTCTTTCTTATGGTGCAAAATGGTGCATTAAAAAGAGATAAAAGAATATGGTTAGTCTCTGCTTCTAACTAAATGGACGCTTCGAAATTGTCAAACGGTCATACTTGGTCTCTTTTTATACGACTAATTAGAAAACGCATGTAGTTGCTATGTACTCGACTAACCAAACAAACTATTTCGCGCAGTCGTATATTACGTCGTTAGCTGTTTGTGCGGGTTACTCAATGGTTTGTGTAAAATTTATCAAATTTGTGCATTTATTTTATAAAAAATACCTACAATAAAGTCATATTTTGAAGAACTCAAAACATCTTTAGCTGACGTTCCGATTGGAAACATATTAAACTACGACGAAACAAACCTAGAGGATGACCCGGGTCGTCGAAAAATAATTACTAGGCGAGGTACTAAGTATCCTGAACGCGTATTAAATCACTCAAAGGCTGCAGTCTCTGTGATGATAGCAGGAACAGCAGACGGGCAACTTTTATCACCTTATGTGGTATATAAAGCCCAACACTTGTATAATACTTGGGTAGAACATGGCCCAAAAGGAGCACGTTTTAATCGTACAGCATCAGGATGGTTCGATGGAATCATTTTTGAGGACTGGATTCGCACCTTAGTCATTCCATTCTTTTCACAAAAAGAAGGTAAAAAAAATTTAATTGGGGACAATTTGTCATCCCACCTATCAATAGACATGATTAAACTGTGCCAAGAACAAAATATTAGTTTTGTTTTCTTGCCTCCTAACTCTACACATATAACCCAGCCACTTGACGTGGCCTTCTTTCATCCATTGAAAGTGGCTTGGCGTAATATTCTTGTTAAGTGGAAGAAATCTGATGGTCGACAAGAATGTCCCGAAAGGATGTTTTCCGAAATTGTTAAAACTGTTGATGAATGAGATTGAAACCGAGATTGAAAATGCACCAGATAATTTAAGAGCCGCTTTTAGAAAAACTGGCATCAGTCCGCTGAATCCTGATGTAGTACTTTCTCGACTTCCAGATGAAACAGTTGATTCTAATAGATACAAAGATGCTGTAGATGAGTCAGTATTGAAATTACTTTCTGAAATGAGATATGGCACAATGTCCGTTAAAGAACCCAGTAGAAAACGGAAACTTGGGGTTGTGCCAGGAAAAAGCGTAGCTGAAAATTACTTAGAAGATATGGAAGCTCCATCTACCAGTGCATGTGTCACTAGGCAAACAAAACAGGAAAAAGGCAGGCAATCAAAACAAGAAAAAGGCAAGCAATCAAAACAAGAAAATAGAGAAGAATTAAACATAAATGAGAAACATACAGGAAAAGGATCAAAAAAGGGTAAGGGGGTTGGTAAAAAGACTGTAAATAAGACTGAGACAAAACAACTGAAACGGTTTTCGGAAGATAATATAGACAAAAGCTCAAGTCAGATGACTGAAATATTAGTTGATAATTCTGAAAATTCGAGTCAACAATTAATTGGCGATAATTTTAAGGAAAATTCAGTATTAGTGTCAGATGTTCAGTCGGAACATTTCAAACCTACAAATTAAAAATTGAGGAGCCTCTAGATTATCGTTAAGATACCTATATATTGTCAAGATTCGTTCTTAATTGAAGAAACAATCTATAACAATACAGACTTGATTGACTGTGTAAATTTTAGACTACGAAAACAGATCAAACATAAAAAGGGCATCTTAAGCCCAAAGACTGTGTCTGAAGCTGACAGTGTAAAAAAACTGGTGAACCTTAATCTTAGCAGTTCCTTTATATTATTGCTTCAAAGTCAATTAAAAAATTGCCCTAAGAAACCTAAAGGCAGGAGACACAGCCTAGAAGAAAAAATCATGGCTCTAGGCATTTATAAAAAATCTGCCGCATGCTACAGACTACTAAGAAGAATGTTTGCACTCCCTGTAAAGTAGCCTGAATAAGCTACAAAACGCAGTGCTATTAAACCCGGGAATTAACTAACATATATTTGGCACACTAAAAACTATGGCAGAAAAGCAATTGGAAGAGGATAATATCTGTATTTTATCTTTTGATGAGATGGCAATTCGTAAACATGTTTGGTATGACCCAAAACTAGACCAAATAAATGGGTTTCAAGATCATGGAAATCATGGCCGAAGTAACCAGTTAGCAACTAAAGCTCTAGTTTTATGTTGACTGGATTACGAAAGAAATGGAAGCAGCCAATTGCTTATTATTTATCGCACTCTCTCAATGCAGACAGAATGATTGTTATTGTTAAAGAGGTAATAATCATATTAAGTTATTTCTTTTTTAGTTTTCAAACAGCACTTTTACTCTCAACCCTAAGCACTCGATGGTATTATGTAAAAGAATGCTGTCCAGGTTTTGAGGTCTTGTTGGTATGGAATAAATTATGATTAAATGAAAAATAATATAATTATTACATTTCTTTCAGGTTTTGACAGAATGCCATAATGCAAAAATAAATGTTGTTGCAACTGTTTGCGATTTATCAACAGTCAATATGAAGGTGCTAAAGACACTTGGAGTTACGATTCAAGAGCCCTTTTTTTCCCACTGTGGTAACGAGATTGTGGCAGTATTAGATCCTCCGCATCTCTTAAAATGCACCAGGAATTTATTTATGAAACATGATGTAGTATGCTTCACTGATATTCAAAGTGATGGAAAATCTGTAAAAGGTAATAAAATGAAATTCTAAATTAATTTAAATAAAAAATTAAGAGCAGTTTTCACTTGCTATCTTATCATTTCAAACACATGTATGTAATTTGTCTTATGTGGATTCTACTTGACAAGAGAGGTTTCTATATCCTGGATAGTTTTTAAGCTAAATAATTGTTATGTTACGTTTAAATAATGTAATACGGTAGTTGCCTAATGTTAAGATTATATAAAATTTGTTTCTAATGAGACTAATTTCTATCTAAAAACACTATAAAGAACACTTTTAATTTGATATCGATTCGTTAAGTGATCTTAAAGCTTCTTTAAAGTTGGGTGAATAGGACCATTTTTTAAAGTATGAAAATCTTTAATTACAATTATACTGTATTTTAGTCTGCAAAATTTATAGCAACTTTTATTATGAAACCATTACCATAAACGAAATATTTCGTATAGCTACCAAACAAAGTTCTCACGCCTCCCATACAAAATACAAGCTTGTGACGTCACAAATATTTAGGCAATTCAGCGGCGCGTTTCCACGTCTAAAAATTTACGTCTAAAAACATGTGTCTTTAAAACTTTTATAACCGAAAGAGTTTTTTGTTTAGAAATGTATTTCTGTCACTATTGTGTTTATTTTTGGCAGGTCTTTACTTAGCAACATGAAAAAAATTTTAGTCAACATGCCCATTATTATGTAGTGTAATAATACTTTGTTTCAGGTACAGCTAGATGGCGCGATATAGTTGATTTTTATAATATTGATAAAAATAATCCCACTTTTGTATTTGCACCAGCTTTGACTGACCAGCATTGCAACCCAAATTTAAAACAACAGATGCAAGTAAAGCTTGCTGCGCAAGTCTTCAGCCACTCAGTGGCTGCTGGCATTCTGGCAAAGTGTGCCACTAGTAAGTATTTAAATTCTCTTTTAAATCAACAACAGATTTAGTAAAAAAACATATTAACACTCAGTCACTCATAGATAGAGCCCAATGCAAGCCCAGAACTTTGAGGTTTTAACTATTTTGCGATGGTATTTTGATTAGATTAGTAGGTATGACAATTTTTACATGAAGTACCGCTATTTGTGATTATGAATACTTTTTGAGATAATTCATTTTATTTTTAGATCAACTGCCGCCGTCAGCTGTAACAACTGCGACTTTTTTAACAAAGTTCGACCAGTTGTTTGATGCAGTCAATGCAGACACTCCAGATAGGCGCCGAGGAAAACTACATTCCACAAATCTAACAAAAGGGAGTCCACACCTAATAAAACTATTTATTCAAATGAGGCGTTTCATTGCCAACATGGAATATATAGGAAGTAAAAATAAATCTCCATCTCAAGATGGTTGGATACAAACACTAAATGCCATCGATTGACTATGGAAAAATTTAAAAGAAAAAATTGAAAGTATCGAAACGCGTCGTCTGAACCAAGACCCCTTAGAAAACTTTTTGGGATGCATAAGATATAGTTGTGGATCAAATAATAACCCAACAATTAATCAATTTGTGGCAGGGGTAAACACTGCAATTATTACACATTTAAGGCACTCTGGACGTAAAAGGAATTGCGAGAATGATACTTTATCCCTCGCAAATAAATTTAAATCGTTTTTGTGTGCAGATTGCCCTTCAGAAGAAGTGATTAATAGAAATGAACAGTTTAACTTTTTGGAACTAGAATCCATTATAGCAGATGCAGTGGAAAATGTCGACCAGGCGATGCCTGAAAGTCAGGCATGTGGGTATGTGAGTGGCTTCATCTTTAGAAAATTAAAATTCTCCGACTGTCAAGAGTGTCGTGAATCATTTCTGACTCAATCAAAAGAAGCTGTTACGGCTCCCCAATTTTTGGGAGCCTTTCCCAAGCAGGGAACCCAGCGGGGGGCACTGCGGGACGCGCGGGCAGCTACGTCGACGCGACCGCGGCTCGCCACGCTCTCTTCCACCCAAGTCAGCGCTAGCGCAAGGACGTATCGATTCGCGAACACTCGCGCGCCACGCGTCCTTTTTGTATCCGTACATAACCTGTGATTTCTGTAACTATTTATTTTTTGATGCCGCAAGGGTGCGGTTAAATAAGTATTCCTTTATCCCAAAACATAGTTTTAATTAACTCCTTCGGCATCCTCAACCTGCGTCGAGGCTACAACACGGCGGCTTCGACATAAGCCATTCACATATTCACCACATTTAAAGAGTATGCACCAGGCGAAAATTTGACGTATGTTTCAAAAAACGTGATTTTATGTGTGGAAATTATGGCTATGATTATGAATAAAATTTTGGATACAGAAGCGTGGATGCCAAAGTTGAAAGAACGTATTATGACTAAATTTGCCAGGGTTGATTTCAGTTTTTTAAATAACTGTAATAATCATTGTGAAATTAATAAGTTTCATTTAAAGAGAAGCGTATTTTTTATATGTATTAAAAGGTTTTGTGTTTTAAAGAATCGAGAAATCGACGAATTAGACAAAAATAAAGCTTTAGAGAGAAAAATAAGTATTATAAAAAACAAGTAAATTAATTGAAATAAAATTATTTTAATACGGTTTTTATCGCGTTTATTACATTATTTATACACCTAACGTTTCGAGCACTTTACAGTATAATAATATAATTAGAAATCCTGATAATACTATTAGTCATACTGTGTATAGAAAGCCTACCCATAACGACAAATATCTCAATGGCAAATCCCATCATCATCCATGTCAGTTGGCTACCGTTGGTAAATCTTTGTTTCAGAGAGCACATGGCATCTGTGACACCCACCACCTCAAGGAGGAGCTTCAACGAGTAAAATCGGTTTTAAGAAGCAACAACCTCAACCTCCCAAAAACACATCACAGAAGCCGCCCAAAGCCTCACACAGTTGATCGCTTTCCCGCCATCTTACCATATGTAAAGGGAGTTACAGACAAAATTGGTAATATACTTAAGCGTGCTTCAATCAAGACCTATTACAAGCCGCACAAGAAAATAAACCAACTTTTAAGACCTGTCAAATCTAATATCCCGTTACAAGATGCTGGAGTTTATAAAATTTACTGTGAGTGTGGTTTATCATACATTGGGCAAACAAAGAGAAGCATCGGTACCCGTATAAAAGAACATATTGCTGACATGAAGCATAGGCGCTCAACAAAGTCTGCAGTCTGTGAACATGCCCTAGACAAACCCAACCACTATATGCGTTTTGATAATCCTCAAGTCCTTGCAAAAGAAAACAGATACATTCCAAGAATGCTTCGTGAGGCTATTGAAATTAAAAAACATCCTAATTTCAATAGAGAGGATGGTTGGCAGTTACCACCAGCTTGGGATCCAGTCATCAATTTAATCAAATCTCAAGCTAAGCAGAAGACTGCAAGACCTTCAGACACCGTGAGCCAATACTGCGTACATCCGGAACGTTATCAATAAATATTTTAGGCGGTAGATTTTGCAGTTCTTATAAAATACTAGACAAATGTCAACTTAGTCTACCTGCGACCACGAACACTGTAAAGTGCTCGAAACGTTAGGTGTATAAATAATGTAATAAACGCGATAAAAACCGTATTAAAATAATTTTATTTAAATGTGTAACAATCGCGAAAACATAAGAAAACATTAAGTAAATTAATTCCAAAATCAAAATAACCCGACTGCAATAGGGGGCTTTTATGCAGAGTGATACATTGTGTTTATATTTGTAATTCTGTTTGCAAATCACTGTTCAGAGTGTGTCAAAGAAATATACATACACACATACCTTCATATACTCTTACACTCGAAAAACAAAACTCCTTCTGGCGTAGTCGGGTAACTTAAGCGGAACTTCTATCTCTGTCATCTGAGCGATTCGCCAGTTGCATCCTCGGCAAGAATGGTGCTGCCCAGAGTCCTCTGTATGAGCCTTGAGAGCTGTAATTTACTTTGTAGAATCACGAATCGTAAAGAAACCAAACACGTTTAGTTGTTTAATTGCAGAAGTCTAAAAAAAAGATTACGACTTCAGCTGAGCTACAAAAAAAAAACAAGGAAATTGATGAGAGGATTAGTGAATAAGGGCATTTTTTTAAATGTTATGATTAATTATTATTATTAAAAACGGTTGCACTCACGTTATATTTAGTCGGTATTGCCGACCGGTCAGTTTCGACGTCACTTCTTTATTTACAAATGTACCGGTAGAGGACACAATCAACATCATTAAAAATAAGATTGAAAACACAGATTTACCTACCGAGTACATAAGTATTATTGAGTACTGTTTGAATAGTGGTTTCTTTATGTGGCGTGGTGAACACTACCTGCAAGTGGACGGTGTGGCGATGGGTTCCCCAATAGCTCCAGTGGTGGCAAATATTTTCATGGAGTGGTTTGAGGATGAAGCATTAATAACTGCAAGTGATAAACCGAGATACTGGTGGCGATACGTGGATGACGTTTATGCAGTATTGAATAAAAATTGGGTTATGTCTTTTCTTGCTCATCTGAACAGCATTCATCCAAAGATTTCTTTTACTGCCGAGCAAGAAAACGATGGGGCTCTAGCGTTCCTTGATGTATTGGTCAGGCGACAATCCGACGGGAGTCTCACGCATACGGTTTACCGTAAACCGACACATACCGACCGATACTTAATGCAACGGAGCGTCCCACTTCTGTGGATCGAGCGCTAGTATTCCTACCTTTTGTCAAAGGGACCACAGACAAAATTGGTAATTTACTCGTACTACGTCGCCGGTACAGTATAAAAACTATTTTCCGACCTTTGACGAAACTACGAAATTTAATGCGCTCTCCCAAAGATAGAGACCCACTTAATGTACCGGGCGTATACATGGTGCCTTGTGAATGCGGTACGTGTTACATAGGTGCAACAGGACGCAACGTGACTACAAGACTAACCGAACACATCCGCAGCTTGAAGAAATTGGACAAAAATGGATCTGCAATCGCCGAGCACGCCTTGGATTCGGACGTGGCTCACTACATTCGCTTCGCCAAAGCCAAGGTACTGGCAAGGGAAAAGGCTTTCGTCCCACGTAAAGTACTCGAGGCAATAGAGATAGGGCGACGTCCGAATTTTAATCGTGACGGAGGTTGGAATTTGCCATCAACTTGGAAACCAATACTTCAAGCTGAACAATGAAACGAGGACATTTTAGTTCAAGGAGTTGACACGGTTAGCTCTGTGCACATGAGCCGTTCACAACCATCAGAGGCATATGAGGTCGATTTGGTACCAGCCACAACATCTTCGGGGGTGTCTGACCCCCCAACCAACGCATCGGCACGAGCGCGTCGCGCGGAGAGGCGGGCGGCGCGCGCGGATCCCGTCAGTGCTTAAGGAACGGCCGTGTCGCGACGACCTTGATACTCGCCCTGAAGATGGCCATCTGAATTGGCCGAAACCCGGTCGGCAATACCGACTAAATATAACGTGAGTGCAACCGTTTTTAATAATAATAATTATGTCTCGCGTAACATTTAATAATTTAGTTATGATTAATGTTTTTATATTTGTAGATTGTAGATATTGTAGGTACGTTACAATAAATCATTTACCCAATGTAATTTTGGTTTTATTTTACCAGTTCTAAATAATTCACTTCATTCAAACATTTATGAAGTGTTGGATATTAAAGTTATACTGTCGTGTTTATCATAACCGCGGTATCACATTTATGAAGTGTTGGATATTAAAGTTATACTGTCGTGTTTATCATAACCGCGGTATCACTGCGTTATGATATGCACGGCAGTATTAAGTAAGCCGACTATCCATTTGAAATTTAAAACTCCCGCGACGCGTATTAATTTACGTTGACAAACCGTCGTAGCGCTAGTCAATGCCTGTATAAGGAAGTGTTTGCTTTTTTTGTATGGGACTTACAATTCTTCTCCTGTAAGGAGTATTTATGTTCCTTGGTCCGGCGGGAGGTTTGTCCCTGGATATTTATATGGACGTGCTAGTGGAGTTGGGCTACGAGGGCCTCAGCGTGGATATTAGAAAATCTCCTAGTGGGCTGTTTTGGTGGGTCGAGTGGGAGGCCAAACCTTTCATGGTAGAGTTTGCGGACCTGCTGGACTGTGAGTGTGTGTGTGTGTGTGCGTATACATAATTTGGATTTTCCTTTGTTTTTTTTATTTTTTTTTATTTCGTGTATAGCTTAGTGTTGATTTTATGTGTAGTATAGTGTTTATTTTAATTAATTTTTTTATATTTTCGCCTAGAACTTTTATTACCGGACAGGGTCCTGAATAGAGTTGATCTAATTTTTCTCTATTTTGTTTTTAAATTAATAGTGACTTCGCCAATGTTTCCTCCAAGGATGTGGCCAGTATACGATAGCCACTTTCACACCATACCATTATCTCAAAATGAAACTGGAGTCGTGGCACAACAGGTGGAATACCTTATTAGGCCGGTGAAAATGGAACATTTTTTAAACAATAATTCGAACTCATCAATTCGAACTACTTACGCTAAAAAGAAAAATATCAAAACATCAAGAGAGAATTACTCAGCATTTGTCAGAAAAGGATGATTTGGACATAAAAACCTATTTAAATGGCTGGGCGCACATTTCTCATTTAATTAATACAAAATAATGCAAGTCGCATATGAACTTTAGAATTTTTTGTTAATCAATGTTGATTTGTTTTGGTAATAATCATGTTGTGGAGGTCACTATTAATATAAGTTATTTTTATTTGCATTTTTTTTTTCATTTAACCTTTGGGTTTAGTTACTAGTAGTGTCAAATCTGTATCCGTGCAGAGTCTAGCCAAGCTTGTTACAATTTCATAAAGTATATCTCTCTCGGGGATCGAACACCCGACCTTCGACAAGGACACCTCAACGCTAAGGATGCAACCGGGAATAAGCACGGACAAAGAATAGTAGCAGACTAGTGTGCCAAATTAAGGCTAAACTAGGTTTTGCCCGCGGCATTGCTCGCAAAAAGTAACTGCTGCAGGCTTTGCTCGCTTTGACAAAAAGTAGCCTATGTCACTCTCTATCCCTTAAATTATCTCCAATTTAAATATTATGTCAATTCGTAGCTCTGTTGTGCCGTCAAAGACGGACAAACAGACAGACAGACACACTTTCCAATTTATAATATTAGTATGGAAGTATGGATAAGCTATGTCGATGTATCCTACTGAATTTGGTGAAAGATTGGAAATTAATTCAAAAATTCATCAAGACTTCTGGAATAGGTAGCAACAGGAATACATTCATACGTTGCAACAGAGGGCAAAGTGGACTAAATCTCACGCAAATCTTTTGGTAGGGACTTTAGTTTTAATAACAAACGAACAAACTAGTCCACTGCACTGGAACTTAGGACGCGTAGTGGCTCTGCATCCGGGATCTGATGGCAACTGTAGAGTAGTAACAGTCAGAACTGCCTCTGGAGAGTATCGTCGACCAGTCGTTAAGTTGTGTCCGCTACCTATCGACCACAACTAACCGTTCTTGTCGTTATCATTTTCGTTATAATTGTATGTATTTATGTTTATTCATTTCTTTCGATTATGTATTTATGTATGTTTGTTATCGTAGTTAAAATACAACATATTTTGGTGGGCGGAATGTTCCATGTTGGCATATATTGTTTTACTTTTTCGTTTCGTAATGGCAACACTTGACGTCCGTTTCCGTCATGACGCGTCTATTCGTAATTGTCACTTAAAATACCTCTCGATCTCTCGTTGGACGTTTAACGCCTTAACGCGGCAACGTTCATTTTTTCGTTAATTTGTCGAATTCAGTTAATATTTGAGTTTAATCTTTCGTAAATAAGCCTTGTCGTTGTGTAATAATACTATTGAAGTGTGGATTTGGCGGTGAAGAAGGGCGCTCCCAAGGTTTGCTGTATAAGGCCTAAAACGCACTAGCGGCTGGCCGCAATGCGGCGTGCCGCTGCGGCAGGCCGCACATCGAATTTTATATGAAACCGCATGATAACGACGCACTGATTTGCGGCCAGCCGTCAACCGCTCCGGTTGCTCTGGGGCTGCGACGAGCCGCACCGGTTGAATGATGCGGCGCGCCGCATCCCCTCCACGCACTCGGCGCGGTTAGCCGCAAGCACCGCGTCCTACCCGCCAGTCGTCGCTTGTTCCGTACGCTAAACACTACGCAGAGTGCGCGTCATGGATTTTGACACAGAAAAGTTCATTTTAGAAATAAAAGAACGCCCCGCAATATGGGATAGCAAATGCACTGATTATGCAAACAGAAATAAAAAGTTAAAATGTTGGGAGGAAATGATTAATATATATGCAAAGGAAGATGATACATCGGAAGAAAAGAAAGAACTCGGTAAGTTACGTTATTTATTAATTTCCTGTGATATTACGGATCAATGCACATTGTATTTACTTATATAAATTTATCTTGCCATTCCAGTTTTCCTTCGTGTTCAAAATACTGAGCGAAAGAGTTACGAATCCTTTCAGCGATATTATTACCTATTCGATTATATGTTCTCTGAGTTTCTGGTACATCAGACGGCATGTAACATGTTAAAGTATCTTCATAGTTATAACCGTCTCTATCTCGAACGTAGTTATGCAAAATACAACATGCTTTGATGATATCAGTAGCTAAAGTAATATCCACATTTATAGGTCTATGGAATATACGCCACTTATTGCTCAGTATTCCAAACGAGCATTCGATATATCGCCGTGCTCTACAATGCCGATAATTATATATTCTCTTAGTAGTATTTAAATTTGATTTTGCATAAGGTCGCATTAAGTTCGTGGATAAGGGAAAGGCTTCATCGCCTACTAAAACATATGGTATTGGAATAGTATTTACTTGTGATATGGGTGTTGGTTCCGGTATCTCAAGTTCTCCTGCTATCATTTTCTTGTAAAAGTTAGAGTGTTGATAAACTGCTGAGTCTCCAAATTTGCCACAAGCGCCGACATCTATTGTTATGAATTTGTAATTGCTGTCGCATATAGCCATCAGTATAATAGAAAAGAACTGCTTATAATTGTAGTACATGGATCCACTATGACAAGGTTTTATTACCCGTATATGTTTCCCATCTATAGCCCCAATGCAATTCGGAAAATTAGCTCTTGTAGAGAAACCCTTTGCAATATCTAGCCATCTTTGTTGAGACGGCTTCGGTAAACAAGATTCTTTCAACAATAACCATATTGCCGAACATACTTCACGAACAAATTCAGCTATTGTACTCGCACCAATTCGAAATGTGTAATGTAGTTCAGCGAATGTGCATCCGGTCGCCAAATATCTAAAAACATAATTATTTCTTATTTATTTAAATGGTTATTGTTACAGGTAAAGTACTTATGAAAAAATGGCGGAATATTAAAGATAATTTTGTAAAAGCTTCGAAAAGTTTAAAAAACACGAAAAGCGGTTCAGATGCCAAACAAAAAAACCCATATATCTATTATAATATTTTATTATTCTTAAAAGACTCTACTATGGTAAATGAGACAGAGTCAGACATTGCCAACGATCTTTCCCAAAATCATGACGGCCCATATGAAACATCACAGAATGTAGCTAATCAGAAAAGAAGGAAGAAAAGTAGTGATGAAGACATTATTGGACAACAATTAGTATCAGTATTGAACAAAAACTTGGAGTATAAAAAAGAAATGGAAAATGACGATGACAAGTTGTTTTTGTTATCCCTTTTAAGTGAGTTCAAAAAAATTCCAGAATCCAATAAATTGGAAGCGAGATGTGAAATCATGAGAGCTATTAGAAATGCTCAACAACCATCATTTCATTATAGTTATCCTAATACCCAATTTGATCGAGGGTATCGAAACCATATGTATGAAAGTGAATATTCTGGAAGGGGATATCAAACACTTGATAGTGGCTACACTGGCCGAGGGTATGAGAGTAGACTCAATAATAGGGAATCCACAACTACAGATTACCAAAACCGTCAAAATCTACCAGGTACATCCACGCACACAATAGATACAACTGAAGAAGTAACTCAAGAATCGGCTAGCCAAGACGACTCTTCGTTGATGTCTGAATTGTTTAATTCAGCGTAGTATTTTTTTTGTTAATATCATTCTATGTGGCTTAAATAAATATGATTCAACTTAATAAATTGTTTCCTTACCTGATGGTTATAATGAGCTTTTCTTCTGGTGATATAGACAACCGAAATCGTGTATCCTGGCCACGAATATTTAAATATAATTTTGATAATAATTCTTCATACGATTTTACTGACATCCTAGTATATCCAAAGAACTTGTCTTCAAATTTCTTTAGGTTTGAAATAAAAATATTAAACTCTTTGCCGTCATGTCGTGTCTCCAATAGGGGATGTATCCAAAATCTGTTCTTTTTTTTACGATATTTTTTACGATGATATAAGAAAATAACTGCCGCAACTTCTTCAACGTCCATCATGTGCAATGTTTCTAGAAGCACTGACGATTGCGGCAGACCGTACAGGGTCAAAACCACACGGTTAGCCGCAATACGGCATGCCGTTACGGCAGGCCGTATATACTGCGGCCTGCCGCAGCGGCACGCCGCATCGCGGTCAGCCGCTAGTGCGTTTTAGGCCTAAGACAGGAAGGTAGTAATTCTCTGGTAAGATCTGGCGCCAGTACAGAGGTCTTCGCAACTCCTGTACCTGTCTGAGCTGAAGAACATCGCAGCACGAGCTAAGGTTAGTGTCCTAATTCATTTGTCTAAAGTCTACACTTCTGTTTTATTGTACAAAATTTCTCGAATTTATTTTCATTCTACCTACTTATCGTAAAAGCTACAGTCCACTAATATTTCGCTTTCGAAACCCCACATAGAGTAATCAGTAACAAAATTACACACAAAGGCAGCTGCTATGCCTAGCCCTACGACAATAATAATATTTTTTGCAGATGGTTAATAAATACAAACGTAAAACAGAACAAGCTTCGTGGGACGTGCAAACTTTGAAGCTGGCATCTTGGGATTGGTAAGAGACACCACTAGGCACAACTGGTGTCGTCTTCACATATTTTCATTACAGCTCTTCTAAAATCATAACTTCGGCCACCCGAACCTTTCCATCATCCACTGGATAGGTATTTATAACTCTGGCTCAGGGCCAGTCCAGTTCTGTATATTTTTATGTATTTGTTGCTTGTAAAGAAACGTTTGACGCGCGGCTTAGTTGCCAGACGTTTAGCGCGGTTTCTTAAAATTGTTTCGAAACACATACATATTGTGTTGTTTTAAAAAATAACAATTACTTTAATTTGACTATGGAAAAGTTACGAAAGCAATATCCATCAAGCATTCAGAGAGCACGTCTGGTGGGTTTGCTAGAGGCTGATGCACAGCTGAGAATCGGCAATTTTTCTCCGGCATTTAGCAAAAAATTGCGAAGTCTCGCTGGCGTTCCATCGCCACCGAGCTCAATGCCAAAGGCGGCACACTTAAAGAATGGACCGAGTGGCGTAAAAAGGAAATGGCGGGTCCACTCAGGCTCAAACTTTTTCTCAAACAAAATCCTTAGATTTCAAAGCAAAAACCCTTTATCATGAATCCTGCTAGGGCACAAAAATTGAACAAGTCCAACATCATTGTCGAATAGTCCGGGAACTTTGATGAATTGGATAGACTCCACCACCCTGAAAATCTCTACAATATGACGAGAAAGGATGCAGGATTACCGTCCATCATCAGAACACTGTTTTAGCTGCGAAAGGAAGCAAAAGAGTGCATTTATTAGCACCCGAACAAGCTGAAAATGTGACTATTGCAATGTGTATAAGTGCTACCGGAACCACTATTCCCCCTATGATAATTTTTAAGGGCCAACGAAATAATCCTGAACTCACAGAAAATTTGCCAGCTGGAACACTTGTCAGAATAGCTAAAAAAGGAAGCATGACTCATGATCTGTTTGTCGAGTTCATCGAACACCTAGGTAGACACAAGGTTCCAGGTAAATGCTTGTTGATTTTTGATGGTGCTAAATCCCACATGTCATATGAAGCTGTACAAGAAGCGGAAAAACAAAACATTGTGCTTTACTGCCTACCATCCAACACAACGCATGAGCTACATACAACCCCTGGATAAGGCGATAAATAAATATTTCGTAAAACTAAATGTTGAGACTGTCAATTTATAATGGACGAAGTTACAGATCTTCTCACGACAAATAGCATTTTTATTTTTTTGCGGAAATTATCTGAGTTCGAACATTTACCGTCTTATTATAAAAAGCGGACTAACTATTAAACCACCTCTTAGTCGGTTCGCAAGTGAAGTACTAAGGAAAATCGTATTATAAAAAAAGGTTTATCGCTTAAGTCTTACATGATCCTAGGTCTAAAGTTAAACCAACATTTCACTAGTTTAACTTATGTACTAACCTACAAACGTGGCTAAATTGACAGTTGGTTTTGTTACTAATTTTGGCGGGGTCTTTGAGTTGAAAAAAATATTTGTAAAATTTCATTAAAATAATAAATAAAAAGATGGAAGATGAAATAGATTTAATAGATTTGCATGATTTAGAAGAGCTTGAAAACTTTAAAGTTGGATTACCGCGGGCACGAAGTTCAAACTGCTTTAGATTGAGGGCGAATCCTTTTAATTTAAGTAATGCTGCATTCCGGTACAAATACCGATTTTCGAAGGAATACGGCGAAAGAATAGTGGATTTAGTAAGAGAGGATAATATTTTAAGATGGTAAAATTTTTGCTATTAGTTGTGAGTCAAGCAATGCAGGTATATGCCCAATAGAAAAATAAGGAACTTTTGAGGGCAAATGTCGTCTGAATGAAGCATCCTGGAAATTACCAGATGTAACAGACGGTTGTTATTGTCATTGTTTTAGAAAAGGCGTGGTAGTTCTCACAATAATTGTTAAATTGAATAAAAGAAAAGATAAAAGCCCCTGCGCGGGAACTTTCTAAAGTGACCGATCCTTTTTGGATGGCAATAGCCCATATGCCTCGAGCGGTCTTTTGAAGGCATTGTTGCCTACAGTCAGCCGAAGGCCTTGGAATGCTTTTGTTTTAGGGCTAGCCTATTGTTTATATTTTTAAAGGTGGTAATATTATCGCTTTGATGTTTTTCTGGGGCTGTGTGGCCCAGCAAATGGAATTAGATTTGTTTGTTAAATAAGTTAGTATAAGAACGGACGGGAAAGAGCACGGACCTCTCAAATAGTAGTGTGTTTACGTCGTAGCTTTGGTGTGCGGTACTATTAAACAAAAGTTTGAACAATTGACATGATTTCCTAGTATCCCGAAAGCAAGGACGTTAGTGTCTCATTTGTGTTCTTGACGCGAAAATTGAACGAGGAAGAGTAAGAAATCATTATGAGTGAATATAAAAATATTTCTGTGCTTGCAAGGAGCCGTATTGTAACTCTTTTTATACAAGGGTTAAATATAACGCAGATAAATGAAGAAAGTAATCTTTCGGTAAGTATTCCTAACATATCAACTTAATACTTTTTATATACTTCATAGAAATATTATATATAATATATAATTTCACAGTTCAGTTCATCTTGCCCTATGCAAAATTTATATAAAGTTTTCAAATATTATTTAGGAACCTCCTTATACTTATGATCATTCACATTTATTTCAATTTCAGTAGCATGGTATATAATAAAATAATAATTTAAACAAGGTGTGAAAAGGTCAGCAATGAGTGTCCGTCCATAAGCTACGTTATCGGAAACCACTTGACAAGGTGGGCCGTATACCTGTTTAGCTACTTAGTTTTATAAAATACGTGTTAATTAATCAAGTGTAAAATTAAAAATACTTAATTAATAGTTAAATTTGTTTCGAATTATGTATATAGTATTAAATACTAGGATTAAATAATAGTTGTTTTGATTATCTCATCGTAAACGTTTATTAATACATTTAAATTAATATCGTATTTTTTTTCTTTACAGAGGCCGTCAGTGTGTCTGTGGATTCGTCGATTCACAGCAGCCGGCCACGTGGAGACGAGAACCCGCTGTCCGATGCCAACATTAATAAACGAGGAAGATGTTGCAGACATCAAAGCAGCGTGTGCAGAAAACCCGTTTACCCCGACGAGTGTTTGCGGAGAAATTTAACTGCTGTACGCAAACAATACGTAATATTTTACACAACAGGCTACCGGCAAAAAAAAATTACAGATGCCCATAAAGCGGCTCGAGTGAGTTTCGCACGAGAGTACTGTAATTTTGATTGGTCGCACGTCATATTTTCGAACGAAAAGACCTTTAAGTCAAGCCAACATGCTCGAAAATATTTATGGCGTGCGAACAACACAAGATACGAGTCCAAAAATATGATACCAAACGCTGAGTCAGGTAGAGTAACGTCAACATGAGGGGCTGAATGAGCGAAGCAGGCCTTGGTGAACTTTATACCCGAGAGGGCTACTGCCGTGCACTATTTAGAGGTTTTGCAAGACACTCTACTGCTGACTGTGAGGGTTGTGTGTCCCGTAGAAGAAATGCTGGAAATCGTTTTCGTGCAAGACAACTGACCGATACACAACGGCTCGAACAACAGTGGATGCAAAACCAATCTGAGTTGCGGGTGCTACCATGGCCCTCTCGTTCGCCAGATCTCAATCCCAGTGAGAATATGTCGGCTTTAATGTTTAATAAGTGGGAGCATAAAGGGCAAGGAGAAAAGAGGCACTTGTCGCACATGTTGACAAAGTATGGGATTCCCTCCGTGCGAGCACAATAAATAACAATGGCAAACTCGATGCGAAAGCGACTCGACCAGGTAATAGCCTCGGGTAGTGAAATGTTAAAATATTAACCGAACTTATTAGTTAGGTTAATAATTTGTGTATTGTATGTATTAAGGATATATTTGATATTAAATTAGATTAAATAATTTAAAAATCAAATAATAATTTAGTGTGTGTATTTTAAGATCAAATATGAATTATGTTTGTTAGCGAGTAAGAGTAGGTAAGCAAAGCTTCTTTTTGATTCAGTATTGTTAAATTTTACTAATCTGTTAGGTTATTGTAGTTATGAGCGTATAAGTAGACAGAACTGGTATAAATTAGATGTACCTATATGAATAGGGTATAAGTATCATAAGCAGGTCTGAAATAACTTGCAATATTTTTGTTAGTATCGATGAAAAGTAGATATAGATAAAATCATCATCAGGTATTTATTAGTCTCATTGGAATCATGTTTTAATCTTATGAGAATTAATCACTAAGAGAACTACTGATTACCGCCTAAAACGGCTGTTTTTAACGAATGATTCCAAAAATAATTCAGGTTATTTACTAAGGCTTATATGACTCACATTCTTGAATTTCATTCTATTTGTAAAGTATTAGGAATAAATTTACTGGCGTCGCTAGTGTGCCTAGATCCTAAAAATTAAAAGATACCACTTATATTTGAGCAGTGGTGGTATTTGACAGTAGTGTTAGGCTCTCCTAAGCCATGCAGGCTAATATAAACATTGAAATTAATAGAATTGGTCCGTTATAAAATTTCTTTATTTTGAATCAAAGTAAGAATCGAATTGAAATTTGTTAATTGGTTGTCAAAATTATTGACTTCTTTCTATGTGTTAGCCCTGAACTTTTTGTGTCACATCACATCACTCATGCAACTTTCTCTATATCTAAAGAGCCTGTAGTCCAAGTTCTTATTTGTGTTGCATAAAACTACGGAAAGGAATCATTATTTAAAATAATTAACAAGAAGATGGTTGTGTTTGTAGACCCAAGCACTTATATAAAAAAATACAGGACTTTTACTTAATATTAGATGCCGAGGTTGGCCCTGGCCAGAACCAACGCATATGGTCCGCCAAAGTTTTTGTGGCCTATTTTTATTATTATTTGTATCTCTCTGAGACTCACGGGTGTTACCCCGGTCCTTTGGAAGGCTTGCGTGGGGATAAAGATCCAACACGTAGAGGCCCTTTGGAGAAGTTGATGTAATGTAGGTCTCCAGCCAGAACCCATTCCTGGAAATACCAATGAGTGATATGTCCTCGAACAGGTTTTGGCCAGAGGTGGGACTATTGTATTAGAAAAAGGGAAATTAATGGGCTATGGGGCTGAAATATGGGTGGACTTAATGCTGGGTTATTGGAAACGGTCGGACACCTGCCATAATCATGATAACTGACTACAATTGGCAGGTGGTGGCTTGCCGCCCACTAGATGGGCCCCTCAAAATAGCCAACGATTACTGCCGGCAAAAGGGGCAACACCGGTGCGGGCGACTCAGGGGTGTCGAGAGGTGTGCTGCGCTTTCTCCGAAGTTACTCGCGTCGTTAGGCCTTTAACACTTCCACCCCTGGAGCAACAGCTCTTACGACTCCTCTCTGGACGGCCAACTAAGGCAAGCCAGAGCTGAGAATCCTGCGAGCCCTCTTGGGTTTCCACCCCGACCGATGAAGACACGTCGGGGGCGAGGGCCCTGACCGACTCTCTGGAGCACTCGGGTCCGTGGTGTCAAATAATTATTATTATTATTATTTATTCTTTTGGTGTAGCCCCAATGCACATAGAAGTAAACATTAATAATATTCAAGAGACAATATACTTTATAAACTCTAACGTGTGGTGTTTGTGTCGCCTACTGATTTACTATCCGTTAAGGCCGTGGGAGTGCGCTATGCAGGAATTTCATCAATAGGTATGAATAAATAAATATCTATATATAAAATATTTTAACTTATTTTGTCACATTTTTTCGAAATTTTATCTGAATCGTGGTCTGACTTTGGTCGCTTTAAAAATTTTAGGAACCCTAGAAACGCTTTAGGAAAACCCTGGGAATAATTTTTATTGCCAGGGTTTTCCACCCCTAAAGCAAGTTCCGTAGTAAACAAGGAACCATTATAGTTTCGCCATGCCTGTCTGTCTGTCTGTATGTCTGTTAGGGTTTCTAACATTAATTTATATAGCAACACTGTACCTATTTTTATCTGTGGTAAATTAGTGTAAAAAAGGAAGTGTATTTTGCTTTTTTTTGTATTGGCAGTATTGTGTCCTTTTCCGCTCTTCTTTTGTTGATGTCGATTATTGTGTGCAATAAAACGTGTCGTCTTGAATCTCGTGGTTTCTCTGAAAAACCTCCTTCCACCCACAGTCCACTATTTTACATGATCCTTTAACCATCTGGGGCCCCGCGAGAGTGACTTCGCGTGTGTGTGAAACGCCGATTGAACTGTGTGACTGCCGTGTCGTGCGGTGCTATTTACCGACCGATCGGACATATCTACAGTGCGCAATAGGGTGGGTCAAAAAAAAAAATTTTATGTCATCGAGTTCTAATAGTGAAAATATGTTGAAGTTAAGTCTCGTTATAAACCCTTTTAAATATTATTGAATTATTTTAAGTGGAACAGCCCGCGCAACGCCATTGAATTTTTGAAAAAAAAAAGGTTCTAGTGCCCACTTTAGCACCTTAAGTTAAACGTTTGACGTTGGGTATAGTTTAATGTTTTAATAAATATCCATTGAAATACACGTTACTTTTGTTAAATAAACTGTGTTGTTTATTAAAAGAAGATTTTTTGAGGTAAGTACACAAAAAGTAGAAAGGGTATGGCAAAAGGCATCAATCCCTGTAGTCTCCCATACAAGAGTCATTCAGCTCCTAAAAGCTTATCACTCCAAATGCAAAAATATTATCAAATCATTGAAAAGGTTATCAACTGAGAAAAAAACTGAGTTCTTGCAGCAAAGCGAAATTTTGTTTGATATTTGTTCATGCAAAATTTGCATGAACAAATATCAAACAAAATTTCGCTAAACACTCAAAAAAGCTACAGACAATTCTAAATAACTATAACTTAGACATACACATCAAAACACCTACAAGAAAGTTAGCATGCTTAGACCAGATAGCTTCTAATATTAAACCGCCAGATATCACAGGCCGTGTGCATAATTTAGCTTTGTCTGACCATGATATGGGCCAATCGGTTTCTCTTTGTATACCAGAAGTAGGAAAAAATAAACAAACTAAAATTAATAAATACTTCTTTGAAAAACGAAGAGATTTTAGTGAGGAAAACATAAATAAGTTCTGCGAATGTATAGCTTCTCTGTCGTTTCAAGAAGTTTTGACAGAACAAAACTGTAATGAATCGTTTGACTTATTCCATAACCTTCTCCTTTTGTTTTTTAATTTGTGTTTTCCCATCATACGTATCAAAAAAACCCTTAAGTCAATAAAAAATAGATGGATCAGCAAAGGCTTAAAAAGATGTTTTGTGAAAAAAAGGATTTTATATAATAAGTATCAGTTAAGCGCAAGTAATAAAAAACTAAATAAAAAGCAGTACGTGGCTTATTCAAAAATATTAAAAACATGTATATATAAGTCACAGCAAATAAATAATAAAAAAGTAATGGAAACAGCAAAAAATAAATGCAAGGCTGCGTGGAATATAATCAAGAATAAACCATATGATCATAAAGACATTAAATCTATTAATATAAATGACGAAAAATTGACGAATCCTATAAAAATATGTGAATTATTTAATAATTATTTTAGTAACTTTTCTGATAGCAAAATTGACAATAAAATACAATCTGACACAAATTACAAACCTTCCTATATCAAAAGTGTAGCACATAGCATGTTTCTAACTCCTTTAATACCAAATGATGTCATAAAAATCATAAAATCGTTAAAAGACACTAACTCTACTGGTTACGATGAGTTAAATACTAAAATAATAAAAAAATGTGCAATACATATAGCAGTGCCATTATGCCACATAATAAACTGCTCATTCGAACAAGGCATATTCCCGAGTGCTTTAAAGAAATCAAAAGTTATTCCGCTATTCAAAAAAGGGGATCCTTGTGAGATTAGCAACTATAGACCAATAACCCTCGTACCTATATTGTCTAAAATACTAGAAATAGCTATGCGCGATAAACTGTATGGTTACTTAGATAAATATGATATACTAGCATCGAATCAATTTGGCTTCCGGAAAAAGATGTCTACTACACTAGCTTGCTTCACTTTGGTACAAAAAATTGCAGAAGCTCTAGATAATAAAATGACAGTAGCGGGACTATTCTTAGACTTCTCGCAAGCGTTTGACTTTGTGTGCCATGATAGACTCACAAATAAACTAGAAAAATATGGCGTCAGAGGAAATGCACTCGCGTGGATAAAGAGTTACTTATCGGACAGACGGCAATATACAGAATTGACAAAAACCATCAACGCTGACAGAAAAACATTTAAATCGTGTCTAAAATACAACAGGAGAGGCGTCCCTCAAGGTGGGAGCTTATCTCCCTTGCTCTTCCTGTTGTATATCAACGATCTACCAAAAGCTATAAATCAGGAATGCATCTTGTTTGCTGACGATACAACACTTTTATTAAAATGCAAAAATAAACTTGATTTAGACGCAACCTTAAGTTTAGAACTTTGTAACATTGACAATTGGCTTAAGCAAAATAAACTCAATATTAATATCAAGAAGACAAATTTGATTCACTTTCAACCATATAATAATTTACCTCTGAAAATAAAAGCAGATTACTTACAGGATAATATAAATCAAGTAAATTATTGTAAATACCTAGGCATTATAATTGACAAACATTTAAATTGGAAAGAACATGTTAGTAATACATGTCAGAGGCTTGAAAGGTTCGTTTTTGCCCTACGACAGCTACAAAAGACAGCTTCAAAAGAAATAGCCCTTATGGCTTATCATGGGTATGTAGCATCAATACTACGATACGGCTTAGTCATTTGGGGAAACTCTGTAGAGATGCAGAGCGCTTTTATTTTGCAAAAGAAATGCGTCAGAGCCCTACATGGGGCTGATTATCTCGACCACTGTAGACCGTTATTTCAAAAATCAAAAATCCTTCCTCTTCCTAGCCTCTATATATTTGAGCTGTGCCTATTTGTAAAAAAACACCCAGAACTCTTCCCTTTACATGATGAGGTATTAAAAAAAAACCATAGTAGGAATCCAACCAAACTATTCGTACCAAAGCGTAGGTTGATGATAACTAATAATAATGTCTCTTGCATGGCAATTAAAGTGTTTAACGCGCTGCCACTTGAGATAAGGGAAATTTCTGTGTATAGAAAATTTAAACGTGTGCTATTTAACTGGCTCCTTACTAAATGTTATTATAAAGTTAATGAAATGTTTAAATCAATCTGACGATCCAGTGGTGATAATCTGAACATTTGTAGTAATATAATAATTTAAAGATTGCATTGTAATTGATTTAATACAAAATATGTTCATAGTAATTAGATATAATTTTTATTAGTTAAATTGTTAATAATTTTTTGTTTAAAATTCCTACGCCTTAACGGCAGAATATGTGTACAATACCAACTTGTAACACCATGATTGTTGTCATACCACCATATTTCTGGGAATAAATGATTCTGATTCTGATTCTGATTCTGATTCGGGTCAACTTACGCCGAGTCCAGTATCCCGAGGGTTCCCGGGTCTAGTATTCTGTATCCAGAGCTCATTCAACCAGTGTTTGCATACTTAAAGAAAGAAAATATACATTTTCCCAATGTTTTCGAATTTCTTACAAGTTTCCTAGTGTATCCAGTCTACTGGAGTGTTTCCAGTGTTCCCAGGACTTCGGTACCCAAATGCAGCTATTTCTGTGAGTCTAAATAAATAACTTTTCAATTACAACTTAATTCTCAGAACGGTTATTAGAGGGCGTAACGCAGGTGTGCCTATCTTTTGCGTGGGACGGTCTGGCCATAGCGTTAATCAGCTGAATAATAATTACGCAATCGGCAAAAGAAGTAGATTTTTTTTTCTATTTTATTGTTTTCGATTTAGTGGGGCAAAAGCGAGCACTCCATATCGGGCAATCTCGAACGTTCGCCATTACATCGTTTGTTTTTTTTGTAACTCGTATATTTCTTCTTTATTATTTTTTTAGATGCCTTGTACTCACAAAAGAATAACCGAAACGAAGTATAGTCTCGAAGATCTTAAAAAGGCTATAGATGATGATAAAACCAAAAAACTCAGCATCGGTAAAGCAGCAGAATCTTACAATGTTACCAAAACAACCATATGTGATCACCTAAAAAATGCTTTTGTAAAACAGCCAAGGTCTGGCCGAAAACCTTTATTTACAGAGGAGCAAGAAACGCAACTTGTCGATTACATCATTAAGTGTAGTAAATTCTATTATGGCTTAACAATTAAAAAAAAATCGCCAAATCGCGTACCTATATGCAGAGAAAAACAAACTTCCGCACAATTTCGACCGAGTAGAACAACTAGCTGGAAAAAACTGGCATTACAGTTTTATGAAGAGACATCCTAGCATATCACTGAGGACACCTGAGGCGACTTCTCTGAATCATATCTCTGCCTTCAATGAAACTGACGTTTTTTATGATAATTTGAAGGCCATACAAGAAAAACATCATATGCAACCTCATAAAATCTTTAATAGAGACGAGACAGGTATATCTACGGTCCAAAGAAATCAAAAAATTGTGGCAGTTAAAGGTCAAAAAAAGTTGGCAAGGCAACGAGTGCTGAGAGGGGAACAGCAACAACACTTGGTGAGTGCAGCCGACCAATACATTCCTCCATTTTTTTGCATTTAGAAGAAAGCGTATGAATCCACTATTACTTTAAGTTAAAGTAGTAATCCAAACATGATTGCGACTGTATCTGACTCTGGATGGACAAATGGAACGCTATTTGTGGATTGCTACATCATTTTATTTCGTTCGCCAAGCCTCATGACAGTCATATAAGTCTTGATGCATCGTCACTCTGCAGAGAAAAAGGAATATTTAGCTTATTTTGCCACCACATTCCTGACATAAACTCCAACCCTTGGATTTGACATATTTTGGACCTATCTAAACACTGGAACTCAGTAGTAGGGAAATTAAGTATGTGTCATAATTGTTTAAGGCCAGGCCACACTGTGCAAGCTTGTAAGCCAGGCACTTGTAGGCACTGTAAAAAGAGGCACAAACCATTTACCCGTTGCCCCTGAACTAGTTCCTATGCCTGCAGCCACCACTTCTACCTCCATGTCTGTCTTGTCTTCGTCACAAGTTTTATTATGCACAGCAATGGTACGACTTTCCAGCCCATCTTCTTCTTCTTCTTCCTCACCTTATCAAACTTTATGTGGTGTCGGGACGGCATGTAAGCTTTTTCCATTTTGCTCTATCTCGGATCATCTGCTTCGTTACCTTCTTTTTCCCCATATCCTCCTTCACACACTCCATCCATATTTTTTTTGGCCTGCTGCTATTCTGGTTTCTTGTAACTATAGTATCCGACCCTAATACCAAAAATCAATTATTGCTAAAATGGTACTGTACTGTGGCAGCCAGTCTTCATTCGTAACTGAGAGTGACAACAAATTTAAACTGATAACCAACCATGTGGACCAACTATTGGATCATCCCATCATTACTAGAGGTACAGCCCACAATCTCCGGGAAGTGGTGTCCAGTATTCGATAACATGTTGGTGC
Source organism: Rhodophaea formosa (assembly GCA_963082605.1). Classification (NCBI taxonomy): domain Eukaryota; kingdom Metazoa; phylum Arthropoda; class Insecta; order Lepidoptera; family Pyralidae; genus Rhodophaea; species Rhodophaea formosa. The sequence continues at coordinate 12,405,580 of OY720229.1, read as the reverse complement.
CTTTAAAAAACATAGACCAATCCGTTGATAGCTGGGACACGTTACTAATGTTTATCATCCTTCGCAAATTCGATCAGCGCTCATGTCGGGCTTACCATTCAGAACGAGACAAAGGTTTTATTAGATTTGGAAGTGTTAGCAGTAACTGTCAATTCAATTCTAGGGTCAAATATAAGGTGTCTTTAGCAATTTTATTGCTAAAAATCTTGTGGTTATTGAAAATCACCAGAACATAAACTCTTCAAATGTTCTAAATTTAAAATGGCATCAGTCAGTGACAAGTGCAAATATGTGAAAGACAGCACCTTATGTGTTATGTGTCTGAATGATCATGGCAGTAAGCCATGTATGTAGGTACAGGTGCGAGTGTAGCCTTCGCAGTGCTAAGTCACACGAGTCTCACCTGCATGATGCAGGTACGGGAGTTACTTGGCAAATTTTTGCCGTCCATAATAACCTGTTTTATTTTTTAGAAAAATGCCTTTTAAAATAGTGGAGACCACAGAAAATGGTAAATCTTTATTAACAACTGTGCGCACATTGGGAACAACTTGGAACAATTACATTACCACAAAAAATGAGGCTATTTTGATTACGGCTAAGGATTCTATACCAGAAATAAAATGGAAATCCAAATTGGATTGGAATTTATAAATACATTGATAAGACTAGTGGGATAGCTCCCTTTGTGGTCGAATATAATGACATATATTTATAACTCCACAATATTTAATACTACATCATCAAATATAGAAAGTTAATAAATAAACAAGTTAACATTATAAGAGTATTTATGCCCAGTTAATACCAAAGCCAACAGATACAGATTAGATGAATTTGTTGAAATACATAAAGAGTTTATTGCAGGAGAAATCAACGCTACATACAGTATCTTCAATCAAAATTCTTATTGAAGGTAAAAATGTTAAAATTATTGTTGAGGCCATAAATGCCTCTGATATTCCATCCCTGTCATTTCTCTGGTGCGGCAACGAGACGGCTTGATATCGCAATCTCGTACAGCGACTAAGGGCAACAGTGGGGTGGGAAACAACGAGGCACCGAGGGTAAGCGATTATTGAATGAAAAAATTATGAAAAATTGAAGGCCGGCAACGCTCTTGTCACACCCCCGGTGTTGCAGTTATCCATGGGCAGTGATGATCACTAGCCATCAGGTGACCCGCTTGCTCGTTTGCCGTTCTATGACATAAAAAAACCGGCCAAGTGCGTGTCGGGCCACGCGCAGTGTAGGGTTCCGTAGTTGCGAAAGACAACTTTAAGTTCACACTGTTCACACTCACACCTCACAGTTTACCGACCAAAAACATCAAATAATCAAAATTGTATGAAATTTTACATTTTCGAGTACATTTTATAAGTTGGTTACCTATAACTTTTGAGTTTGTACTTAGTACTCAGCTCTGATAGTTTTCCTTTCAACTTCAGTATATATACTACTGCTGTAATTTTTTTCACGTATCCATATATTACCGTTTAGCAGATAGAGGGGGGGGACACGTACGTCTAACAAAAATTTGCACTTTAAAACCAAATATTTCGGAAACGGAACCCTAAATCGAAAAGTGGTGTTCTCAACCTCACAATATTTTTTAAAGACCTATTTAACGATACCCCACACGATGGGTAAATAGAGAAAAAAAAATACTCCCCCACTTTACTAGTATGGTATATTTACTAATATATCTACCACTTTTTTGCCATGATTAATGTACATACCCATACCAAATTTCAGCTTTCTAATACTTATAGTCTCTGCGTAAAAAAGCGGACGGACAGACAGACAGACAGACAGACATGGCGAAACTATAAGGGTTCCTTGTTTACTACGGAACCCTAAAAAGGTAAGAAAGGAAAATTACAATAGAGGCAACAGAAATTGCTCTTGTCCGTATTGATTTTCTGAGGAAGGTTAAAGATATCACAGACTCAGATAAGATAGTTTTTCTTGATTAGACGTGGCTGACTAAAAACCACACACTATCGAGGTCATGGACAGATGGCAAAACCGACACCACCATGAAAGTTCCTTAAGGAAGTATATCAAAGATTAATTAATGCACATGCTGGAAAATCACTCGGTTTTGTACCAAATTGTCCTGGCGTTTAAATTCGTGTAAACTACTGAGTATCACTAAGAAATGAACTTCGAAAAATGTAGGAATTGGTTTCTAACACTTTAATAACCTCAAAAAACAACACACTATCATAATGGACAATGCTCCTTATCATTCTGTCCAAAGAGATAAAGCTCGAACAACCAAAAATCGTTAAGAGGAAATTATTTCATGGCTGCAAAACAAAGGAAAGACGGCTAATGATTCGATAATCAAAAAAGAGTTACAACGATTAGTGAACATTCATAAACCTTGCACTCCTATACAGTCTGACTGGTAAATCACGTTACATATTGAAAGAGCCCCACTCAGTTCGTGATTCTCGTTCCAAATATAAAAATAGGTGCTTAAAAATTTTATCCAATAAAAACCAGAAGTGTGGACATTCGCGCTGCGCGCGATGAAAAGTAGGTCCCAATGTTCCGCCCGTCACTCCAAAAGCAGTGACACCGTCCACCAGCGCTCGTCCCTCTGCCAGCACTAGTGGCAGTGTCCGTCCGGCAAAGGCTCGGCGAGGCCTCAAGCTGAATGCAGAGGCCATATCAAATATTCTTAGAGATATAGGGAGCGATACGGACGACACCGATGACGACGATGATGACGCGGGGCACCCCGATTTAGGCATGGAGCGGGGGTAAGCACGTCTCCTCCGAGATATGTACAATGAGGAGCGTGAACAGCATTATGGAAAGTAGTACAACCCGTGCTTCACCTACACCCACCGAAGAAGAAAACGGCTTTTATGAAGCATTAATAGCTTTAGGGGATGTAGGTAGGATTGGGGAGGTTATGTCCCAGGAAAGACTGATGGACACAGTGGATGATGCGGGTCTTGAGCAACCAACGTTGGCCCAGGCGTACGAAGGATTGGATATTTTTTCCTGGTCGGACGATTTTTCACAATTTTCCGGCCAGGAAGAAACGTACCTTCGTACACCTGGTCCAACGCTGTTGTCTCAAGACCCGGTTTTCTGTTCTATCTGGAACAGTGAAATTATGGCTTTAATTTCAGAACAATCTAATAAATATGCATGGGACACGGTGGCAGCAATAGCGGAGTTCATAATATTTGGAGAAATGGACGGAGACATCCGTTGAGGAGCTGTATAGATATTTTGGCGTTATTATGCTCATGACGTTTTGCCAACATTCCCGGCTACGGGATTATTGGAGAACGGATGTGCTCGGAATGCCTGACTTTAGAAGGCTTATGTCAAAAAATAGATTTGTTCTTTTTAACAAATTTTTGCATTTCGTCGACAATGATGAGATGGACTACAGGTTGTCAGCATATACGATCAGAAAATTGTCAAAATTCGTCCCATTTTAGACCACCTCAATAAAAAATTTGTAGACCTTTACGTGCTCAACAAGCATCTTAGTTTGGACGAGTCACTGCTTCTTTGGAAGGGTCGCCTTAGCTGGGTGCAGTGTATCCGCACTAAGGCGGCCCGGGTTTGCATAAAATCATTCGAACTTTGCGAAGCAGTGACGGGGTACCAACTAAGATATTTGTTGCACGCAGGTAAACTATGTCTGAGGGACCTATTCATGGGTTCGAGAGCTGTACCGCGAAGGTAGTTCTAGAACTCATGGATGGGTACTCATGGATCAGGTCGGAGTCTGATTACATCAAGAAGCGTCCTACTAAGGGAGCGAAAAAACAAGTGCAGGAGCCACTTTTCGACTCTGACTAAGAGCCATCAACTTCTAGAGTAAAACGAAATCATTATACTATATAAATTTTGTTTAAAATTACATAACTATATAAACTTAATTATATAAAATTTATTAATTATATAAAATTTAATCCAAAAACTACCTAAAACACCATTTAAAACATTATCTAATTTTAAAGTGCCTGAAAGATTTCTAGAATAGTGTCAATCAAAATAGTGTTTATATTTTCAATGCTTTTCTAATATTTAATGTTTAATTTGCAGATCAAGCCCCGCCGCCAGTAAGCAGTCGAAAAAGCGACGGCAGTGGAGGACGCAATAGAGTCAGACGAAGAAGTCGTACCTAAAAAGTAAGTATTATAATATTACTTAAATTACCTTAGATTTAAAACGAGTATAGTTTTCTACTTTTTATTTCTGTTTGTTTGATAGGATTACATTATTTTGTAATACTTCGTACTCCTGTATTGATTATTACGTTACACACTTAATTCATTAATCCTAATCACTAAAGTTTTATAGAAGGATTATGTGCATCAGCTTATTTAATCAACCTTTTTTCTCTATTGTTCAGATCCACGCAAGCGAAGCCAAGACTGCAATCGAAAAAATCCGCAGCGCCTAGTAAGACTGGTTGGCATGACAGCGATTCCGAAGACGAAGTCTACAGTGAGACTGTCAGGAGCCCGCAGACCCAGCAGTCCGTGCTAACGCGGCGAGTGGCGGACGGTGCCGTTACTCGTGAGGCGTGCAGCCGACCTAGACGGCGATGTTTTCGTGGAGGTGAAGGTGTACAACGCCGCGGATATAGCTCTCGTTATCCTAAAGATAGATGAGAGCACGCTGTCTTAGCGTTAAAGTTTAGGTGACGCTCCTGAATTGCGCACACTTAAAGATTTTTTAAAAAAGGACAAAGCGCACTTTACAGCTGAAGGCAATTTTTTTGTCTAATAAGAAAATACAATCTTTTTTTATATTTTTGATAAATACCGGACCGTGACGCTCACTTAAGATTTTTTTTTTAAAGTGCACTTTACATCTAAGGCAATTTTTTCAAATAAGATAATATATTTTTTTTATATTTTTGATTAATACTTTTTATAACTTCAGTTTAGGACAGACCGTGAGGCTCTTGAGTTGCGCTCACTAAAAGATTTCTTAACACGTTGAACGCCCAACGGCCCACCGGTGGGCCTACTGACAAAATCCATTCAGGCCAAAGAGAAATAGTGTTTTCCGTAATTTTTCACAATATCGTTTTATTGTACCAAATGATTAGAAATATGTTATTTGGCAATATACTTTCATTTTTTCTTAAATTACTATGTAAAATATGGAAATATTGAACGCACACCGGTGATCCCCGTGGCCCGAATGAAAGGAATTTCGTAAATCCCTCCCCGCAGGCCACGGGGTCACGCGGCGGCCCACCCCGCGCCCCGCTACGGGCTTGCTTTCGTCGCGAGCGCAGACGTTTTAGTTGCGAAAACAAAGACCTTACGGAAACACGTACTACACTAACGTAATTTTTTGTTGTTATTTTGTTTTAAATATTGCGGTATTTTTTTAAATACAGTTAATATTGATGATGGACGACTTTGAAGAGCTCGAATTGACTCAAGAAGACTTAGCGGAAATTGAAAACGTGGAAATAAATTTACTAAATAATAGCTTTCAATTTAGTTCCGACGATGAACAGAACATTTACATTCCGCCAAGCAAGAGGAGATGTCGACGTATATTGCCATCCGATTCTGAAGAAGACGATATCGAAAGTAGGGTTGTACCCGATTTATCAGGTAAGATTACAAATTGTTTATTTTGACTTATGTCTATCTATACAAAATTATAAAAAGGAAAGATTTGTTCGTCTCTTTATTTTTTGCCCGACTGACCCCGGAAGGAGGGTTTTGTTTTTCGGGAGTGTGTATGTTAAATTTATGTATATGATAATATGTATGTTTCTTGTTTCTAGGACATAAAAGAATTGATTTGATTTTGAAGTAGTTATAAGGTGGTAAAGTCTGAAAAAAAAAACCGGCCAAGTGCGTGTCGGGCCACGCGCAGTTTAGGGTTCCGTAGTTGCGAATGACAACTTTGAGTTCACACTATTCACACTCGCCCATACAGTTTAACGACCAAAAACATCTAACAATGAAAATAGTATGAAATTTTACAGTTTATAAGTTGGTTGCCTATAACTTTTTAGTTTGTACTTAGTACTCAGCTGTGATAGTTTTCCTTTAAACTTCAGTATATATACTACTGCTGTAATTTTTTTCACGTATCTATATATAACCGTTTAGCAGATAGAGGGGGGGGACACTTACCTCTAACGAAAATTCGCACTTTAAAACCAAATATTTCGGAAACGGATCCCTAAATCGAAAAATGGTGTTCTCAACCTCACAATATTTTTGAAAGACCTATTTAACGATACCCCACACGATGGGTAAATAGAGAAAAAAAATACTCCCCCACTTTACTTGTATGGGAGCTACCATAAAAAAAAAATTTTTTCAAGTTTTTATTCTACCACTTTTTTGCCATGATTAATATACATCCCCATACCAAATAACAGCTTTCTAGTACTTATAGTCTCTGCGTAAAACCGCGGACGGACAGACAGACAGACAGACAGACATGGCGAAACTATAAGGGTTCCTTGTTTACTACGGAACCCTAAAAATAGCATTGTGTGAATATGTACTATTTGATTTATTTCAACAACAACTTCATAATCTTTTAACAAATTTTGACATAACTTTAGGGTTGGACCACATCTGGCAGCACGGAATCGCCTTTTTCCGTCGCCCTTTCTCTTTCTGTCGCTTAGAACTGCCATTTGCTAGACCGAGACAGAAAGCATAATGCGATAGCACGCGGCGGAATCCTCGAGGCGATCGGCATCACGGACAAAATGCAATGGTCGGCAGGGGACTCCGGAACGCTGAAGCGCGCGATAGCATGCTAACGCATCCTTTCACCGCCGATCACTTGCTGTCGCATGCTGTCTCACTCTATCGTACAATGGCGCACGCGGCCGCTCGTCAGCTCAGTGCAGCCTGTTCATTCATGCCGTACGGATGGAAATAACAATGACTGACGAAAATTTGATAGTTTTAGTGCAGAAATATCCTTGTCTCTATGACATGGAGTCGGCGGAATACAGTGACCAACACCGTAAAGAGAATGCTTGGGAAGAAATAGGAAAAATAATAAATCTCAGGGGTAAGTATTTTTATGAATTCGATTTATTTTTTAAAGGATTTGAGTAAATGACTAAATATTTCACATTTGCTGGAAACATTTAAATATTAAAGAATTAATATTAACATATTTGAAATATTGTCATAGAACTTTCACGAAATTATTATAAAATAATTCTTTAGTATATTACTGGTTTCTCGCACGCATATCCATCAAAGCATAAATAATATGAGCATTTTTGTTAGGTAGGTACACGGAAGAAAAAAATTCGCTTACGCTCAAAGGGGAAGTGCGATGTAGAACAAGAAGTGTGCACCATAGAAACGCATACACGGCTACTTTCATACAATTTTCGTTCAGTCGAGAGCTGTCATTTCGAAGTGTAGCACTTCCACTGTTTTTTCTCTTCCGTGGGTAGGTACTTCTCTATGGTAGGTATGGATGCACATCGCGCCAACATTGTCGATGACGAATTTATGGAAACCATAGACAATTTTTGAATCGATGATTGATCGGATTGGCGCAGATAACACGATCAATATCATACGTCGCTTACACGTTCAATATTATCGCAAGTATCGTGATAATATTGATCGTGTAATCTGCGCCATTGAGATACTCGGGGTGTGTGGGGAAATATGGAGTCGAACCTTAAATAATCACTATGAAAAATAAAATAAACGTCAAGGCACTGACCCCGTTTAATAATCTATAGCTTTGCTTATTTTTGACGACATGGGGGTGGGGGGATCGAGATGATGATTACGCCAGCAGTAGTTATTTACTTTTTTACCCATATGGCATAAATCAATGCTCAAGAATGATTAAAAAAAAACAGAATACATTAAAAGAAAAAATAAAATACCGTAACGTAAGTATAGTAGGTAAACACACATATTAAAAAGAAATGTATTTATTATTCTAATAGATACATATTATTTATGCTAGACGCAGTCGTAAGACTATTTATTTCCCTAGGTCAAGATATAGTAATTGATAGTCCAATCTGTTATACTGCAATACTGATAAACGCGTAATTTTTAGTTTATCATGTCCTATGTACCCTCTCGTACTGCCAAGTTAGACTTCCAATATCGGTATTAAAATATCTTTTAAAATTTTCTCTAACCACAATCGCACTCATGTTATTATCATTTCTTACGATTGGCATTAAATTCTGCAGAGCCCGTTCTTCGTTAGGTGTTGACGCATTATTATGTGATGTTCTAGGTTGACGTCCTCTTTTGTTCAAAAAGTTATGTAAACTAATGGTAGCTAAAACTACTTTTATTAATTGGTTAGGCTCTAAACGAATTCTTCTGGAATATATGTCGAACCTCTGCGTCAAAATTCCGAAAGCACACTCCACTATCCTTCTAGCACGGCTAAGTCTATAATTATATATTTTGATTTCATCGTTATTGCGTGCTTGCTCAGCTGGATAAGGGCGCATGAGATTGTAATCCAAGGGAAACGCCTCATCACCTACGAATACGTGTGGCATAGAATCAGCAGTACCAGGTAAACATTTTACTGGGGGTATGTTCAGTGTACCATTCATAAACTTTCTCCCAAATTGAGAGTTTGAGAAAATTCCTGCATCACTATTTTTACCGTAGGAACCAACATCCACAATAACAAAATTATTTTCTGCATCTACAACTGCTAGTAGTACTACACTGAAAGTTTTTTTGTAATTAAAAAACATGCTACCACTATTTTGAGGTGCTTGGCACACAACATGTTTCCCATCGATTGCGCCGATGCAATTAGGAAAGTTCCAAATTGTTGCAAATTTGTCTTCTATTGCTTTCCAATCTTCTGTAGTTGGTGCCTGTACTACTATTGGCGATAATATATCCCATAATGCTTGACTTGTTTCCAATACAATTTGACGAGCTGTTTCCTTCCCCATTCGATAATCATATGCTATTGATTTCAGACTGTTTCCATAAAATAAATACCTGCAAAAAAATTAGAGTGTCTTAACAATCATATAAATGTGCCTACTTGCCTACAATTTTATTTTCTTATTTTCAGTTGAAGATTGCAAAAAAAAGTGGACCAGAATTAGAGAAAACTATAGGAAGGCTTTAAAAAAAAGACAAACTCCCAGGAGTGGCTCTGCGGCAACAGTGACTCGTCCTATAAAATATGAAAACATTCTTTCATTTTTAAATAAAAATTATAAGGACAGAGCCACAGTTACAAACTTATCCCCAATGTCTCCACCACAAGAACAAGACTTAACAGATAATGAGAGTCAGTCAACTGAAAGTACAGCTTATGATTCAAGTACACATCAAACAAACAATCGTAGTAGATCAAGCGAGTCATATACAGGAGAACAAAGTCTAGCAAAAGTATTAGATAATTATTTAAAGAGCAACAAGGCCAAGGAAAATAATGATCCCATAACAATGTTTTTCTTAAGTATGACACAAACGGTCAAAACATTTCCTTTAGAGATACAACTGGAAGTGAAGAAAAAAATTTTTGAAATTGTAAGTGATGCGGAATCTGCCTTACTTCATACTTATCACCCTAGTACTCCTCATTTTTCAAGATATGGTTATACTAGTAATATAGCGAGTACAACGACGTCGTCTATGGGGTATGCATCAACTCCAATGACGTCTTCTGCGAGATATACACCAACTACAACGACGTCGTTGGAAGGGTATACACCAACTGCAACGACGTCTTCTGCGAGATATACACCAACTATAACGACGTCGTTGGAAGGGTATACATCAACTGCAACGACGTCTTCTGCGAGATATACACCAACTATAACGACGTCGTTGGAAGGGTATACATCAACTGCAACGACGTCTTCTGCGAGATATACACCAACTATAACGACGTCGTTGGAAGGGTATACATCAACTGCAACGACGTCTTCTGCGAGATATACACCAACTATAACGACGTCGTTGGAAGGGTATACACAAACTACAGCCACGTTGTCGTCGACATACAATGAACAGTTTGATGATTCTATCTACTAAGAAAATGGCAAAATTATGTGTAAATCTACATCAAACACTTATTTGATATTAAAGTTGTGATTATTAAATTATTGTTGTTGTTTCCCATGGATGATTTAACTTGTGATATTGTTATTTGAGGAGAAAAGCGTTTACTTATTGTAGTTGTGATTATAAAGAAAAAGTTGGATTTGATTAAAGGATTAATTAATAATAGTGTATTTTACTTACTTTAGACAAACACACAATCTTTGTTTCACTGAGATGCACTTCCGGAACTTTGTGTTTTGCTTTTGAAGAGTAGGCTGCAGTAGGTCAACTAATTCATTAAAATCATTTAAAGTCATTCCATAATAATCTACGAAACTATCTGGATGTGTTACTAAATCCGGAAAATGCGTAACATATTGTCCATGAACCGCTCTCTGCTTCCAAAAAGGATGAACCCAGTATCTCCGTTTTATTTTGCGAATGCGTTTCTTTTTATTATTTTGATTTTGCATTTCTTGCAAAATACACGCTAGAATCACTGCTCTCTCTTCCGTGGTCCTATCCATCTCGCGCTTGAATCTATACTGATCATGAAAGAACGCGGCAGTATGCCACCCCATGCTGCAGCATGCTGACGCGTGCGATCGCCTTTTTTGTCTGCGGAATGCGACAGCGCGCGTTCGCATGCGGCAGCATACTGCAGCACGTGGTAGCACAGGCGGAACAAAGGCGATTCCGTGCTGCCAGATGTGGTCCAACCCTTAGATTTCCCCTCGAGAGAAGTTGTGCTTATTTTTTGGGAGGGCAGATGTTTATTTACTGTGAAACCAATGATTCTTCAGTAGGGATACGCATATGTGTATGTACTATTTATATTTTTGATAGCTGTATGTAACAAGCAGTTAATAGGCTAGTTTCTTTTTCTAGGTAATACACCAGCATCGAGCAGCTGGCATGAACCAAAAGGTAATCAACGAACCATTATACCTTACACTGAAATACCTGGTGTAGTGTGTAGCGCGCCTCACTTGCCTCTCACCAATATAAATATGTATTATTTGTATCTAATGAGAGTAATAAACCATACGTCGAACCTGAACAACGTTTTTCATTTGGTACGCCCTTACATGGCGACTCCTGCCAGTGCCGTGCCTCGTCGGTGCTGGCGACGCGTTACGGAAATCGAAACGATTAAATAAATAGACTATTAAATATTATAAAGACTTAAAGTGTACCTATTTGTAACTGAGTATTTGGACTTAAAGTGTATGTGGACTAATACGTCGTGATGTCGTGTTTTGAAAAAATGTTTCAAGATTTTTTTGATACGATGATGTGCTCAAAATGTCCTGAAGCCGAACACCGAAGCTTACCAACAGAATTCCTACAAAAGCCTAATGAGTGAAAAATATTAGTATGAAGCCGAGTTGATTATGGATAAAATGTTGGTGTCATAATGAGAATTGGACTTGACGTTGCCGGGAGCCATGAGAGGAGACTAAGGGTTTGGTTGCTGCCGGGAGTCGTTGGTGTCATGTGTGGAGGAAGAAGATTGCGTTAAGTAGTGATATTAGATAGTAGGAGTGATTTGTGACACGGCTCTAAACAGTAACCATGTGACAAGTGAGAAGTAGGATGTGACGATAAAAACTTTATTTTAGAAATATTGGTTATTTCGTTAGATTTTCGGTAAAGTGTAACTCGTAGATGCTTACATCATAGGTAGTAAATAGGTAGTACAGTGAAATAAGTGACAGTAAGTACTGAGGACACCTTATATAGTGCTTATCTAATTTAAATAAAAAATAATGTTATTGTCCTATTTTTATAAACTTTTCGTGCATTTCCGACATAATATTAAGGAATGTTTATGAGTAATACATATAACCAAAATAATAATGGTATAATCATATTGCTCATATAGGAATCTTTGTTATGTTTCTTATGTTTTATGAGGAGCGTACCTTCATTGTTTCTCAAACAGACTAATTTTAGCTACTTAGTATATTATCAATATATATATATATATATATATAGGGACATATCACACAAATTGAGCTAGCCCCACAGTAAGTTGTGAACTTGTGTCGCAGGATACTAACTCAACGATACTATATTTTATAACATATACTTATATAGATAAACATCCAAGACCCAGGTCATTCTGAAAAAGATCGTTTTCCATCATGACCTGACCGGGGATCGAACCCGGGACCCCCGTGTCGCAGGCTAGCGTGTTGACCGCTGCGCCACGGAGCTCGTCGAGTATAATTTATAATGTAAAGTTCTTTTATTGTGTATCATTTGGCACAATTTTAAATTTTTATATGAGTTTGCTTGTTGAAAATTGCATAAAAGCTTAAACAAGTAACATTATATAGGATTAAGTACATAAAATATGTGAAGTTCCATTTTATGCTAATTAATGACATGGATAAAGGTTTTAGAATAATGATGCAATCTTTAGTTGCAATGGACAATAGATTCCTCAAAAGGATTGGCATGCGGAGTCTGTTATTACGTTTCATATTTCGTGACGACTCGGTGCCGCGATGCAATGATTTGTTTTAAAGTAATGAAATGTTTTAATGACTATGTTATTGCAATTATGTACTAAGTTTATTTTACTTACATGGAAATGATTAATTCACCGGACGTGACAAATATACTTTCAAACGAGAAATGGTGTGATGGTGTAAAGGATATTGTATTCGATTTGGATATAAAATGAATAATTATTTGGCGTCTTTGTAGGATTTGATGTTTTTTTTTTTTCGCCGAATTTGGATTGTGATAAGATAGTTATAAGTAATAAGTTTTACTTTGAAAATAAAAAATATGGAGAATACTAAAGGTGATAAGCATTTCAGTCAGCAAATAGCCTGATCAGCTAGTTGTTGGTGAAAACGTTTGTAGCTGAAATTTTCGTCCAGTAGGTTTTATTTTTGAGTACTGAATTTATTTAATATCGTAAAAATATGTACCTACTTCAGTTGAGACTTGTTGCCCTGCAGACGTTACAGTGCTGGACGAATAGATACGTACTTAATGTGAGCATAGATGAATAGGTCAGGTACACCAGGATACAAGAGCAGGCATGAAATCCTTGTTTTCTTATCATGATTCGGTCGAGCTACCACTCGTGAGGATACTTGGACACATGGTGTGATGATTTTATGTTTAAAAGATAGGATAATGTGTTAAAAGAACTGCCTGTTTATAATTTTAATGAAATGTAATGAAGTGAAGACGTATGCATACGCAAAATATGTAAGTAGTATCTAATAAATAAATAAATAAATAAATATATAGGGACATATCACACAAATTGAGCTAGCCCCACAGTAAGTTGTGAACTTGTGTCGCAGGATACTAACTCAACGATACTATATTTTATAATATATACTTATATAGATAAACATCCAAGACCCAGGTCAATATGAAAAATATCTTTTTCCATAGTGACCTGACCGGGGATCGAACCCGGGACCCCCGTGTCGCAGGCTAGCGTGTTGACCGCTGCGCCACGGAGCTCGACAATATCTTGTATCCTGCTATTTTGTTATTACTTGCACAGGCAAAGTTTCATATGTTGTTGTGTACCTTGATAAATGACAAATGTGTTAAATGTAACGAAGATGAACAATTATATTATAAAATGAAAAGGCCTTCAATTAAGATGTGAAATGCATATTTTTTGTATGAATAAAGTAGTACTACACATACCTGATGATGACCTAAAAATAAAAACTATGTCAAATGTCTAGCTAGATTTTCAATTAAAATGGAGTTTATTGACAACATTAACCAATGTAAATGTATTGTTGTGGTTGAGTTTTTTTTAATAATATTGGTATTATACTTATATAGGTTTCTACATACTTTCTTATTTAACCTTTAATCATGTGTATCAATTTAATGGGCATAAAAAAGGGTTTGATGCTGTTATTTTTGTTGCAATACCGAAATTTTAATAAGATGTATTAAATTACAATATTTTTCATTTCACTTGCACAATAATGTTAAACAAAAATAATAAAAAAATATTTTTATTATTATTTTTTCAATAAGGGTGGAGGTGTAGTGTGTAGCGCGCCTCACTTGCCTCTCACCAATATAAATATGTATTATTTGTATCTAATGAGAGTAATAAACCATACGTCGAACCTGAACAACGTGTTTCATTTGGTACGCCCTTACACAGTCTTCTGTAAATATATTATAAAAGAAATTGAATAACTAAATTAACCTTTAATCACTAAGCATTCTATAAGAATGATTCCGTACCTACATATAGAGTTAATTGGGGTTGTTATGACTATTTAATGGAATCTTAACAATCTTCAGTGCACCACCTTTCGTGGGCCACACCGAGGACACGACTTGATTCGTCATACGTGCCGAGTTGCCTTTCACAACTCAATGTACTTATTTAAGGCCTCCTCTTTGTGGGGCCAGTACTTTTGGTGTACAGTACACCTGTGCGGCCTTAAGCCTGACGCTATGCCACAGTATGTCCCGTTACATGCCTGGTCGGCCATGCCCTTATTAGTGCGCAGGGTCGCCATTCACAACTCTACGCCATTTAGGTAAATCAAGACTTAATATGATAAAAACCGGCCAAGTGCGTGTCGGGCCAAGCGTATTTTTGATCTTCGTAATGTGGTCGAGATAGGGCTCCAGAGGTTGGTCTCCATCGAAGTAAAAGGAGACAAGTGTGACGTTCCGTTTACCTAAGTCTACGCCTACCACCGCGATGTTATTGGTAGTAAACTCCGGGTATTGCGTGACTCTCAGTCTGGTCAAATATGACAATGGCCGCTTTCACGACACCCTCTTTGTTACCCGTGTTTTGGAACACACGCATTCCTCTGGCTCCCTTTAGCTCTCTTCCTCCCCCGATATAAGGTTCTTGCAGTAGGGCTATTGCCAACCCCCGATTACCAAGCTTCTGCTAGAATTTCATATGTGGCAAGCCCTTTTCGTTGGAGATTTGCCTGCGCTGCCCGGTAGGGGACTTTCCTTTCCTGGCTGCCCTTAGCAGTACGCTACGCTGGATCGGGCCAGCGCATCCCATTTTCGTCGCCCCGGGCAAACCGTTGCGAATGTGTTGTGCTCGGTCGCCCGCATGCCCGCTTTCAGGCAGTTGGTGCACTTCGGCGCCATACCAGCACATTCGGTTTTAAGGTGGCAGCCGCCGCAGTGACTGCAGAGGTCCGCCGGCTCCGTGCAGTACCGCTTTCCATGGCCAAAGCCTAGGCAACTGGTGCACTGGACCAGCGGTGCTTGATCCTCAACCTTAATAGTTTGCAGGTCTATGTGCACAAATTGTTTTTCGGTGGCCCTTTGCCATATGGTCGGTGATGCAGAGATAACCACGTGTTTGGTATGAGGGTTTCTTGCGTTCCGTCTATAGTTTACCTCTACTCTATCCTCTCCATCTTTGATACCGCAAAAGATAGCCCGGTTCTGGTTCTTGAAGGTTTTAATGATATCCTCGTCCGAATACGAGGCGAGAACTCCTTTAAAAACCAGAAGCGGGAACTCCTTTAAAAACCAGAAGCGGGTCCCGGTTCTTTACTTCCTCAACGTTGAGGTTCGTCTCAGCTCTTTGCAGCCTATTTTTGAGTTTTTCCCTTTCTTCTTTGGTTTCCAAGCCTATAATCACCTTCCTATCCTTCGCCTTTCTGACCCTCTTTACATCGATCCATCCCTGTTTAGCGTCCATTTCCTTTCTAATCCTTTCCAAGACGTTTTCCCCAGTCTCTTGCTCATCTTTTAAGGTTATTATTACAGAATGAAGGGTTTTTCGGGAGGGCTCTGCTTGCTCCCCCTATGAGATGGGCCGATACGCCGCTACACTCGCATATGTTGTAAGTGCGGTCTTATGCTTTATAATCTCTTCGTTCAATTCCTTCATCTGCTGTTTGCTTTCTTCCAGCTTTCTCTTGTGTTCTATGATCACTTCCCTTATTCCGCATCCATCCTGGTTTCTATTTCCTTCCCTTGTGGGGTCCTTATTCAGTTTTATAATCATCTGCGTAGCCCGCTGAATCTTCTGGGCTGCAGCGGCCACCAACTTTTTGTTAGCAGCAGTAACGCTTTTTCCATCATTAACGGCTTTATTTATAGTGTATGTCAGTTTAGTGACGACCACAGCAAATGTTTCTTATTTTCAGCAATCTTGTTTTCAACCCCTTTACAAGTACGTGTGAATATTTGGTAAGGATAAGGGTAGTTTTGGTTTTATCATGGTTTAACATAGGAAGTGGGGATTAATTTAAAATAGTTTAAAATTAGTGGTATATATATAAAGAACCTTATCTGATTTTGTTTGATATAAGCTTTTAATTCTGTACACAACTCTATATTGAACTCTATATTGATTATTTAATTGTCAAATTTTTCCATCTTTCGTGAATTAAATCAAAAGTATTGATTTTTCCCGAACAAAAAAATATATTTTTGAGATCCTTATAACAAGCCCTTTCATTTGATATATAACACGGTAAGGTTTGCAAAAACTTGCCTGCACATTAGCGGAAGCGAATCCCTTTCTGTTAACAAATGCTCGGCCCTCAGCATTGACTTTTTTAGTCGCACGTGAGTGCAGTCTATGGCACCAATCACCGTTGGAAAATTGGCTATTGCCCGAAATTTCCTCATCGCCTCCTCGTGTTCTGCAATGCTGATAAGCATTTTAATATGGTATGGTGAAATTCGAGCCAGTGCTGAGGCGACCCTTTTGCTTATTTTGCTTATTGTTGGCTGCGCTAACCCATGCAGATCGCCAGCATCGTCTTGGATCTGTTATTAACAAAATAGATTCTTACAAAATAAAAATTGTGGTTAGATACTTTAATTTTTGTACGTGTACAATAATCAAAAGCATGCTTGATCAACTTATGTTACATATACGTAAATCTTCATATTTCAAATAACAATGATATATAATAGTTTCTGATAAGTTCCATTGAGGATTATTAAATTAATATTAAGTAAATAACACAAATTTATTCGCATATTTGTATAATAATCTAACGCTAGATGTTAAACAACAAACTTACTTCATGGCGAGCCCAGCACCGCATTGCACTTAAAACCTGCAGCTCTGGTGCAATAGGGCATCCGCGAGGATCGAGAGTGATATCCTCTCTTATTAAATCCACTAAGTATTCTTTCGCCGTATTCCTTCGAAAATCGGTATTTGTACCGGAATGCAGCATTACTTAAATTAAAAGGATTCGCCCTCAATCTAAAGCAGTTTGAACTTCGTGCCCGCGGTAATCCAACTTCAAAGTTTTCAAGCTCTTCTAAATCATGCAAATCTATTAAATCTATTTCATCTTCCACCTTTTTATTTATTATTTTAATGAAATTTAACAAATATTTTTTTCAAATCAAAGACCCCGTCAAAATAAGTAACAAAACCAACTGTTAATTTAGCCGCGTTTGTAGGTTAGTACATAAGTTAAAATAGTGAAATGTTGGTTTAACTTTAGACCTAGGACCATGTATGACTTAAGCGATAAACCTTTTTTTATAATACGATTTTCCTTAGTACTGGACTTAAGAAACGACTTAGAGATGGTTTAATAGTTAGTCCGCTTTTTATAATAAGACGGTTTACGTTTACCCTGAAGCTGCATATAGTGAGAAAGTATTTTTACACTTTTTGATATTGACAGAATAAAAAGTGTCCATTTCGTCAAGGGTATTATTTTTCTCTATCATTGATTGTATTTCTACTTTTTCTTGGCGTATTCTTTCACGGTTTGCATGGTGCTGTCTTCCCATGTAACACATCATCATCAGGTCTTTTTTTTTTAGTCTCCACTGCAGGAGCACGACCCTCTCTGTACTACCACAGCAATATATTAGCCAGAGTAGCCAGAGGATTTGGCCTACACTCTCCACGCTGGCCAGAAGGGTTGGAGAGCTCTTTTTGATGTTTGTAAGCTTTGTTTAGCTTGTGTTTCCTTAGTCGCCTTTTACGACATCCACGGGGAGACTTGGAGTGGTCCTATTCTACTCTGCCGGGAACCACACGGCGGGACGAACCTTGTGTTCGGGACAAACTTGTGCCTTTACTACACACAAATTTCCTTCCCTCTTCAGCTGGACATATCCATGTAACACATTTGATTCAAATTTTCATTGTTTGGTGTTTTTGGTCGTTAAACTGTGAGGTGCGAGTGTGAACAGTGTGAACTCAAAGTTGTCATTTGCAACTACGGAACCCTACACTGCGCGTGGTCGGACACGCACTTAGCCGGTTTTTAAAAATGGCGATTTAAAATAGAACTTGCAGTCATATTTCCACTAATTTGTTGCCTTATTGGAGCTCCTAGGTCCAAAAATCACTCATTAGTACCTAGTAGTAATTATTTCACTTTACAGGTCTTGATGTTTTTGCGTTGAATTAGGGATCCTCAAGACGGGTACAAAACCCATTTATGAAGGTAAATAAAGTAAAATCTACTTAAATTGTAAATGTTGACTGGAATATAATCCTCGACATTTTAATTCGATATTCGATTTTCTACTGATAGTTTCCAATTTGTAATTCTTCTTTTCAATAAAATATAGTACCAACCGACACTAATAGGTTTGAACTAACTTACAATAGGTAAATTTTATCAATGTATTGAACTAGGCATATAATCAAAATATTAGTGTGGTAATAGAATTAGTTAGTAATTATTTGATTACATAAAGTACTTAATATACAGGGTGTAAAGGAAAAGAGGTATCAAGCTTAAACAGGATAAGAGTTGGATCACACTTGCCCGCACGCAATCGCACTTTCCTATTTTGCTATGCTATTCTGTTCCTCGAAACCATCATTTGCGAAAGCGAGAAAAAGAACCGGTTCATAGGTTTCTTAACTAGCCGTAACATTCAGTGTGTTATGAGGCCTCCCCAATCGAGGGCAAATGCCATACTTGCCACGCTTGGCAGGCAGGTTGGCGAGCGCAGTGTAAGGTGTAACATTAACATCACAGAGAACGCTAATGCCTATTGCTTTGTTTTCCCTTACTCGCTTTTTACGATACCCACGGGAAGAGATGGGGTGCTAGTATTCTAAGCCACACGGCATATTGACTTACTTATTTTTAATTTATAATGATGTTTATTTTATTCTGCATAAAAATATGTTTACTTAAAGTTACAGAAATATTTTTTTTCAGTAGGCCGTTTAAGATAGTTGAAACGATTGAAAACGGTTCCAAAAAACTATCAATTTGTCCAGAAGGATGGGTGGATAACGGAATTGTAAGTTGGCCTACTAAGAAGACTCCTAAAAAATTTACAAACTAAAGAAGATGATGATAAACTATTATGTTTATCATTATACAGTGAGCTAAAAAAAATACCTGAGAATCGACGGCTGTCCACAATGTTATTCAAAAAGCACAGAATCAATCATTGACACTACAAACAAATCAATACCAATATCAATATGCATATTCTATACCGACTTATTCTGGATACACTACTGCTAGGTCCTCAACACCGTGACAGCAATGGTCTGCGACGCCGCCACCACCGCCGTCATCAACGTCGACGTGGGGTCCAGCCAAGATTCAGATAGCCTTGGTTTATTTGAATTTGAATAAAATATGTGCTTACCTTAACGTTATCACGAGTTTTTCTTTTGGTCCTATCGAGTCTCTCAATATTGTTGAATTACACGTTATGTCAGCCTTTATAATACTCAGTAACTCATCAAATGATTTTACAGACATTCTAAAATAATTAAAGAACATAGGCCCTACGTATTGTCTTAATTTTGGATACAGTGTTACAGGGCACTCACTTGGACAACGAATACAGTGTTACAAACATTCCATGCGTCAGTCTATCTCTTAATATTGGGTGCACCCAATATTCTCTTTGCCTTTGTCGTCGTCTTTTATAACGAGAGCCACACACAAGCAATCTCTTCGACGTCCATTTTTGAACTGAGCCAAAAGTATATTCGCTCGCCCTACTAACGCGCGTCGAACGCCGTGCTAAGCGCGGTGTGTGTATGCGACCAACGCGCGCTGAACGCAACGCCGAACGCCCAGTATGTACTACCTCTAAGTCTATGCATACTCCGAAATGCGCATTTACCAAAGCTGTGGAGGAAGTGGAGATGTACCTTAAAGAAGGCATCGTTTCAAGGACCGCTTGTCCTTTAAAATGGTGGCGTGAGCACATACACATTTACCCATCATTATATCCCCTCTTTTTATCGCACGCCAACGTTATGGTTACTTCGGTGCCATGCGAAAGAGAATTTTCTAAAGCGGGTTGTATAGGGTAAATGTGGGATAGATGCCTCGGTCACCATACAGCAACAATTACGAACTTCATCGTCGCCGTTTTAGACATTAATGAAAGAGCGTCCCCTCTACCCCGCCAGTAAGAGCCTTGCACTTCGCTGGGACGGTCGTGTCGTAAGTTATGAGACGAAACATATTTTACGCGGCGACGGGTTGACGAATTTGCTTTGCGTCGTATCTTACTGTGCTTGGAACTTTTGATTTAAGGAAGTAAGTATCTATATTTTTGTATTTCTAATATGTATATGTATCAAATAAGTATATTAATATATTTAATTAATATTTTTTAACACGGTTTATTTTATAAATTTGAGGGCGTCTATCCCTTCAAAAAGGATAGATGCACCAGTTTTTGTGAGTATAGTTGCCCCTAGGGGCAACAATACCCTATACATTAAGTAATTTGTTTTTTTTTCTGTCTTCTAGATATGCCACGCAAATACGTTCGCAAGCTAGGGACTAGCCCTCGTGGCGAGTGGACAGAAGAAGCTCTTTTACACGCTTTTGAAGAATTGAGGCAAAATAAATATGGAATCAACGAAATATCTCGTCGCCATGGCATTCCAGCCAGAACCCTGAGAAGAAGATTTGCGAAACAAGATGCACTAAAGCTTACCCTAGGTAAATTTTTCTATATGATAAGAATACATACATAATATCACGTCTATAATATCCCTTAAGAGGTAGACAGAGCCTTAAGTCATAAGACAAAAGGCCACGTTTAGCATTTTGGTGGGTGTATGATGAAAAGGGGAATCAAAATTGCTAGCCGCATCGCCTACTGAAATGATTCCTAAAATTTCACCTATAGGGGAAGAGTAACAGCTGGTACATTCTATGTTTTTTAGGGTTCCGTAGTAAACAAGGAACCCTTATAGTTTCGCCATGTCTGTCTGTCTGTCTGTCTGTCCGTCCGCGGTTTTACTCAGAGACTATAAGTACTAGAAAGCTGTAATTTGGTATGAGTATGTATATTAATCATGGCAAAAAAGTGGTAGAATAAAATCTTGAAAAAAAAATTTTTTTAGGGTAGCTCCCATTCAAGTAAAGTGGGGTAGTAATTTTTTTTTCTCTATTTACCCATCGTGTGGGGTATCGTTAAATAGGTCTTTCAAAAATATTGTGAGGTTGAGAACACCATTTTTCGATTTAGGGATCCGTATCCGAAATATTTTGTTTTAAAGTGCGAATTTTTGTTAGAGGTAAGTGTCCCCCCCCTCTATCTGCTAAACGGTTATATATAGATACGTGAAAAAAATTACAGCAGTAGTATACGAGTATATACTAAAGTTTAAAGGAAAACTATCAGAGCTGAGTACTAAGTTCAAACTAAAAAGTTATAGGCAACCAACTTATAAACTGTAAAATTTCATACTATTTTCATTTTTAGATGTTTTTGGTCGTTAAACTGTAAGGTGCGAGTGTGAATAGTGTGAACTCAAAGTTGTCATTCGCAACTACGGAACCCTACACTGCGCGTGGCCCGACACGCACTTGGCCGGTTTTTCTTTATTACCCGTTTATTAATATTTGTGGTTATTTTTAGAGAAACACCCGGCGTTGGATTTCAATAACGAAAAACGGCTTGTTTATACACATTCAGAAGCTAGAAGCAGCTGGGTTTCCTGTATCACGTGATACGGTACGTAGTTTAGCCTTTGAATTCGCTAAAAAGCTGGGCATCGAGCACAATTTTAACAGAGATACGCGCAAGGCTGGCCCTCATTGGAATGTGTGGAATGTTTCGAAAATTTTGAAACGACTAAGTCAACGGTTGACTGGATTCAGTGTATCATGTGTAAAAAATGGCTTCACGAAACCTGCACGATGTACGGCGATTATTGCAATCCATGTCAGCGCATAAAACTACGACATGAAAAAAATAATAGTTTAGTTTAGTTATGTGATAATTTTTGAGTAAAAATTGTTAATTACAATATTTAACATTGTTTTGTCAGTGGACATCATTTTTTTTTAAATTAATAAATTCCAAAGATGACTGTGCTATTAACGTGTATGATTAGGTTACAAAACAATGTTCATTAAAGTTAAAAGAATCAAAATAACTCGACTTTTATTCCTAAAGGCAACTATCCCACAAGGCAAAATATCTTCGTGGCATCTAACCCACATACAAGGAATATATCCTCTTAAATAAGGTATTGATATATTATCAGTAATTAAAAAAAAATACTGATTGCACCAAATTATCTTTATTTTATTTAACACTAATAAGCGTACAACACACCACAAAACTTGGGGATTTAAATTGTGCTTATTCTAAAAGTTATACACATTTTCCAAAAAGTGTGGCGACTATCCCACATTTACCCTAATATCTGACAGACGAACCCGTTTAACTTCGTCCAAAATAACAAAAATTATGTTCTTAAATTCAAATGGATTAGCAAGAGATTTACAACAAAAATAAAACTGTGCAGTCACAAATCTATTGTAAATAAATGTAAATATAAACCTACATGTAAATAATGTACATATTATGTATAAAGAATGCAAAATGTAATGGCATCAATGATCTTTTAAATACGCCAGAATTACTAGCTTATTTCATTACATTTGTAATTGACTATTAATTTATGTTACATAATAAAAAAATAATTCTGCCAGTCCTAAGCCTGTGCAAAGTATGAAGGGAAGTTCATTGACTTTTTAATTTACAAATTAACAGCTCACGACGTAATACATAACTAAACTAACATACCTACATTGTTATTTCAGTATTAGCTCCCACGAAAATCCAAAATCATAGTAAGATCCATCTAGACAGAGCTCTATATTATTAACCGACAATGGCAGGCAAAATTGTAAACGCCTGCGATGTGCTTCACAATATAGCACGGGCTCATAATGACCCTTTACCGAATATAGAAAACGATCCAGAACTAATAAAGGACAGGAGTCTGCAAATTTTTACTCCTGCTGCAAGCATATCCGGAGCAGCAAGGGATGAACTAATTCAAAGATTATTCCCAAGAAGGATATAAGTAACTACTTAGTAATTGTTTGCTTGTCTTCAATACTCAATCATTTACTTTCATGTATACATTACATACAGGTCTTGATTTAAACTTAAATAGCATTAAGGATCCTGACGAGTACTGCAATCGAAGAGCTGCTTTAGAATTTGTTTGTCTTGTGCACCAGCATTGGCCTCAAAATCTCCACTCAAAATAAGTGCTGCTTCTTCCATGGCGGCAAGAGGGCAACCAAGTACATCTCCTGCAGTAGAAAAAAAGGAAATGAGCACCAAAAAAAGAAAGCTTTTCTTAAAGTGCAAAAAGAATGGTAAAAAGATTTGGGAACTAAAACAAAGAATTAAGAACGCGAAGAATCGATGGCCGATGGGGCAGAAGGGTTCTCGAATGGCAACCACGTACCGGCAAGCGCAGCGTCGGGCACCTACCGACTAGGTGGTCGGACGACCTGACCAAGTTCGCAGGGAAGCGCTGGATGCAGGCCGCTTCCAACCGGTCATTTTGGAAATCCTTGGGAGAGGCCTATGTCCAGCAGTGGACTTCTTGTGGCTGAAATGATGAATGATGATGATGAAAAAATTTAAAAACAAACAGATATTGGAACATTAGTCACAAGATGAGTCTGTTAAGGACTTAGTGCAAAAGTTGACACCCACATTTGCTTTAATGTTACTGTCACAAATTAGAAACTTTAAAAAAAGCAAAGGGTAGAAGGTGGGCTACCGAAGAAAATATTGTGGCGCTAAGATTTTTTAAACGATCACCGACATGCTACAGATTGATGAGAAGATTATTTCACCTTCCAGCTCAATCAACACTTAAATCTCTATTAACCAGGTTCAATCTGGAAGTACCTAGGTGACAACAAAATAATATTTGATGTTTTAAAAGAAGCGGCAAAGAAAGAAAAAGAATCAGACAATGAGTATATTATTACATTTGATGAAATGTCAATAAAAAAAAATCTGCACAATAATAAAAAACATGATTACATAGAAGGTTACCAGGACCACGCAAAGCAGGGCAGATGCAATTTATTGCATCACATGCACTTGTCTTCCTTTTAAGTGGAATTAGAAAAAAAAGAAGAAGCAAACTGTAGCCTTTTATCTTTCTAGTGGTAATGTTACAGCAGATAGACTGGCAGTACTTATTAAAGAGGCAATCACACAAAATCAATAATATGATTTTATCATAGACATGAAAAGTTTGTTTTGTTTGATTTTATTAATTATTCATGTCAAAAACTAGCAGCCCACCCCGCCTAACCTAGTGAAAGAATTTCTGAAATCGCTCCAATAGATCCCGAGATTATCGCATTCAACGAAATAAACAAACTCTTCAGCTTTAAGTGTTATTAAAAATGGGGAACAGAAATATTTTGGATACCGAGGGAAAAACTGGATTTTTAGGTTTCATGATATGCATTAAAGTGTTTTTTCTTTCTTTACGAGGAGTTTGTTACAACTAACAAATTAGAATTCTTGTCTACTTACAAGCTTGGTCAAGACCATCTAGAGATCTTTTTTAGTGCTATTACTCTATTAGCCTAATTTTATTAGGGCCAATTGCTATCAGGGCCAAAGGCGGTTTTAATAACAACCCCACCGCCAGACAATTGAAAGCTAGACAATAGACAGTTAAAACACCTTATACAGTACCCAACAGGTAATTATGTTCCTTTGTGTGATATAAATATTTGGCATGTACTAAGCCCGAGATCGCAATTAATAATACAAGGCGGTTGCGCAGAACTCTGACACCAGGGTGTGCATGGTCGGCTGACCGTGTCACCTACACGAAATGATGATGATACAACAGATCGTAATCGGTTGGCCGAAGATGATACGGATCTTTTACCGTCTTTAGAATCAAAAGTATTTTTATCTCAAGACCACGATTATTTAGCAAACCCAACGGGCCTAACTGAGTTTGAAAAACATTAGTGTATATTGCAGGATTCGTGGTTAAAGCACTAGAAAATCAAATAAAGTGCGAACATTTCCTAAATTCTTTGGTTAGCACTGAGAAAATAATTAATTATTTACAATATAAAAAAGACAAAGGTGGTTTGCACTATCCATCTCCAGCTGTGATTAAACTATGTAAAATAGCCCAAGAAACGTATCAAAAGAACAAAGTTTCCAAACGCAAGAACCCTGTGCATTACCTTGCACAGGAATGTTTAAAAAAATGCGTTGTCTTGACTTATTTTTTGAAGATCATGTTTATTTAGATCAGTCAATATCTGACAGCCACTATTCACTTTTAATTAAAGCAATCTGTAAAAATTATTTGCGTAAATGTGCGTATTCATTATGCCACTAAATCACTATGTAATAAGGGCGAGAAGCGAGAACATTAGAAATTTCTATACAAAATTAGTTTCATTCAAAGGACAATAGCAATTCGGGCTTTTTTTCATGCTTTTTTTACATTGCACGTAATTTTTTCTTTAATTATATTGTAAGGTGTGATTCTGTGTGAAGTAATTTAATAAAGGAATTGTTTTTGAGCCTCTCTTTATTTGGCGAATGATGTGAACCCCCCATTTTTAACAACTCACAGCCCTAAATTGTTGTGTTATCTAATACATTCTGAAAATATTCTATGGACTAAACGGTTAAACTAAATCTGGCAGCACGGAACTGTCATTAAATAGAGCGAGAAAGATAGAGGGAATGCGTCTGCGCGCGTTTTTATAGCGAAAGATGTACGAGTATAGAAGTCTAGGCCTAGAACATGCGATTACCTGCTGCCAGATGTAGTTGAACCCTTAAACTATTATGCCCATACATATTATGAACACCGAATTATGGAGGAATGTTTAAAACACTCTCATACAAGCTAAGCCACGGGGCCTATTAATTAAATTAATTACATATTTTTAATCAATTTTTTTTAGTTTAGTAGGTATAGGTTATACTAGTTAAAAGCCTTATTTATCATAAAAAAATATCGCCTATTCCATATGTTTTTGCACGGGATGTGGGAGTCTCATCTGGTTATATGTCTCCTTATTGTGAATCATAAAGCGTCGAATGTCTAAGGCTGGTTTCAGAGGGACGCGTTTTACCAGCGCCGGCGACACGCGCGCTTGTAATTACACTAGAATAGTAGCAGCGTTTAAAAGTAATCACATCTAATTATTGACAGTAATGCTTGTAATTGGCAAAAGCATGCCAATAATTGGTTACAGGTATTGAAGATGAAGCCAGAGAAACCCGCTAAATAACCAGTCAAAAACATGCTGATGGAGGAGTGCAACGACGGAAAAGGTATACAGAAGAAAACGTTCGAAATGCCCTGCAGGCAATACGAAGTGGTATGAGTAAGAAACTTGCTTCGAAAACATTCAAGGTGCCAAGATCAACCTTGCAGTTTAGAACAAAGTTCCTTGGTAAGAAATTTCATCCTGGTCCATCGACTGCCTTAACAATGTCTGAAAAACTGGTTGATAGACAGCAAAAAAGGCTTTCCAAAGAGGAAAGACGATTTTTTAAGGAAAGCGGTAGGCGAAATCCTTTTAAAAACGGCATACCGGGCGGAAAATGGTATAAACTTTTTTTAGCTCGTCACCCAGTGTAACGTAGTACACATTGGTTGTCAATAAAAAATAATTAGAATATCCATTATTTACAATTTTAAACATATTCACTTAAAATTTGAACTAAAACTTAATAAATTTATTTATACTTGAAATGGTATCTTTGCCTTGCAAAGATACACACGTATGTACGTCCTCATCTCAGTGCGTTCCTCTCTATACATGGTGGTTTAGCAATGGTGAAATCTCAAATTTAATTCAAAGCTACATACCTACAAGTACCTTTACGAGTAAATACATTGTATAAAAAGACTATTTAGTGCTATTCAAACCCGAAATTCGGTAAGTGGTAAGTAACTATTCTTTAATTTAAGGATCTAATAGGCAATAATCATAATTAGATACATACATTTTTTAATAAATTTTTCATTAGAACTTTTATAAATTTGTATCAGTGTCTCTAGTAAAGTTTTAATAGAAATAACATATATTCTAGAACAAATTTCCATTACATCAGTAATTGTTCAGAATAATTAGTTATTGACTATTGAGAACTCTGTTCTTAATGACGTCCAACGGCCACAGTCATTGCACTTAGGTAAAAGTAGGTACGTCCTTCACCATCACTGGCACACACCAAGTCGTGGCCATCTGGCCGTCAATTTTATAAGCATTTCCTTACCAAGGATATCACTTCCAGGGTTCCAGGTTCGGACTGCAGATCCCCACAACCGTTTGATCTTGCACATATCACCAATTTGCACATACTCGAGTCCTGGACAGCCTACAACACCTGGCCACTGGAAGCTCCATGACACCGCGCTGGACCCCAGGACAGTACCTCTTTACTGGGAATACGGAACCTCCGGCATAGTAGGGCCCTTAGACTCCACTCCCTGTTTCTTAAATATTTTTTTTTAACTGTTGACTAAGTGTTGCTTCTTATTAAGCTCCTCACACACCACGTCGTCACACAAACCGTAGAAGGGGAAAGTTTTATAACAAACGATGTCAAATATGGGGACAACAAGAGACTTTATATTTTGCACCAAAGCTGGGGTGAAAATTCTTCGACATTCTATTTTGTGGATAATGAATGGGACATATCGTTCGTGTCCAGCCTTGTTTACACAATTATATTCTATACATATAAAAAGAAAAAGCAAAAAAATGCACCTTCCTTTTACTCATTTTTGAGCAATTTGCAATCCGGCAACTTGAAGAACAACAAAATATTTGCAAACGCGAAAATACGTTTGCTAATATTTTGTTGTTCTTCAAGTCATGTTCTTCAAGAAATCACTTAGGCCCCCAATTCACAAACTTCATTTAATAATCGGCGAATGAAAAGTAACATTTCTTAACATATTTCAGATTTTGGAAAATCTTTTAAAAGAGTCTCTCGATTCAGCATCGATCCTTGCATTTAGAGGTTAACCTTGTTGGGGATAGAGCTCGAAATTTGTTGGCAGCTGTGATTGCGAAGGCAACCCTTACTGAAAATAATGATTCAGCTATCACAGGTGCAACTTATTACAAATGGGCCAATTGTATTAAAGAGCCTTTCCCTGATGAAAGACGCACGACATATTATGTATATCTCAGCTTGCACAACTGCTAATGGCATCGTATCGTATATTACTGCAAGCTAGGGGTAAACTAGTACACCAGGTGTTAAATAAGCGAAGACGCTTACAAAATTTAGGTGCCCTACCCAAGGGAAAAGAAGCTGAGAAGATGGTTCAACATGCTCATCTATTCCATCTCTGAGGCCTGTGCCTGGTTTATTTACATGTGATGAGGAAGATGAAGAAAATATTGACGACGATATGCAATGGCTCGAAAATTCTTCTGATCCTTGGCATTTAGGGTTCTTACAGACGAACTGCAAGTTGTGAACGGCAGAGGCTACTTTAGCCATCGCCACCTGTAGACGGCAGCCGTAGGCAGTTCATATAACTACGTGGGTTACTCCAACACAACACATCCTGCAAGACCGCACAGCTAATGAAAGCTTGTCGTCTCGGAATTCCGTGCAATATACAATGCCTTCAACGAGTCATTCCTTCTGTAACTGTTCTTCTGTACTCCACCATAACTAGCAAAGACCGGAAAGTCAACTCACAAATGATGAAAGCTCTGAGGATTCTGTTTCAAATACAATAATAACTGATCTCTTCTCAGAATAATTAACTTTTCATCTTAATTATTGTTACATTTCTTTTTTTTTCTTTTTAATTTGATTTTGCAATGATTATAGTGAAGAATTGAAAAATGTTATCGATTGTAAAGGAGGATGGGCAAGTATTGTGCTGAGGCTTCTCAACACGCTGATACACTGATCAATTTACATAAAGTGTAGAATTTTGAAGGTGATAACTACACTTTGTCATGACATTTTAAGAACACAAATCTTTTTTCGTCATTGCTCTAGAAACCGAAAACCGAGATACGTGCATGTGCATAAAACATGCCAACTTTGAGTTACTGCTAGGTGCTATACAAAAACAAGTTATAGCAAAATAGATGCTAATAGCAAATTAATTGCTACCCTTCGCCCGCGGCTCCGCCTGCGTTATTGTCGATCCCCGGGAACACTACTTTTCTCCGGGATGAAAGGTAGCCTAGGTCCTACGAGAAACAAACAAATTAACAAATTCACTTTCGCATTTATAATATTAGTTAGGATATTGTTTATATGTGGACAAAGTTTCGTGAAAAACCTAGTCAATTATACACGTAATAGGTGTAAAGTTCACATAGGAGTAGTATCTTCACATAGGAGTAAAGTTGTCTTGTTTGATCTTTCACTCATAAAGGTCTCTCTTTTTCACAGATAAGGGGATATTACCAGCAGAGACCAGATACAGCAGATCTATTAATATTTTTTGACCAACTATTTGATTCTGTAAATGGTATGTAGTTGCGGTAAAAGTGGACAAAATACAAAGTCCTATAGCAAACCTCTTTTAGGGCCAGCAAAGCCCAATTCGGTTCATTTCAAAACATGGAAAAAATCCAAAATTATTTTAAAATCAATGTGTGCGGAACGACGTACATTTTTATGGAACCCTAAAAGCGGCGTTTTCGCCGACCTACAACTTCTTAACTTCTTCACCTTCTTAACTTATGTTTCGAACAATAGATTTATTTCAGTGCAATACATCAATTCACTCAATTCGGTTGTTTATATCATCATTCCCGAAACAACCCCTTATCAATATCATATATCATCAATGTGAGGACTTTACAACCCTTACACAATAAAATATATAAATAAATGTGTCTGTGATATGACGCAAGCTTTTGATTATGTCGTCCATGACATACTTCTGAAAAAGCTAGAAGCTCACGGAATAAGAGGTAACGTACTGAACTTGATTAAGTCTTATCTGACGGATCGTAGACAGGTTACGGAAATATTAAAATTTGACAGTAAAACAAAAAGAGAAGTAAGTTACATATCTGATGAAAGAGTCGTAAGCTATGGCGTACCACAAGGCAGTGTTCTCGGTCCTATCCTTTTTATAATTTACATTAATGATCTTCCAAGCATCACTGACCACCAAATGACATTATTTGCAGATGACAGTACAATTACCATAAAATGCAATGACAGAAATTCATATCAATCTGACATAAAATTAGCTTTGACATTATTAATTAATTGGCTCAATAATAATAATCTGAAAATTAATTTAAATAAAACAAATATTATGCACTTTACGCAACGGATGCAAAATAAAATGAACTTTAATATAGAATATGACAATAATAAATTAAAAGATGTTGACTCAGCAAGATTTCTAGGTTTGATAATAGATGCGAAACTAAACTGGAAGGACCATGTGGATGAGCTCAGTAAGAGATTAGGTAAACTATCATACGCATTGTTTAGACTATCGAAAGAACTGAATACTAACGCCTTACTAACAGCTTACTATGGATCAGTGGAATCAGTTCTTAGGTTTGGCATTATATTCTGGGGAAATTCAACTAACAAAGACATCATTTTTAAAATGCAAAAACGTTGTATACGTGCAATGTTCGGGTTACAAGTCAGGGACAGCTGTGAACCAATGTATATTAAGCACAAAATTCTGACACTTCCATCACTGTACATACTCGAAATGGGAGTATTTGTTAAAAATAATCCACATTTATTTCCACGCCTATCTGATACTGTGCAAAGAAATCTAAGAGATGGTGATAGACTATGTCTGCACCCAGCAAAAACGACACTATTACAGAATAGCGTAGTATGCATGGCTCCAAGAATTTATAATAAGATACCCAGACAATTTAGAGACATGAACTTAAATTTATTTAAAAAACATTTTAAAACATTTCTTATTAAAAAATGTTACTACAGGATTGACCATTTTCTCAATGATTCACTTTAATTTTATATTTATTTAGTTATAAAATTATTTCAATTATTTTGTTATGACATTGATATATTGACTTAATTTTATTTTGACTGTAATTAATAATTGGACATTTATTATATATATATATTTTTTATCAGCCTGTAATTATGACTAAAATTTGCACACTAGATGGTAAAACATGTTGAACTATATTATTTGTATCCAACACCTACTTTTGTAACTTACACATGTTTATGCAAATAAATGTATCTTATCTTATCTTATCTTATCTTAAAATTACGTGCAAAAATTAATATGTGCCAACTAAAATAATTGGGTGTGGACACTAAAGGATCAAATTGTGATACGTATATTCCCGATATTATGATGACACCCCTTGGAAATAAAACGACCCAAGAGTAATTGGCGACTTACAAGATGTTGCTGGATATTTCATTAAAAAGGCCAAAGTAAAGGTGTTCCAAGAAAGCCGAATACATTCGACATTGGGAATATTCAACTAAAGAATGGCTTTGCAGTCACACCGACTCTGACTTAAAATGCATTTCAAATCTCCAGGATAAAAATTGCTCAATCATATTATACAAAAAAATACATAACGCATTTTTAAAATAATTAAATAAATCTATTTTATTCATGTACATAGATTTTGATTTTACAAATTTTAAAGTACAGATAAAGTAACAGATTTTTATTAAATACATCTTGCAGATTTTTTATCTGCAGGTAATTACGTAAAGACATTAATAATATGTATTTTGTCTAACAGGAGAGAGTGCGATCCGATTTATTTAAACGTAAAGCGGAAAAGTTATACTTTGAAAGTTTTAAAAGAAATAATCTAGAATAGACAGAATATGTTGTGCCAGATAACCGCCTTCTGGTGAAGTCTCCTATCTAAAATCCTGAGATTTTAGTAGCGGGAAAATACAGGGACAAGAAAATGTCCACTTATCAAGAACAACTAGGAATAGCAATTACAGCTGTTACAGGGGTCTAAACTTATATTGACTGACGCCAATTCTAAACTCGAGGCAATAAAATTTATAAGTGACGGTTGTCGTATTTTATCAGATTTGCATTTTCAAAATACGAAATTCGGAATCCTGCAGTGACAATGGGTGAATTAATGGAGAAGTATTTTTGGAATGATTGAGATTTTTTATTGAAAAAATCAGACAAACCAATAATTCTTGTATTAGATAATCATGAATCTCATAAATATTTACCGGCATTTGAATTAGCTTCTCCAAACAACGTTATCTTTATTTCCTTGGCACCCCATACCACACACCGAATGCAACCTTTAGACTATTGTGTCTACGGGCCATTGAAGATAGGTACAGCTTGCAAAGAGAAATGGTGAAATTTGCGTGTTGTTTTTATGAGACACTTAAAAAATAGAAAACCGTACTATTTACACGATTATATCGATACGAAAATAAGGCGATAAACATAAAAGTACAAAGCTATCAAATGTCAGAATACGTTAAAAAGAGTTAAATGTCAAATTCATAAAATATCAGTAATAAAATATATGTAATAAGCGGTCACCTAATTATTTAAAAATTCGTCAACAGTGAAGCAACATTTTTCCAAAAGCAGTTCACGCAATTTAACCAAACAAGTCTTGACTACGTATGGTTTTCAGTTCCGACGGAAGACTATTAAACAGTCAGACAGCCTGATACTGAGACCCGTATTGAACAATATTCAACCTAGGCAGTAAGGAATTTGAAAAATTCTGTCTCCGCGTATTTTCTCGTGTCAGTCTTTTTTCTTCAGTTTCTAAGAGAGGCTTGTTTTTAAAGAAATAATTAAGAACTACCAAATTGTATAAACTAGGTACTGTTAATGTAGAATACTTTTTAAAATAGTCCGTACACGAGACCCACTGTGGAATACCTGCTATAGTGCGGGTAGCCCTTTTCTGTAAGGTAAAAGCTTTGTTTACGTTGTAGTCATAGCTATTTCCCCAGAATTTAATGTTGTAGCGCAACTTAGACTCAACCAGTGCATAGTAAAATAGTTTCATTTGTTTGACTCATACTTCCAGTTAAAAGGGAATTCAATTCACCAAAGGGAATACACCTAAGAATTTCACATTGTCAACTAGTTGAAATTTTTCATCGTGTAGGTCTACGTCTCAACTTTCTTTGCTATTTGCAGTTGTTTTAAATAAAATGACTGAAGTTTTGGCAGGATTAAGCTTTAAGTTATTTGATTTGAAGTAAACCATTCCTCAATCGCGAGAAGTGTGTGATTCATTTTATCATTCAGCTCTGTAATACTAGATGCAGAAATGACAGCATTTGTGTCGTCTGCATATAGTACCAAACTAATGGATGGTTCGAGTTTATATTTTTACAGATGACCGAAAAATAGTACACGAAACAAGCCATGTCAATGGCCATGCAGGCTGTTTTATCAGGAGTCTCAGCTTCTAGTGCACTGCAGAATTCCTCGAACAACTTTATTGGACAAAGTTACGGGCCTGAAGTTCAATTGACAGTGCAAAGGGGCCTTTTACCATATTAACAAAACAAGAAGAAGAACATTAAAACAATTTGATAATATTTATGGCAGATCACGGATTTCCGATATCTTAAGAGCAGTTGCTTGACTGTGTTTGTTTGCTCATGACAAAACTTAACCGCAAAAACCCATTCCGAAATGACAGACCAGGGAGGCATTGGCACGAAGCTTTTATTAAGCGGTATCTGAGGTTGGAGAGCGAGTAGCGCAAAACTTAACAATCTCGAGGCTCGGTAGCGGAAGAAAATTTACGACTCTGGTTCTAATATTTATCAAACATAGGCAGTTGCTGGGGTCTCCTTTTAAGCAAAAAATGCTTGTGCCAGGAAACCCCGCTCTTCTTATCGGTAATTATAATATGAAGTTACCAAATAAAATAACATAACGTTTTTAATATACAACATAAAATTAAATCAAAGAAATGAAATAAAGTGTGTATGAATGTGTGTGTGAATGTGTGTGTGCGTGTGTGTGTGTGTTTATGTGTGTGTGTGTGGGTGTGTGTGTGTGTGGGTGGGTATGTGGGTGTGTGTGTATGGGTGAGTGCTTGTGGGTGAGTGTGTGTATGTGTAGTTTGTGTAGGTTTGTTTTTCCGGGTGTATAGACATAATATTATTTTAAAATACAAATAATATTATATTAATCCTAATGTAAAATTCCGCTACTATTTCTTTAAAATTAAATTACTATCCAATTATATTATTACAATTACAATTCAATTCTATTCAATTGCAATTCAAGTACAATTAAATGAAAAATTAATTGCTTAAAAATAAGTTACAATTCAATTTATTATTTTCTCTTTTTTTTTGTATGTATGTTTGTAAAAGTTAAAAGTCTCAGCTGATGAAAGTCTCCTAATCTTCATAGGATTTATTTTTTTAACCACGTTATTAATGTTGCTTTACACTCATGGTGAGGTTTATCGTATATATGTAGTATTTTATTTAATTTATTATATAAGATTGCAGATCGAGAATCGAGCTGTACAACTGCAAACGAAGTTCTTGTTTGTGGGATTTGAGCAACATTGTGCCTTCTTCTCTTCGTCATAGTTTCAGGGTTAAACGGTAATTTTTTATGTTTTTTTAGTACAACTTGCAGTATGTATAACTTCCTAACAGACAGTAAGTCGTATGTCAGGTATAGTTCCGAAGTCGGAAAAGTTCTTTTTTTAAAATACATAACCTTCAACAGCATTCTCTGAGCTCGTTCTACTTCTAGGAAACGGGTTTTTAAAGCACCCCCCCCCCCCCCCCAGATCGGTATGCAGTATGTGATAACAGATTGAACTAATGAAATATAGATGTAATTTAAATGTTTTTTAGGAACTAAATGGCGCAAGATCTTAAACATCCATATAAATTTTCGGATTCTGGTAGTTATTAGTTCTATTTGAGGATACCAGGACAGTTTTTCGTCTACAACTACACCCAAATACTTAATTTGATTTACTTTTTCAATCGAAGGACACGTACAGTAAGAGTTAGGGATTTTGCCACATGTATGTATTTTTACGTCAAAATTATGGGTCGGCTGCGAGTTTCTGTAAATACTATAGCATACGTACTTTGTCTTATTGGTATTTAATGTGAGAAGGTTAGTTTTAAGCCATTTAGCTATCTCAGACATACCATTTTCGGCACATACTCGAGCATCCTCCCAACTCGACCCAGTAAAGACGATAGCGGTGTCGTCCGCGTAAGAGAATATTTTTGCGTTCTTGAGCGTAAGGTTGCACAAATCATTTATATAAATGAGAAAGAGGGTTGGGCCTAGAACACTTCCCTGCGGGACACCGTAGTTTATGTTTTTACTGTCACTAGTAGTATCGTCAAGTTTTACCCTCTGGGACCGATCCGTGAGGTAGTCCCTAAAAATGGATAATTGTTTCCCTCTTATTCCAACCTTTTCCAGTTTATGCACAACTATGGGAACAGAGACAGTGTCAAAAGCTTTTTTAAGGTCGATAAAACAGGATAGACATTTTTTACCTTTGTCTGTGTCATTAACTATAGTTGACGTTAGGGATGTTACAGCATCTTCAGTACAAATTCCATTTCGAAAGCCAAATTGAGCATTAGATAGAATGTTATGTTTATTAAGATAGTTTATTACTCTAGTATTCAGTAGTTTTTCCAGGATTTTAGCTATGACTGTTATAACTGATATTGGTCTATAGTTGTTAACATCTGCTCCGCTCCCACCCTTGTGCACAGGGGTGATAATGGACTCTTTAAGTAAAGATGGAAAAGTTCCCGTTTCAAAACATAAGTTAGCTAGGTGAGCAATAATAGGTGAGATCTCATTAATTATATATTGTATAAATTTAGTAGGGATATTATCACATCCCGGAGCACTTCTAGTTTTAAGATTTTTAATTAGGTTTCCAACTTCCTCACTGTCCGCGTCCAAGAGAACAAAAGATTGGGTTTGACTAGGTAGGTTATGCAGGTATTTATCTATGTCATCTTTGCGTATAGAAGCTTGAATATCATTTGCAAGTTGACTACCAATATTTGAAAGATAGTTATTTACGTAATTCGCTGATTCAAGGGGAGTTGGTTTTACATCAATTAATTCAGAATT
Organism: Rhodophaea formosa; assembly: GCA_963082605.1. Lineage (NCBI taxonomy): Eukaryota > Metazoa > Arthropoda > Insecta > Lepidoptera > Pyralidae > Rhodophaea > Rhodophaea formosa. The sequence goes on along the minus strand of OY720229.1, from coordinate 12,369,184 downwards.
CGGGTTATTATTTTTATTATTGTAAGTCAGAAGTTTTATGTTTTTCCAAAGTTGTTAAAGTTTCTTTCTTTCTAAGAAGGTTCTAAGAAGTTGAGTATATAATTTAGTGAGGCCTTTGCTCAACAAAAGCCATACACTTGTTATGGACAACTTTTATAATTCGTCTTTGTTGTCAAGGACCTTGCGGTAGAACCGTGAAAGTGTGCCAGATTCTTTAAAAAATAAAAGTCGATCAAAAATGCGGACTGGGGAGGTGTGTTTTAGCCAAACGCATGACTTAAGTGTTGTTGTCTGGAAAGTCAACAACATAGTTGCACTAATATCCACTTTTCACCCGGTAGAAGTCGCCGGGAAAGAAAAGTATGGATACTTTAGATATAAGCCCCAAGTGGTGTTAGATTATAACCTTTCTTTGGGGGGCGTGGACAAGAAAGATCAGCTCTTGCACGCGTTCCCCATAGAAAGGGTCAGAAATGCCATTTGGTATAAAAAAAACTATTCCGTAGGCTGTTAAACATTTCAATTAATAACGCTTATCTTATTTACAAACATAATAAATAATAATCCATCGGCTGACTATTGACAACCGGGCTTTCCGCCTTACTCTTTTGGACAGTATTTAAAAAAAATATGAAACGAGAAATGGTGAAGATATAGCCCTTAAAATTCATTACGTGCCTACGCTAATTATTCATGTTATACAGTGTGTACCTTGACCACCGACCGGGCTGAGGCACCGCTAACGCGTCGGTGGTCAAGTTAAATGGCCGTAGGGGAGACCTAGTAGGGTTGTGACAGAGATGAGTTGTAACAAGGTCGATTTCTCGGAACTTATGACCGTTAGCGAGGTGGCAACAGCGCACGATTGGCGCCTCAGAGACGCGTCATTGGACGCAGTACGCGCGGGCGATGCACGGCAAGCTGTTGTGTGAGTACGACGACTGCACGAAAAAAAAGACGAAAAGTAAGTTTTTTATTATTATTTTGATTGTATTTATATCGTGAGCTATTACACTAACGTGGCTTTACTATTTTGTCTTTAATGCTATGTGTATTTAAGTTTTAAAGCGTGGCAACAGTTTGTAGTACTTACATTTTGTTTCGGAATTACGAATTATTATTCTTACGACGTCGTAATTTTCGGTGTTGTGACGCTGTCACAACTCTACTAGTTTAGTTTATTTTTTGACGAACTTATTCTGACATCGTTTTTTTAATGTTTTGTTAAGTAATTGTGTATGTTCGTTTGTTTCAATTAATTTACAAAACCTATGATTGACTTAAAAAATGTTCAGAAATATAAAGGTTATCAAAAAAATTTTTTTTTTGTCTGGAATTTATTGGGGCATGTGGTTTGTGTGGTGGTGAGAATTGCTTTATTTTGTTTCAGAATGCCTAATAATTACAAACGAAAGTCTGAAAGAGGCATGGCTAGTGTCGACCTCTATGAACTTGCCTTCGAAGAAGTAACATTAAGAGGCCAAAGTCTTCGAAATGCTGCAGCCTCTTATAATGTCAACTACATGTTAAGGTTATGTCAGTCCTACAATTTTTACAGACGAGGAAGAAAACATACTTTGCGATTATTTGTTGACATGTGCGGCATGCAACGATGGGCTGACTACTAAAGAAACTAGAATGATGGCGTTTAAGTTAGCCAAAAAATATAAATAGAAAATGCCTGTGTCATGGGAAGAAAATGAGAAGGCGGGAGAAGTATGGTTGAAGTTGTTTATGCAACGACATCCTAATTTGTCGTTACGACTGCCACAAGCCACAAGCATAGCTCGCGGAACGAGCTTTAAATTAACCAAACTTTTTTTACAAATTACACAGGCGTTTTAGGCAAACATAAACTTGACGCAAAAGATATTTGGAACGTCGATGAAACGGGTATAACAAAAGCCTGACAGAATCATTGCTCGACGTGGAGAAAAGCAAGTAAGTGCAATGACATCTATGGAAAGAGGAAAATTAGTTTCTCTGGCTTTTGCTGGAAACGCCATAGGCAATTACATCCCGCCTATTTTTATATTTCCACTTAAGAGATACCAAGACCATTTCGTTCGTGGTGGCCCACCTGGTTCTGTAGGAAGAGCAAATGGATCAGGATGGATGCAGGAGGATGATTTCCAATTTTTCTTGAGCATTTTAAGGCTCTTTTGCTTTTGGATAATCATGCTTCGCACAAAGCTCTAAAAAATATCGAAGTCTCCAGAGATAATGGAATTATTTTGCTGACATTCCCCCCGCACTGCAGCCATAAGTTACAACCGTTAGATTGTACTTTATTTGAGCCTCTTAAGAAAGCAGTTAATACAGCTTGTGACAATTGGATGCGCACTAATGCTGCGAAAGTCATGGGTATCTATGATATTCCGTCTATAACAAAAACAGCATTTGATGTAGCGATCACTGCAAGGAATATAAGCGCTTCAAAGATTCAAAACGTTTATTCAGAAAATAGGCCCTTGCAGGCACTTTTTCACGTCAAGTATTATGCATTTACTCAATATTGTTCAAAAGCTACACACTACTAGCATTTCGGAACCGACCACTGCAGAGAAGAAATGCCGAAAGAAACTCTTTTTAACAGTATAGGTCGCCTACTCGGCTGAAGGGCTTTGTATGATTTATGATTATATTATATTTCTTTCTTTTTTAATTTTCTTTTTTTTTTCATCTGTTTTCATTTTACAATATCATTATACATTCATTATTTTTGGAACATGTTTATGTTTACGATCGAGTTTGGTTTTGCTGCAACCGGAACATGGCCTGTTAATACAGATATTTGTTAATACAGAAGTCGATTTTCTGCCTAGTCAATTAACAGATCGTATTCTGCCCAATACAGAACCAGAGTCCTTAAGTGTTCCAATATCTACATTTATTGTTGAAGACAGACCCGTTACGCGAAATCCAACTAATAGACCCATTGAAAACGTAGAGATAAGAACCCATACTCCAGTTCTGTCTACAAATCAAGCCACGACATCTTCTAGTGATCCATCTTTGCAAAACAGCAGCACCAGTGAACCCGTTGCCTCGACGTCTAGAGCTCGTACCCCTCTTGCCACTGCTTCTAATGACTTTTCTCCAGAATCTGTAAGGCCGTTGCCAAAAGCTGCAAAGCGTCCTTCACGCGACTTGAGAAATATCTAGATATTTCTCAAGTCGCGTGAAGGACGCTATAATAATAAAGACCCTTTCTTGGAGGATTTGCAAGTTCGTCAAAAGAATCTCACCGATAATTATAACAACTACTTGCGTATTTCGCAAGACTTGCAGAAATCTGGCGAGGAAGTCGATCCAGAAGATGAAACAGAAGAACGTTATTTAGCGTTAATGGCAAGACTGGAGCGCAACATCACAGGTCTGTCGCCGTCTTTCAAGGGCCATCTGCAAAAGGAGGTTCCCAACGGCAAATATAGTGTAGCGAAGTTACCAAGGCTTGACATACCTTCCTTTGATGGCAAAAATATAGACTCCTACAAACCTTTTATAGAAATGTTTAAAGCTGTTGTTGATATTGAAGCTAATCTCACAGACATTATTTGAAAAATTATTTAAGAGGAGAAGCATTAAACTAAATAGATTCCTTGCCACTCATTGGTAAGTCATACAAATCAGCTTTAGATCTACTAGATCAGAGATATAATAATCCAGCTTTGTTAATTAATGCACATGTTGTAAAATTGTTAGATTTACCTGCAATAACTAGGGGCACAACATGTAATATACGTGATTTCATTACACAAGTTAGGCAGCACACTACTGCTTTGGTGACGCTGGACCAGCCTGTTGATCAATGGAATGCTTTGCTTACTTGTATTTTATTACGCAAGCTTGACCAACTAACAGTTAGGTTGATTCAATCCGAGCGGGATACCACAGCAGTAGTAACTGTTGTTGAATTATTGACTTTTCTAGAAAAACGGGCAGCTGCTATGGAAGCTAGTCCTCCCGTAGGTGATAAGTCACATGGAAAAATAAAATCTGTTGTCAATCTTTTTACTACAAACAAAACAAAGAGTACTTCTCAATGTAGTATGTGTTCTGGAGATCACAAACTGTTCAAATGTGCCAAATTTCTTGAAATGTTACTTAAGATTAGAATATATCATTAATCATAATTTGTGTAAAATTTGCCTTGTATCCAAGGCTTAAAATACCGTTATTAAATCATACGATATAAACCATCGTGGTCTATATCGATATACAAAGTACTATCGCTATTTAGATTAACGTTATTTTATTGCTATATCAAAAACCGATATTTAAATAATACCGCTTTAAAGATTGATGAAATACCGCTTTAAAGATGGATGAAATACCGCTTTAAAGATGGATAAAATACCGCTTTAAATATCGGTAAAAATTTCGGCATAAATATCAATATGTATGCGGCTGCGGTCGGATAAGGCATATTGATGTTTATAATAAGATTTCAATTTTAAAAACAATACCTAAACAAAATTACAGCGAGTACAAGTTTTCGATACAAAACTTCAACTCGCTGTAATTTTGTATAGGTATTGTTTTTAAAATTGAAATTTGATCATAAACATGAATATGCCTTATCCAGTCGTATGTACGAAATTTGGTTGAGATTGGCTTAACTGTTGTAAAACTAAAACGAAACTACGTTTGTATGGGATTGCGCCTTTACGTGAGACTCTTATTGGTACAGACAGAAGAGCGTGCGCGGGCGGCGGGAGACGCGTCCACCCGCGCCGGCGGTTGCTATAATAACGCACTTCCCCCCGCGAACTCTACCAGGATCTGTTTTTGCGCACTGCGCAGATTCTACATTCACGCCGCCCACTGTACGATATTTTATTGTCTTTGGTAATTTTCTAATTCATTCATTCATTTTGCCTCGCTCTCAGACAATTTGTGATAAAAATGTAAGTGATAGTTCACTCGCTAACGTATCGTCATTTAGCGGCGGCGAATTACTAAAGAATCGTACATTATTTTACTAAAATGGCTAAGACCAGGGTTCCTCTAATGTCGTGTTACCATTCACGTCTTCCCATAGCAAAGGCAAAATATAATGATCTTGTCAAAGTTTGCAAGGACAAAGTAATTCCTGCTCATTCCCAAAAAGAATTCACCGAGATACCTAGTTCTGCATCTGTAAAAGATGCTTTGCCAGAAACGGCATCATTTTATCGAAGACAGAGACTGATGATACTTAAGACTGAGGCCGCAAGTATTTAATATTCAATGTCTTTATAATATTTTTACTCCTATTTTCATAGGACATACTGATATAATATCGTAGTATTATTTAGTTAAGGGCTATGTAGTTGTTTAAGAAAACCTGATTTTGTGATTTTAATGTCAATGGATAGATCTCAAATTATAATAGTTAACTGTTGTTATACCATAGAAGAATAAGTTGATAGATATTTAATCGTGACAATAAAGTACAAAGAATGAATATTTTCTTAAGTGCCATTACATTACGTCTTGTGGAAGTATTTGTGATAACTTATGTGCCAAATTTAGAATTTATTTTGAGAGAATTTTATCTCAAATTTGTATCTTGTTTTTAGGGTTCCGTAGTAAACTAGGAACCCTTATAGTTTCGCCATGTCTGTCTGTCCATCCACGGTTTTACTCAGAGACTATAAGTACTAGAAAGCTGTAACTTGGTGGCATGAAATAGGTAGGCATATAGGGAAGGTTCATCCTAGCTTGGGTGCCATGGTGTTCTCCTTTTTGTAATTTTGATGTGCGAAATAAATAAATTATTATTATAAAAAAAAATCTCTGCTTGTTCAGGGTTTGGTGACTTTATTTGTGATTTATGTAATGATTAATATACGCACTACTCTTATCGACCTCCGTGCGTAAACTTATACACCTGTATGTGAAAGAGTTCGCAAATACCAAATTTTGATTTTTACCTTATTACACAGAATTATATTTAACTAAGAAGTTGTTACTTATAATATAATTATGTTATTAGATTACTATTCAATTAAAATAAGAACTGATTTGATTCATCAATTTATTTGCTTTTTATAACCTAAGAAAGCTTAAGTGCGTACTCTTATACCACCTTACCCTAATGAATCAAAGAAAAAGTTAATGAATGCTCAGAAAAATAATAAGGAAATGAAAGATAAACTTATTCTAATTTGAAAAGTGATAAATAGCCACGCCTATGGTATTGTAACAAAGAGGCTGAACTCTACAGCAAAATTATTTTTAGCCATGCAAATAAAACAGGTATTAAAGAAATCCCGTAAAAAGCGGTTCAAATTAGACGAAAAAATATTAGCCCTATCTTTATATAAGCCTAGTCCAAAATGTTACAAAATATTGAGACAAAATTGTGTTTTACCACACAGATGGACCCTATATAAACTGATCCATTAAGTTAATCTAAAATGTGGAATCAATAGTATATTATGTGATCATTTAAAAAACCGGCCAAGTGCGTGCCTGGCCACGCGCAGTGTAGGGTTCCGTAGTTGCGAATGACAACTTTGAGTTCACACTGTTTACACTCGCACCTTTTATAAGTTGGTTGCCTATAAATTTTTAGTTTGCACTTAGAACTCAGCTCTGATAGTTTTCCTTTCCACTTCTTCTACTTCTACTACTACTGTAATTTTTTTCACGTATCCATATATAACCGTTTAGCAGATAGAGGGGGGACACACTTACCTCTAACAAAATTTTGCACTTTAAAACCAAATATTTCGGAAACGGATCCCTACATCGAAAAAAAACCGGTCAAGTGCGTGTCGGGCCACGCGCAGTGTAGGGTTCGGTAGTTGCGAATGACAACTTTGAGTTCACACTGTTTACACTCACACCTCACAGTCTAACGACCAAAAACATCTAACAATGAAGATTGTATGAAATTTTACATTTTCCAGTACATTTTATAAGTTGGTTGCCTATAACTTTTTAGTTTGCACTTAGTACCCAGCTCTGATAGTTTTCCTTTCAACTTCAGTATATATACTATTGCTGTAATTTTTTTCACGTATCCATATATAACCGTTTAGCAGATAGAGGGGGGGGACACGTACCTCTAACAAAATTTTGCACTTTAAAACCAAATATTTCGGAAACGGATCCCTAAATCGAAAAATGGTGTTCTTAACCTCACAATATTTTTGAAAGACCTTTTTAACGATACCCCACACGATGGGTCAATAGAGAAAAAAAAAATACTCCCCCACTTTACTTGTATGGGAGCTACCAAAAAAAAAATATTCTTTCAAGGTTTTTTTCTACGACTTTTTTGCCATGATTAATATACACACTCATACCAAATTACAGCTTTCTAGTACTTATAGTCTCTGAGTAAAACCGCGGACGGACAAACAGACAGACAGACAGACAGACATGGCGAAACTATAAGGGTGGTGTCCTCAACCTCACAATATTTTTTAAAGACCTATTTATCAATACCCCACACGATGGGTAAATAGAGAAAAAAAAATTACTCCCCCACTTTACTTGTATGGGAGCTACTCTAAAAAAAATTTTTTTTTCAAGTTTTTTTTTCTACCACTTTTTTGGTATGATTAATATACATACCCATACCAAATTACAGCTTTCTAGTACTTATAGTCTCTGAGTAAAACCGCGGACGGACGGACAGACAGACAGACATGGCGAAACTATAAGGGTTCCTTGTTTACTACGGAACCCTAAAAAGGTAACGTTATGACCGACTCCACCATAGAAGAGCAGTACAAGCTTCTTCTAGGAGCAGCAGGCGCATCAACAGCGCCGACCGCACAGTCGTCCAGCAGCGGCATCATCACGGAGCTAGTACCCGGCTCTATCACCATCCACGCGAGGATATCAGAGTTCTGGAGGACGCAACCCAGACTCTGGTTTCGTTGCGTCACAAAAACAGGAGACATTCAAAAATATCAATTAGTTATAGCAAAGCTGAGGCAAGACGAATTAAGTCAGGTTAGCGATATTCTAGAGAACCCATCCGAGTCTGATAAGTACTCAGCACTTAAAACAAGATTAATTAACGCATATGAAGAGTCAAAAACAATGCAACCTCACAAACGTCGCACCGAGGTAGAACTTGGCGATCAATGGCCTCCTCACTTCTGCGACACATGAAGGAACTCGGAAGGAACTGAGTCCAGGACGGCACAATTAAAATGTTGTGGCCTGAGAGACTACCCAGCACAGTAAGAGCAGTGATAGCATGGCCTGCAACAAAGTAGACCCACAGGACATAGCGCAAATAGTAGACCAAATTATAGAGACTACAAAACCAACAGAAGTTAATAACGCCAAGTCGTGTAGCGATAGTTACACATTAGTTTTGTATGTATAACCCATCAACTTTGAACGTAGTATTCTGGCAGTAAATTGGTGTGCTAGGTCAACCAGTTTCGAAGCACCGATGTTTTTAAATTAAAGAAATAATTAAACTGTATCATCGTCATCAGGTCTTCTTTAGTCTCCACTGCAGGAGCATCACCCTCTATATACGACCGGAGCCAAACATTGCAAAGCAGTGATGATTTGGTTTACACTTTCCACGCTGGCCAGACGGGTTGCAGAGGTCTCTTTGATGTTTAAAATGCCATTATTTCACATTCTCTTTATATTTTCAGTTTCTAGCGTTGAAGTGTGAACATAACATAAACCTGCAAAAGATGACTTGGAAATAAACAATCTGGAACAAAACAATCTGGAACACTTCAAAAATTATAAAAATCTTCAAAGGCATAATACATATTGGAGCATAGAAGAAAAAAACAGCGAAGTGGCTAACAGAATTATTAGGTTCAAACATGAGCTAGATCAGTCAAGGAGTTGCCAAATTCTATGGGCTGCTTTAACATGCCTACCTTTCATAAAACTCCGATCAAAACTACTCGAGTTATCGTCGAACAAACATACAAACAAACAAACCCAGCACTTCACTTGCTCGTTCAATTATACAAAAATAGCTAGTGAATTAAAATATAAAGGAGTTATATCAACAACACATACATATTTTTTATTTCAGGGTCTCACAAACAGCAGAAATCACTACAGATAACAAAGAAACATGTATAAAACATATTATTGTTACACAAACTGAGCATGAATCATATGAGAAAATAAAACAAATCAGTGTGAAACTCAGCAAATGCAGAAACAGGCCCTAAAAATAAAAAAGCTGGAAAATTTGACAACTCATCTGCAATTTGCAGAATCATTGGAAAAAAATTCCAGCGCATCCAAAATGTTGACTCTTTAGCAATTTAGAGAGCATAAAAAAGAAGACAAGCGACGACGGTTCACAAAGTCTGATGAAACAAAACCCTAGGAGATACACTTTTTTGGAAAATATTTACACTTCCCTCTCGCCAGACCCTATTAAAATTACTGCATATTGCAAAAATAAATGCAGGCATTGTAATGAAAATATATGATATAACATTTAAAGGCGGTAAATAAATGACTACAGTTTGTTTAAATACCTTTGTTGGTAGATTCTGTTGATAATGAAGAAATGGAGATACAAGAAACATCCCCGAAATGTATGGACAGTTCGAAAACATTGTTCACACATGACAGACAAAAGTGATGTGCCATATGATGTTTTGGGGATTGTTATGTAATGGACCTCATATAATATTAAGGAGAGAAAGAAAGTTATATTGATTTAAAAATCCAATTGATGGATTTGAACGGGCTTGAACGTTGATTAAAAAAAAAACAAACATTGACAGAGCCCAGGCAGCCACACATGGTGTTGTGTGAGTGATTAAATATAAAGGTAGTGATTACAAAGCACGTAAAAAGAGTGATAGCAAAGGAAGGATGCATGTAATTTTTAGAAGAAAATATTGTATTGTACTGGCAAAGTACAGGCAGACTCAGCGGAACTCTCCATGCTGACAAATTAATGCAAGATAACAAGTCAGTGCCATTATTGCGAACTCTTTAGTTTTAAATTCTTTATTTTAAATTATATTTTTTTAAACCTTTTGTTTTTGAAAATATGTCACTCTATATTATTGGTATTATTTAGTCTAGTAAAATATTCGTGAACTATGCGTATCTCATTTATATTTTTAAAGAACCTTTAGCGTAAATAAATATCGATTGGTAATAGCCATTGTCCTAGAGAAGTTAAAGTTCCTAAAGAAGAACAACATTTTTTGATTGATCAACGGGGTGAGAGAAAAATGAGAATTGGCGGCATTGATCGCAATCGAACAAAAAGTTTACAAAAAAAGTTTGTTAGAAAGCAAGTTTCAGCAAAAATCTGTTTGAAGAGCGATAACAACTTATCCACAATTCCAGAACAAGAAATAATGTTATCAACAAGTAGTGATTCTGATACAAGTGTTTCATTCCCGGAAAAGCTATATAAAAATAAAGAAGAGCCCTTACCTTCTACCTCAGGATCTATGGAAAATAAGAAATGCGTGAAAAGTTTACCGGTGTTGTCGCAAATATGTGACCGTTATGGAGTATCCGACAGAGCTGGTGCTGCAATTGCTTCTGCAGTTTTACACGAACTTTCGTCAGATATCGTTACAGACAAATCAAAATTGCGGCGAGAGAGACGAAAAACACGTAACGCGCTTATAAAGAATCAAGCGCCTTTAAACTTGCCTGCTTTATACTTTGATGGGCGGAAAGATAAAACCCTGAATATAGTCAAAAAGGGAACCAAAAGGTACAAGCAAATAGTTATTGAAGAACACGTTTCTGTAATTAAAGAACCGGAGTCCATTTTTATAGGGTATGTGACGCCATTACAAGGAACTGCAAAGACCATTGAGATATCAATAAACGCTCTTCTTTTTGCCAAAAATATTAGTACTGTTGACCTCCTGACGGATATTGGATGCGATGGAACAGTGACAAATACGGGTAAATTTAATGGCGTCATAAGGTTATTTGAAAAAAGACTTCAGAGACCTTTGCAATGGATAATCTGCATGCTGCATTTAAATGAACTACCTTTAAGGCATTTGTTTGACTATATGGATGGGAAAACTTCTGGTCCATCTACGTGCAATGGTCCTATTGGTAAGTTGCTGGATAGGTGTGAAACGCGAGCTGTAGTTGAATTCGAGTCAATACCAGGGCAATTACCAACGCTGAAACCTGCTGACTTAAGCGCAGATCAAAAATATTTGTATGAAATTACATTAGCAGTAATAACTGGAAGTTGTACAGATGACTTAGCAAATAAATCTCCTGGGAAAATGTCACATGCCCGTTGGTTGACTAAGGCAAACCGGATCTTGCGTCTTTACATTTCTACGCCAAAACCATCAACTAATTTAATTATTTTGGCTCAATACATTGTAAAAGTATATGCCCCCGTGTGGTTCCAAATAAAGACACACTCATCCTGCAAAGACGGATCACGGCACCTTTGGAAATTAATTGAAAGTTCGCGATTTTTATCAAGTGAATTAAAAGCAGTCATAGATCCTGTTATTCAACGAAACGCATATTTTGCTCACCCTGAAAATTTATTGCTGGCGATGTTAACCGATGGAGAAAAGCATATAAGAGAACTGGCAGCTAGAAGAATTCTAAAAGCGCGTAGTTCACCTACAACAGGAAAACTTCCACGCACTTTTGAAGTGCCTAAACTTAATTTTAATGCTAAATATTACATCGATCTAATAAACTGGCAAGACACCAACTTTGATCCACCTATTCTAAGGAGGCAAACGAATGACGAACTTATTCAGATAATAGAGAAAAAAAAATTACAAAGAATGTCAACGATGACGGACGTCAATATTTTTTATCCGCATTTTTTGTAAAAATATAAACGAATAACTAAATCAGGAAGCATAAAAGTCTCCATTAAAATTTCTCAGTGATAAGTGTTATTCAAATAACTTATTCAGACGCATTTTGGAAGCATTACAGAAAAGGTTAAAATTCGCGGTGATATGATGTGTTTTTCAGTTTTTCCAAGATTTTAATTTTCTTTTACTCAACACAAGCAGCAGCATATATGCGGTTGACCTAGGCTCTGAAGCAGATAAAGAACTTAGATAATTAATGCGAGACGAGAGAATTGTGGCTACGGTGGCATGCTGTTGGCGTCCCTGCCCAATTTTCGACAAAGTGCAAGTACGTGGCCCCTACAAGTACGAGGTCCTGCAAGTACGAGGCTCCTACAAGTCTGGATGATCTCAAGATTTTTAATATACCACCAACAACATCAAGCACCAACGGAAGAAAGTTGAACATAATATCATTTACTTTTTTTTAATATGTGATTTTATTACTATAAGTAGTTACATACCTTTCTTTTTATTTAAACTTATATTTCCCCTTACCGTAAGATTTATGTCGTTAAGTGGAAGCGGTTTGGCGGACAATGGAGTCCCAAGCCAATCGACGTCGTCCGGAAATTTTATTCAGTGCTCTCAGTGCTCTCAACCACGGTTCTTTAAAGGTCAAAGGGGCTTAAAAATCCACATATCCAGAGCCCATAAGCCAAATATCGTTTTCGAAAATAAAAGTGTTAACCTTTCTGCTTCATCTTCACACCCTCAACAAAATTTTACGACATCAGACGACATTCCTTCGTCCAATCAGCCACTTCATGCCCATCTCTCGACCCTCAAAAATTCCGTTCCTGTCGTGAAACGCATACCAAAAGGGGCTCGACGTTCTGTTGCACAAGCATTGGCAAGCGACTTAAAAAAGGCCGTGGTTGAGAACACAGAACAGTCATGGGAGCATTTACTGACCTTCCCATTTAGGATTTTACATATATGCAACGAAAATCCATCCGGAAATGATAACTTGACAACCAAAATTAAAAAAAATTGTATCACTCCTAATTTCTTTCCACCTCAAAATATTTCGGCTCCTAAATTAAATCAAAGAAGCGTATCGCAATATGTAGAATCCAAAATCAGTGAGGGAGACATCAAGGGTGCAGCGAGAATACTATTTTCGGACGACGCTATTGCTCCTAATACGCCGGATACTCTTTCCGCACTACGTGAAAAGCATCCGCCTTCGGCAGCAGACCTTACCCTTCCTGACCCTCCCAATGACATTGATGAGACATTACAAGCCACACAAGAGCAGGTCTATGAAGCGGTGATGTCTTTTAGAAGCGGTTCTGCTGGTGGGTTAGATGGGTTATCGCCGCAGTATCTGAAAGATCTTTTAATCAGTGGCAGCTCTGACGTAGGCGGGTCACTTTTAAAGGATCTCACCGCTCTAGTTAATTTAATGTTATTGGGAAAGGTCCACCACGTTGTTACTACAACCTTATATGGAGCCAATTTGTGCGCACTAAAAAAGAGGGACGGTGGTATTCGTCCAATTGCTGTGGGCTGTACGTACCGTCGGCTCACGGCAAAAATATGCTGTAAAGCAGTTGCAGCCACCCTTCAGGACTATTTCCAACCTACCCAGTTAGGTTTTGGTTCCAGGGGTGGTTGCGAAGCCGCCGTACACTCTTTGCGCACATTTCTCCACCTAAAGAAGGGTGAAGTCCTGCTTAAGTTAGATATAAAAAATGCCTTTAATTCGGTCGATAGGGGTGCCATGCTGACACAGGTCAAAGAAAAAATTCCCTCAGTATATAATTTCCTTTGGCAATGTTACAGTCAAAATTCAAAATTGATGTATAGAAATAATCTCCTTTCATCGGCAACAGGATGTCAGCAAGGCGACCCCTTAGGTCCGGTTATTTTCAGCCTTGCTATTCATCCCATCATCAAAAAGATAAATTCCAAATTAACTCATGGTACCTAGATGACGCAAATTTTGGAGATTGTCTCCAACAATGCTGACATTGTTGACAGCTGACACAGTTTATAAAGATTTGGAGTACATTATAAAAGAACTTAACAGTATCGGCCTAAGCTTAAATTTTTCAAAGTGTGAATTATTTGTGAACAATGATTTGCCTTTGCTTTCTAAAATAAAAATTATAACGAAATTTAACTCTATGGCGCCTAATATAAAAGTGGTTGATACGTCATCTCTTCGTCTTCTAGGTTCCCCAATTTTCGATGATTCTTTTCCCAATTTTATTGAAGAAAAACTACAAAATTTTAAGTCAGCTTCCGATCGTCTTTTGACCATTCACAGCCATTTTGCCTATACTATTCTTAAACATTGCTTATTTGTCCCTAATTTTACCTATAATTTACGCTGCAGCCATTTATGGAAATACCCGGACCTTCTCTCCAAATTGGATAGTGTAATCAAAGACACGTTATCGACTATTTTGAATATAGAATTGAATAACCCTATTTGGACACAAGCCTCCTTACCCATAAGATTAGGTGGTTTAGGCATACGCAAAATTTCTAGTGTGGCTCTTCCCGCCTTTTTGTCCTCTGTTCACAGTATCTCCCACCTTGCAGCTAAAATATTAAAAAGCAGTGATGAAATCGTTTATCTTACAGAGGCCAAAAATGCGTGGTTAGAGACTTGTCCAAATTCTAAATTTCCTGATTTCCCTGCTTCTCAGAGGCAATGGGACGAGCCGCTCTGCAGAGTTGTACAGAGTAACTTACTTGAATCTTCTTGTAGCAACTCTGTAGAACGAGCTCGTCTACTAGCCGTTGCGGAGTGGGAATCTGGTTTATGGCTGCAAGCGTTACCGTCGTTCAGCTTGGGAACTTTTTTGGACGACAACACATTTCGCTTGGCGACATGCTTACGTTTAGGTGCAAAAGCAAATGTCCCGCATCGTTGTTCCTGCGGTGACACAGTCGACCAGTTCGGCCACCACGGACTCTCCTGTTCTAGGAGTGCGGGGCGCATAGCACGTCATGCTAGCCTTAACAACATCATCCACCGTGCTCTTGTCTCCATTCAGATGCCAGCCATTTTGGAACCAATTGGCTTGGTCCGGGAGGATGGCAGGAGACCGGATGGTATGACACTGGTGCCTTGGAGATTGGGAAGGCCGCTGGTGTGGGACGCAACATGCGTCGACACTCTCGCGCATTCCCATCTCCACGGCACAAGTTGTAAGGCTGGCATGGCTGCAGCTACCGCAGAGTCGGCGCAAATATATATGCCTGGGTGACGCATATATTTTTGAGCCGTTTGGAGTCGAGACACTGGGTCCGTGGGGTCCCTCAGCTCACAAACTATTCAAATTTGTGAGCAAAAGGCTGGTCGAGGTGTCGAATGACCAGAGGGCTGGTCAGTATCTTGCCCAAAGAATAAGCATTGCCATTCAACGTGGCAATGCTGCCAGTCTTCTGGGCACATTACCGCAGGGTAATGACCTGCGGGACATTTTTTATTTATAGCTAGGTTTTATTTATAAGTCATTTTATTTCTTAGGTAGGTTTAATTGTTAGTTTTAGTTCATTTAAGTTAGTTTCATTGTTTAATGTTATTATTTTATTATTTGCAATAAATTATACTTTGTCTGATTAGAAATAAAATACTTGACAAAAAAATCAAATAAGAACAGTATCTCTAGAACAGAGATGTATCGAAGGAATTTGCTTCTAAAATGTTATGCAGCGATTGTGAATTAATTTGCAAATAATTTGTTCGCGCCCTCCAGTCTACGCTCGTAAAGGACTAGCCCCCACCTATATTATAAACGTCCGCGCACATGCCCTCGCCCCTCTCTTTTCACTTCTCGTACATAGCAGCTCAAGTGTCTTGTACTTAAAATTTTACAAGAAATCCAAGAAAGTTTCAAGACACCCTAGTTTTTATTGATACTCCGATGTTAGGACCCCCTAGGCAACACTTTATTATTTAAAAATATACTTAATTTTTAAAAATTCATTTAAACATAATTTTTACCTGTTTTCAGGTTCATGACAAAATTTGGTTTCCCAGGCATTATTGGATGCATTGATGGGACTCATGTAAAAATAATTCGCCCAGTGGAACACGAGGACAGTTACATTAATAGGAATCGTTATCACTCCTTAAATATTTTGCTAGTAAGTATACTTATTTATATCATTACGAGTAGTAATTTTCTATTTGATAAGTTTTTTATGCCGTCACACTGCTAGCTGATATAATCTTATTACATTATAGGATCCTGCTCATATGGAATTTCTTCCCATATATTATTTTTTAATTTAATAATAGTATATCAGAATATTTATTTGTAATTTTAAGATTAGTTCTCCAATATATTATTTAACATATATATTACTTTCAGATATGTGATGCCAATCTTACAATAACACACATAGATGCATCATATCCTGAATCTTCCCATGATTTCTTTGTCTGGAATCAGAGCCCTGTGAAGCCCAATTTGGAGCAACTGCAAAGTACAGAGCGCTGCTGACTTTTGGGTATGTTTTAAGTAATTATTCAGTGAAATAAGTATTTAAGGAGATACATTAATTTTTGAGGGGTCCATTGCTGCCATTTGAAATAAACCGTTAGACAGAAAACAAAGATACCATTTAAAATTTTGTTTGACGAGGCCTTAGATAACCCTCCAAACTATTTTATGATCTACTGTTGACAGTTTAAAGTGTGAATGTAAAGCTTTACTTAGCATTTTCGCCAAAAGTTTTCAAAAGAAAGACTTCTTGTACCTGTAAAGGTACTCTGGAGGACCTAATTGAGGCAAATG
Organism: Rhodophaea formosa; assembly: GCA_963082605.1. Taxonomy (NCBI): domain Eukaryota; kingdom Metazoa; phylum Arthropoda; class Insecta; order Lepidoptera; family Pyralidae; genus Rhodophaea; species Rhodophaea formosa. The sequence goes on along the minus strand of OY720229.1, from coordinate 12,352,608 downwards.
ATTTTGCTATTGAGTTTGCCAAGTTTATAATACAATCATAACTATTTATAGCCATTTTATTTTAAAAAGAAGCTAATCTGTTAATTATCTACCTGCTAAAGTAATCTGACCTTCAAGGTACAAAACCAAAATGATAGTGGGATCCCTCAATATATTTGTGTAGTTGGCCATTTGTTGGCCAAAAGTAGAGAGTACATTTAAATTTTATTTTGATACATTTTTTTCTTTTTCTAGGAGATTCAGGATATGCTCAGAGACCTTGGATGATGACACCTATTTTAGGAGCTCAGCCAAAGTCTCCTGAGCTACTGTATACCTACCTGCACTACAGGGTAAGAAACACTGTGGAGCGGTGCATAGGTGTATTGAAATGTCGCTGGCGGTGTTTGTTGCCACACAGGGCTCTTCATTATCAACCAACAATGGCAGGCAAAATTATGAACGCCTGTGACGTGCTTCACAATATAGCACGGGCTCATAACGATCCCTTACCGGATATAGAAAACGATCCAGAACTAATAAGGGACAGGAGTTTGCAAATTTTTACTCCTGCGGCAAGCATACCTAGAGCAGCAAGGGATGAACTAATTCAAAGTTTATTCCCAGGGACATAGATAACTAGTCATGTTTGCTTGCCTTCAATACTCAACCATTTAATGCTTTCTTAATGTATACATTGCATACAGGTCTTGATTTAGTCTTTATTTAATTAAGACTTTTCAATAAATAAAAGACGAAAGTATAAGCATTGTATTTTTCAATAAATTAGAAAAATTACAATAAACACCGCGGGTGGACTGAAAGTATTGTACAATACTTTAAAAGACATTGAGGATCCTGACGTGCTCTGCAATCGAAGAGATGCTTTATAATTTCGTTCATGATTTGTATAATTGATTCTGTTTATTATTTTGTTTGCATTGAATAGGCTCTGAAACTACTGCGGGTGACATAGGGTATAATTTACGCGGACTAAGTCGCGGGAAAATTATATTATGACTAGCAGTCCGCCCCGGCTTAGCCCTTGGTACATATCTAGCTTATGACACTCAGGGATAACGTACCGATCCAACAGTGAGCGAATTTTTGAAATCTTTCAACTAGTTCCTGACGTTAACGCGTTTAACCAACCAAACAAACAAAATTATTAGCGTTTTTTTTTGTTTTTCGTCTGTGTAAGTGGCTAACACTGATTGAAATCTTCACCTTACACGCTTACCTTAAGAGTCGCCTGGACGCGCATGTCTCCATACAAATTTGATAATTTTGGAGTAAAATTAAGCATTTAATTAATTAATATCATGATATTCTACGTACGTTCCTATACAGCTTGGTTAAAATACCAATGGTCTGAGAATAATAAGCCTTTTCAAATTTGTATTGAAATCTTGAAAGGCGTATAATTCTCAAACCATTGCTTAATTTACCAAGCTGTATAGGAATGCCTTATTTCCGTTTCTATGGAGATATGCGCGTCCAGGCGACTTTTAACGCGCCGCCGGCGCCGGCGACGCGACTTGCCTTAGCGCACAAGCTTATGCGTAGGGATCCGCAAAAAGTATCGATACTTGAGTAGTATCGATACTTGCGTTGCGATACCTAGTATTTTCGTACTCAATACTTTTGTTCCAATACTTTATTAAATGTCGATACTATCTGACAGAGTTAGTTAGACACGGATGTGCAAAGTAAATTAAGATTTTTTTGAAATAAGGGTCATTTTGAGGGGGCCAATTATAAAATTTTAAAAGAAAGTTTTGCAAACCTTACTGTGTCATATATCAAATGAAAGGGCTCAGTATGAGGATCTCAAAAATATTTTTTTTTGTTCGGGTAAAATCAATACTTTTGATTTTATTCACGAAAGAAGGCAAAAATTGACCATTCCCCCTCCCCTGATCTCCGAAACTGCTGGGCCGAAAATTTTGAAAAAATTACAAAATATAGTTCATTCCTTGAAGATTACAGGAAAAATAATAAGAATTCTATCACTTGAAAATTAAGTGGTAAACTCACAATAATAAGTTCATCTAGGGAAATAGTTCACTAAAACTCCACTAGATGGCGCTAGTCAATTGAATAAAACATTTTTTGCACATTGTGTGTGTGTTCACGAAGCATATTGTACGGAACCCTCATTGCGCGAGTTTGACTCACACTTGGCCGGTTTTTTTGTTTTAATGAATGTTTTATGTTTTATTAACGTTTTGTTACGACGTTTTATTCATGTTTAAAACATTGATTTATTAGCAGCCAGGCACATACGTTTTTACTTGGCTGTATAGTCTTATATTACTATGCCTTATGGCAACACTGGCGATCGCGCATTTACTTGGCATTGACAATGACACTTGGCAATTGACTTGCAATAAACAGGCGGGAGACATCCATCGTAAAACCGAAATTCTATTTCTATTGTTATTAAAAACCTAATTATGAGTTCCATTCGTGCTAGTGTTTGAACTTTTGTATCCAACTTTTCACGAGAAGTCATATATAAACAATGACCACTGCACCTTCAACACCAACAGGTGGACGGAATGAAGACGATATTTGGAAGCACTACATAGTTGTTCCTGATGTGGGTTTGATGAAAACCAATCGAGTTAACCTCTTAGAAACCCGGACATCTTAAGATGTCCACGGTTCTCAAGGCAATGAAATTGTTGTCGGGTCTCAAGAGGAGCAGCTAGTAAGTACATAAGTAGGTAATAAGTAATGCATCTTTATATTATATGTAAATTTTCAACGGAAAATAGTAATACATCATTAATATTACAATAAATACTAAGTATAAGTACCTATTTCTCTACTTTAATAGCAGACCAGCGCTAGCGGCCACGTTTTTTGTGGAAATTAGATCTTTTCATGTAGTAAATCATCTTTTTTTTCAGAGCACAAAATATCACTGTCCACGTTTATATTACTGGACTCGCAATTAATAAAAGAATTGATTCCCGCTATTGGGGATAGGGCCAAATTCACAAAAAACTTAACAGATTGGAACGAGTTTACACAGTCATTACAGGTTAGTAGAATGTAAGGTATTTTTAACACAACAAGCAACCTGCTAGTAGAATATAAACAACATGGAAATGCTAATTTATAAAAATAAATGTAAATATTTTGATCAATGCATAAGCAGATATTATGAGATATTTTATTTATGCAAGTTCAAATAGTTGAAAATATTGTGTACAATGTTAATGCCTATGATTTTTTTTTAGAATGATCCTGATATATCCTAAAAAGTTGACGTTCTAAATGAAAGCCACAGAGATGTGACTATTACGGATATTACTAATGCACCCAGCACAAGCAGTGACTTGCCGGATGTAAAATCTTATTTTATTACTACACCAGTTACCAACTCAGTCGTTTCACTCAATAACAATGAAAATATAAAAAACCGGCCAAGTGCGTGTCGGGCCACGCGCAGTGTAGGGTTCCGTAGTTGCGAATGATAACTTTGAGTTCACACTGTTTACACTCGCACCTCACAGTTTAACGACCAAAAACATCTAACAATGAAGCTTGTATGAAATTTTACATTTTCCAGTACATTTCATAAGTTAGTAGTTAGTTGCCTATAACTTTTTAGTTTGCACTTAGTACCTAGCTCTGATAGTTTTCCTTTCAACTTCAGTGTATATACTACTGCTGTAATTTTTTTACGTATCCATATATAACCGTTTAGCAGATAGAGGGGGGGGACACGTACCTCTAACAAAATTTTGCACTTTAAAACCAAATATTTCGGAAACGGATCCCTAAATCGAAAAATGGTGTTCTCAACCTCACAATATTTTTCAAAGACCTTTTTAACGATACCCCACACGATGGGTAAATAGAGAAAAAAAAAAATACTCCTCCACTTTACTTGTATGGGAGCTACCCAAAAAAAAAATTTTTTTCAAGATTTTATTCTACGACTTTTTTGCCATGATTAATATACACACTCATACCAAATTACAGCTTTCTAGTACTTATAGTCTCTGAGTAAAACTGCGGACGGACAGACAGACAGACAGACAGACAGACAGACAGACAGACATGGCGAAACTATAAGGGTTCCTAGTTTACTACGGAACCCTAAAAACTAATAGCACTGTAAGTACCTATGACAGATATTTACTTATAAAACGCTTTTAGTTAAGATGCATCTAAGATGCCTTTGAGTATTCGGGCGTATTTTTTATTCGTTTAAGTGATGGTGGTCTAAATCTTTAAATTTGTTTAATAGTTTATTTTTAAGGTTAAATACATTTGACGGGATTAAGTGATTAATAGTAAAGTACTAGATGTATGTACCAAAAAATGAATAAAACTTATTAATATTTAATATGTGTGTTTTTATTACATGTTACTCATATTTGATTGGGTAGGTACTCTCTGTATCGGGAGTAAAAAAGTTTTATGAAATAAGTATATATCTAATGTAACTATATCTCCTCACCAATGAAGGCATAGTTACTTAGATATTTATTTCATAAAATATTATTACTCTCATTACTAAAAGTATCTACTATATAGGCTCAGTATTCCCAAACAGATTTTTTTTAACCAAATTAAAATCAAAACGTTTATTCAGAAAATAGGCCTTTGCAGGCACTTTTTCACGTCATATCATATTTAAAATTATCTTATTAGATAATATGTATTTATTGATTGTTCATTAACTGTACATTTCAGTGTCATAAATTATATTTGTATTTGTAGTATTAATAGTATTTGTATTTGTATAAATACGACTAGCTAAGTAGAGGTTTTCTTCACTATTTTTAAGTTCCTTAATTAAAGACAATTTTTCCTTTCTTAACTGTGTTAAAGTTTTACAATTTTTTTGCTTTAGGAGTAATTTCTTAGTGCGTTTTATCATTTTATTTATTTTAACATACTTTTTTATTTTGTTATGACTGGTTAAAATAAAAAATGTTGACTGCGGAGTACTCGCAGGTATTTCCATGGCAGGCCCTGAACCACATTCCACGAGTTCGCTGTACAAGGTGAGAGTATTGTTACACATTTCATCCTCTTTACGGTGTTCTATCTCAAGAGCAGATCTTTGTGCCTCGTGCAAGCTGTGTTCTAACTCGGTTATGCGATTCAAGGCCTGTTCATGTACCATACTACATTGCATGGTCTGCGCTAATTGATTTTTTATAATAGTATTTTCTTCCAACAATTGTACGCTACTTAAATGCAAAGTATTGCATTCATTTTTTAAAAGTTGAATTTTTAAATTCATATTTTGTATTTCCTCTTCTGATTCCTCCCGTTCATGCAGAAGTTGTGTGTTTTCTTCACGGCATACTTTGAGTTCATTCAGCGCTGTTCTCAGCTTCATTTCTAAGTCTTTTGCCACAGCTCTGCGAGTCATCATTGTGAAACAGGAGGTACAGCTACTGAAAATATGTTACACTGAATTAATTAAAAATATTAACAGTTTGAGGAAACTGGGAGACTATTTTAATCAATTTACTAAGTAAGTTAACTTCCTAACTCTCACTGTACTGAAATGATTACGTTTATAATAATTTTTTTATAATGTATGTAATTAAGATGATTTTAAAATGTAAACTTATATACCTAACTATTATTCTGGTAAATCGATATTACCTACTTAAAAGTTAGAATAATTAATGTACATGGTGTAGAAAGTATAGCTTTACTTTTGGTTATTCCTTTATTGTTGTTGGGCTTTTGTGTTTAAAGTCCCCAGCTCAGCTGTACAACAGTTAAGCGTAGTGAGACCAAAACACAAAAACAAAGCCAGATATCAAAGATATACAAACAATGTGTACTACATATGAGTATTGTAGATGTTACTTGTACGATAAGGGAAGAAATAACTATTGATTAATGAAACAGATAAGTACTTTTGTAAGATATTTTCACAAGGTAGGTAGTTTTTTTGCACAAAATTATAAGCACATCAATTCAAACACTATATTTTTCCTAAGTTACTCTGCATAGATAGTTTAAAACGTCCGTGGCTATGACTATAGGGCTTAACTTCGTTCACACTAAGTAAATGAAAGACAACCGAAACCAAGTCAGGAGTTCAGGTCGTAAAGTTTATGACTTTGCTGTTATTTTATTTAATACCAAGTATATTTTTTGTGGGATACTTAATGCCTGGCTTATAATAAAGGCTATTAAGGGATAAAACAGTATACTTCCCGGTAAATGTGTGAATGATCCGCAGTTTTTTCGAATTTACATTCGAATCCTTTGTTCGGGTGACAGCAGCGGTTGGTATGCAACGTATTTCGGTCGATTTTTACTATTTTATTCACTTTTACACACTCGTATACAAGTATTTTTTAGTCTTAGTAAATTATTTGTTGGATTTAATTATATTTTAAACGTATTTTCACAATATAAACAATAATTAATATTTAAATTATCAGAACAGGTGATTTTGACATGTCACCGGAGCGCGTTCCGTTTCACAAAAAAAGAGTAATCAATGAATACCGACCCATTCAACAAATTTACGAAGATTGTATGTTGCCTTTATTGAATAAAAGGAATGAGGAAGGTAAAAGACTGAAAGAACAGAACATACCATCATTTAATGAAAAAAAAAACAGGATTGTATAACCTAAGAAAAAGAGCAAATAAAATTAAAAAAATAAAATTCAGTAGTTTAAGAGAAGTTGAGTTGCCCGAAAGATTTCAATGTAATTAACTGAGTAATGACGGACATGACGACAAAATTTTGATATTTGTTAGCCCTCGTGCAATGAAGTTGTTTCAACGAGCAAAAAAAGTGTTCGGCGACGGCACTTTTAAAATTATTTCCAAACCTTTTGCACAGTTGTATACTATTCATACAGAGTTATCTGGCACGAAGAGAAATTATTTGACACCACTGGCCTACGCATTACTACCTAATAAAAGTGAAGAAACTTACACGAGATTCATGTCTCTGCTCAAAAATAAAATACCCCTTTGGAATCCATTCCTTTTTAAAATAGATTATGAACCAGCAATGTGCAATGCCGTGAAAAAGGTGTATCCTGATGCAAAAGTCAGCGGTTGTAGCTTTCATTATAAGCAAGCGATTAAAAAACATGGCAAATTATTAGGATTAAATAAAATGAAAGAGAGGAAAAGATTTTTGCAATTATGTCAGGCATTAACATATCTGCCACAACATATGATACCTACCAGAAGGTTGGCTGGCGATTACAAAAAATATTCCTCATACAGAGAAATATGAAGAATTTATGTGTTATTTTAATAAACAATGGTTGGCCAATACTGTATTTAAAAGTTTTAGTACATTTAGTGAATATCATTCCACAACCAACTGCGTAGAGGGTTGGCATAGCCGCTTCAATAAAAAGTTACCAAGAAAGGCAAATATATTGGAAACCATTCACACAATTCAGAAGGAAATCGCTACTCAAGATTTAAAAATAAAGAAAATGAAACTTTGTTTGCTCTCAAAAAGTTTTAAATCGAAAAAAAATAACAAGATAATAAAGAGTAGAAAAGAAATAGTGCGAAACTGCATGAAGGGAAAAATAACAATCTACGACTGTCTGCAACGGTTAAGAAAATTGACATATTATAATTAGATAAAAAAAAATATTTTTTAACCGACTTCAAAAAAGGAGGAGGTTCTCAATTCGTCTGTTTTTTTTGTATGTGTGTTACGCGATTACTCCGTCAGTTATGGATCGATTTTAGTGGATCTTTTTTGTTTGATAGGTAATGCACCCGAGGTGGTCCCATAAAATTTTTGTCGCAATGTACTGAGCACTTTTTGAAAAAATAAACAAAAACCCAAAAAAAATGTCAAAGTATGCTATTCGGTTTAAACTTATTTGTATTTTATTCTTATGCAAATCGAGACAAATTGATGAGAACTTAACTCCTCTGTTTTGACTGAACTCTAAAGGTGGTCCTATATTTTTTATCGAAATGTATCCAGTGCTTTTAAAAAAATAAACAAAAACCAAAAATAAATTGTACAGGTATGCCGTTTGGTTTAATTTTATTTCTGTTTGTTTTCGCGAATCAAGACAAGTAGATGACGACATTGTTCCTCTATTTTGATTGAACTACCACACCCACTAAAACCTAATTTTTAGTTCCAGTTTGTACATTTACGTACAGTACGACCAAAAAGAGTAGAAAATAAATGAGGGCGCCACTGCAGTTTAGCGGGGAACACCAACAAGCGTGAAAAAACTGTTTTGATACTTGGGTTTTTAGTATAATTTTCATATTCATTACGTTCCATTAATTGATACTACCTGGCCGACCGAGCTTTACTCTATTTAGCCGGAACTCAGATCGATTTTAAACCAGCTGTTGCCCGCAACTTTATCCACATGACTTTATTTCAATAAACACTGTACCTTCTAAGGGATAACTTCATGATATAAGAACCGATTGATAAAACAGAATCTAAATTTGTTAAGCCGTTTTTGAGATAAGTGTTCAAAAAGGCACAGACTAATAAATAAACGGTAAAAAAATCTGTTTGGTTTTGTTGCGTTAATTTCTTATTAAAAGGGTCTTCCCTTTTATAATATGTATAGATATCCCTATTTTATTTATGGATAAACATATACTCATATATTTACAAGAATTGCTCGTTTAATGAAAAACTATATCGTTGCCAGGGTCTCAAAGTATCTCCATACCAAATGTTATCTAAATCAAGAATTAGTTTAAGCGTGAAAAGATAACAGAAAGACAGACTAGAGTTACTTTCAGAAACATAATATTTGTATGCACATACTATTACGTGTTCTAGAATATCGGCAACCAAACTTAAGAGACTGTTCTGGGAATGGAGGGCAAATAAAAAAAAAGCTACAAATATTAGGGAAGATAATTATTTTAATCATTAGTAATGAAAGAAACTATTGTCTTATTCCCAAGAAAACTTATTCTAATAAATAAGTAATATTCTTCACACACATATTCTTCACATTGAAATATTCTTCATATTGAGTGTTTCTGTCAAATATCAAAATCAAGGCAGCTTTGCCTGCTTTTGCGATGTGTTCCAAATTGCCCGTCTGTTTTACTTCCTTCTTTATCTATAATTCTGAAAGTTTTTTTAAGATTTACCTGTAACAAGCATAAGATACAAGATCAAAATACAATAAGCACTAAAAGGATACAACCAAGAATCTATAGAACATGGAAAGATTAGATCCTTTATTAGGTAGCCATTTGGCTAAAAAGAAAGGCCAATTGTTTAGAATGTTGGTTCATTCCGCGTCTTTTTTAAGATTCCTTACTTTTGATATGACAGACAACATACCATGGACCTAGGGATTAGATCCATAATCGCGCTATAATTTGTTGTCATCGGCGAATTCTGCAACAAAACCTTAAAAAAATCTGTTTCATGATAAAAACAAACCTTAAACGGTATAAGTTTTGCTTTTTACGTTACAGTTACAAGATATAAGCGTATCACTCATAACATATAGCATTTACTCACCAGTAAGGTCCGCTGTTCTTTTGTAAATATCCTCTAACTCGGTCTAAAGTTTGCCGGTTTGATATTCCGCGAAGCAACGCAGAAAATTTTTATAAATTACTTTTCGATCACTACCATGAATTGTCCTGTTCATATTGATGAAAGTTGACGAGTTATCTACAGAAATGCTGGTAAATATTAATAATACACCTCGAAACGAAAAAGTGAGATCAATGTTTACAAATTTTGACACTATTCAAGTGTTGCCATTACCTAACAGATCATTAGTTTCTCATTATTTAATTTCTACTCTTTTTGGTCGTACTGTATAGGGTTGAAGTCGGTTTTACTTTTTTGTTAAAAATTATTATTATTTTAGTAGATGTTAGTAAGTATAAATAAATATTGTCAAAATTAACCTAAGTTTTTTTTCCGGTCAAAAAGGAATTCCGTTTTAGTCAGAAAAGAAACAGCCTATAATTTATTCTGACGAAAAAGGAATCTGACGAATGTGTCCTTTTTTGGAATTCCGTTTTAGTCTGATAAAAATCTGAAGAAAAAGGTATCTGGCGAATGTGTCCTTGCTTTGGAATTCCGTTTTAGTCAGAAAAAAAACAGCCCATAATTAATTCTGACGAAAAAGGAATCTGGCGAATGTGTCGGAAATCGAAAATGGGACCCTTATTTAAAAAAATCTTTGTTTACTTTGCACATCCGTGTTTGGGTCATAGGATTACATCATCTTACCAAATTTCACCTAATTTGGTTCAGTAGAATCGGAGAAAATCGGCTGTGACAGACGGACGGACGGACAGACAGACGCACGAGTGATCCTATAAGGGTTCCGTTTTTCAATATTTGTACGGAACCCTAAAAAATACAGAACAAGAAAACCTAGGGAAAAAAATCAAATCAAAAAAAAAAGAAAATATAGAGATCCAAGTACTTGGAAGGTAAATATTGAAAAAAAGAAAAAATTGAAGGATGTGCCTTATACAACAAAAACCGGCCAAGTGCGTGTCGAGCCACGCGCAGTATAGGGTTCCGTAGTTGCGAATGACAACTTTGAGTTCACACTGTTTACACTCACACCTTACAGTTTAACGACCAAAAACATCTAACAATAAAGATTGTATGAAATTTTACATTTTCCAGTACATCTTATAAGTTGGTTGCCTATAACTTTTTAGTTTGCACATAGTACCCAGCTCTGATAGTTTTCCTTTCAACTTCAGTATATATACTACTGCTGTAATTTTTTTCACGTATCCATTTATAACCGTTTAGCAGATAGAGGGGGGGGACACGTACCTCTAACAAAAATTTGCACTTTAAAACCAAATATTTCGGAAACGGATCCCTAAATCGAAAAATGGTGTTCTCAACCTCACAATATTTTTTAAAGACTTTTTTAACGATACCCCACACGATGGATAAATAGAGAAAAAAAAATTACTCCCCCATTTTACTTGTATGGGAGCTACCCAAAAAAAAAATTTTTTCAAGATTTTATTCTACGACTTTTTTACCATGATTAATATACATACTCATACCAAATTACAGCTTTCTAGTACTTATAGTCTCTGAGTAAAACCGCCGACGGACAGACAGACAGACAGACAGACAGACAGACATGGCGAAACTATAAGGGTTCCTAGTTTTCTACGGAACCCTAAAAAAGGTAAGTTAATGGAAGGAAAACCTTTGAAAGAAGCTAAGTGTTCTACTCTACCTAAACACAAATGTATAACTTTTATTCCTGAAGATGAAAGACTTAAAATCTATACTTAATTCAGAAATTTTGAAAGTCTACAGGAACAACGTCGTTTTGTTGTAAATCACGTAACAAAGAAAAATCGAAACACGACTCAAGAGTCATCACGAAGAAATTTTACGCTTGTTTACACATTGACGTGTAATAACGAAAAGAAAATCGTATGCCGCGAGTTTTTTTTAGAAACCCTGAACATAACAGGAGCGTTTGTAAAAGGCGCTCTAAATCAAATAAACGATGAAGGTGTTTTGCGTCCAGAATTCCAGATAAGAGAAGTAAAATGCCTCCACCTAATAAAATAACCGAGGAGGCTATAAAGTTTATTCGTGACCATATCTTTTCTTATCCAGCTATTGAGTCACATTATTGCCGCCATGATAGCGACATATTATATTTAGATTCATCATTAAATATAGCAACAATGTATAATGAATACACGAATATTTGTGGCTCAAAGCAAATGAAACCAGTTTCACTAGAAAAATATCGATCCATATTTAGATCATATAAATTGAGCTTCCATAAACCAAAAAAGACCTCTATAAGCACTGTATAGCTTATAAAGAAATGAGTATAGAGGAAGAAGAAAAACAGCAAGAAAACATAATCTACATCTTAGCAGAAAAATAGAAGCAAGACTTTGCAGAGATAAAGACAAAGAAGAAGCTACAGATAACACAGACATTCAGGCATTTAATTTTGATTTAGAAGCCGTGCTGACTACAATAATAGCAGTTTGGCGAATTTACTACTGACCCGACGATATATAGCACAGCAGGACGGGATTGGATTATAATGTTTATGAAACGCAACCCAAATAATTCAATGCGTAGGGCTCAATTGATGAATCCAGCAAGAACACAAAAACATAACAAAGTCATAATGCAACAACATTTTCAAGAGGTCAAAAAATTATACAATGAACTCAACATTCCTAATCACCCAGAAAGAGTTTATAATATAAATGAAAAAGGTTGTCGACTTACAATTCACAATCAGCAAAAAGTTTTCTAAGCTTATGTATTTACCGTCAGAATTAAGTACCTATCAATAAAATGGCCAAGATGTACAATGACCAGGCAGCTCAACATCTCAAAGTAAAAGCCTTATATTTTCATAACATATTTAAATTAAATATCATAAGTAAAATTTTAAGGGCATCTACTTCAAACTTAGAGATTGCTGGTTTGGAAGAAGCTAGAAACGCTTTCTTAATTGCATACCAAGGCCAAAATTTACACAGAGCAGCTGAGACGACATAAACTGCAAATTGACTTTTGACAATCTTTTGAGCCTATCATGTAAATCCAATACAATGTAACTAAAATTACATTGTTTTGGCTTTACAATGCTCAATCGGTTTCTCTCGTCATGCTGAACATACTAGTACAAGGAAATATTTTTTCTTTAATATTTACGAAGATATGTCAAGCGATAAAACACTGTATTACTCATTATTTAAGACCTTGTTTTGTAATAAAAATGCATTTAGAATTACAGTGTTTTGACCCTATGCATAGTCGTGCGCGCGAAAAGTTACAGTGTTATTGTCTTTACTTGATCGCGACGCGGCGGCCGATGTTGATTGGACTGGCGGTTCTATTGCCGTCTCTTTTTGGCTCGAATAAATTACATTCCGCTTCTGTTGCCACCCGCCTGCCGGCCTATTTACTAACTCGGATGGCAGGTGTCGATGCCTATCAATCTAGGATTTGCTATTACAATGCGGTTTTTATATTTCAAATAAAAAGTTCTAAAAGGGGGGCTGGTCGCAGATCAGTTTAAGCTAGTTAATCGCTGCGTAATCTAGTGTCACGTCCTTGTACCGCGAAACCATACTTATCTATTTTATTTAGTTCGATGCTTGGTAACAAAATTATTGAAAGTTTCTTTTGTGCATGTGTAATTGCTAATTAATAGTGACTTTGAGTGCCAATCGTATTATACTTTTAATAAGTTTATCTCAACAACATGTTAATAATTACAGTCAGTCAGATTCAGTGACTGTAGTGACCAACGTGTTGAATGAAGTTTAGAAAAAGAAAACAGATATATAGATAAACAGGAAACCTTATTTTCCGACTTGGAAGGAAGAAGCATAAGTCCCCTTGTGCCGTACAGTGAGTCCGTAGTCAATGAGTGCATAGCTGAAGAACTAGGAGAAGGGCAAGAGTAAGAAGTATGGAAAGAGAATCCTTTTTGCAGCCACTACTTCCACCAAATTCTGAATTAGAGCAACAATGTGGGGACTGCGCCCGGGTTGCTTAATATGCGGAAGGGCTTATAATGCTCACGCCCACTAGGCCATCGGGCTTTTAAAAACTGTATTTTAATATAATTAATTAGGCTTTAAAACATTTATGCATAAGAACGTTATGTTCAAATATAATAATGCTAAAAACAATATGTCTGGTAAAATTGTGTTGCAATGAGGGGGTAGTGGAATAACTATAATACGCAATTTGAACACCTAGTGGTTTGCAATTAATATAATCATGTCTCGTCAAATCCAATTTATTAAAAGAGGCAAAGGAATTGTTTTGTTGTATTTTGGTTATCAATATTATAAACAAACTGATTATCGTAACGGAACAAGTATATGGCGCTGTCAACTATGCAAGAAAACAAAATGTGCAGGTTCTGTAACAATTACCGCAGTAAGTACAAAGCATAAAATTTCGTATCTAAACATTCCCACCTTTACTTAAGAGGCTTACATGAGCCAACGAGCGCCAATTAGCATTTTGTTTCTTTTACTCCTTATTCCTTAATCAGATGAAATGAAAAAAATCTAATTCATTTCGATACGTAATTACTTGTAGTACCTATTTGTGGTATCTTTATTGTTAGTACCGTATTAAAAATGAAGATAAGTACTCATTACCTCCAAAAATAGCCACTTTTGGCAGTAATAAGTACTCTTAAATTACTAAAAGCAAAAAATTAAAAGTATAAATTATTAAAAATACAAACTGTTATCATTGCTACTGCAGTACTTCACAACATTTAACGTCGCCGAGGAGAACAAGTTCCTCCAGATGATCCACATCTTGTGCTTCCAGCCCCTTGGACTGCACTTTTAAGTGAGGGACAGATACACCGACCAAAGATGCAGAATCACAATCTAGTCGGAAGCATAGGGCACCAGATTCACTAATAGTAATTTTTTTTTTCAAACATTGTTGTAATAAAACTTACAAAACGTGTGCAATTGAAAGTTATAGGAACATGTCGGCCTGTAGCTGACTTCATACGTGAGTGACCCGTATTTTACATATTAATCATATTTATTATATTACAATTTATTGTTCTTTATTTTAAATAGTACATTACTGCAGAGGCCGGGAAGTAAGGGATTGCCGGACGAGTATAGTTTTCAAGGCCGAGCGTCAGCGAGGCCTTGACAATAGTTACGAGTCCGGCAATCCCTTTCCCGCCGAGGAAAGTATAGAGATTTTCTCAATAAATGTGAGGAAATTTAACTTAAAGTTACACATAAACTTACATGCCTTAAATATTTCCCCTTACTAGGTATTTGCCGGTAGTAATTTTTCCACTTTCAAGTTTCAAATTAGGCGAAGTAGGTACTTAAAATCCATTGCAGTGTTGCTTTCATCACTAAAACTCATTTTGAACCGTTTCATTTCGAATAAATAACCAACTTTGCACATATTTACCGAAAACAATCAATGTCAATCAATTACTGCAAAGCGTTAATCACAAACTACGAAGAAGATACTATTACTAGTATCAGACGACCGACTGCCATATGTTTTCTCTAGGCAATAAGGATCATAGACAAATAATGGAGTGAGGGTGAAAATGAAAAAAATGCCATACAATTCCTTTTGAGTTTCTATGGGGGGCCATAAATTCAAAGTCAATTGACGTGTGTTCTATGCCCTAAAATCCGTAAAGGCAGTTTTTCGGCAGTGGCGTTAATCACTACGGGTATAGTGAAAATAACAGATCTCCCGAGTTTTTAATTTTTTTATTTTCAGTTGTCAATTCCAGCAAAGGAAACAATGCCCATAGAGCCCAGTCATATTTTTCACAAAAAATTTAATAGATCATAGATTATTGTTTTCTTCTCTCGCAACGAAAATTAAGCATATTTTCGTATGATCACATATCGATATTTTAATGAAATTGTAGTTATATTCACGTATTATATGCATTTTTTAAAAATGCAGTGGTAGTAAACTGGCTGTATGACAAGTGACATAATTTACGTTACATAGATTAATTAAAAAGTTTTGAGCAGCGGCCGGGAAGTAATTTTCATACTTATTTCCTGGCCTAGGCCGGCAATGCGATGAATGAGCCAAGAATTACAAACTTCCGGTCTTCTTTTTACTACAGTAATGCCTACATTTCCGAGCATGTTTGAGAAAAGTTCCTTTTTTTAATCCTCAACTCAAAGTTAATATGGTGGAAGATACAAAAATTCTCAAATACATCCCACTTTACAAAGTGAGTTAAGATCACATCGAGCACTTTTTTCCGCTGTGAGAGCCAGAGGGGGATTTAATAATAACCCTAATCCAGTTCAGCTCCGAGCAGCATACAAGAAGTTACTAGTAAGAGTTGAGATAAGCGATGATGGATGAGACCTATACGAAATCATAACCCTTTAGAGCAAACCACTATTTTGTCATATTCAAGCAAAAACACAATCACATTGAATGAACGCATTGAATGAATTAACTGAAAAGAATGTTTTGCAAAAGTTGTTGAAGGCCATAGCAATTTGCATGAAATATATATGTGGAGAATATTTTAACTTCCAATGATCCTTATACAGACCATGTCTTAAATCATATATTAGGATTTGTAACTAAAAAGTTATTGAGGAATAGGGAATGCGATACTTTCACGTCATTAGTATTAGGAGAGGCAGATACGAAGATCCTGATCCTGATCTACAAAAAAAAAGAGAAGGCCGCAAATATGCTTCGTGTAGCGTTATTAAATTATTAACACGGAAAAAATTATAAAAATACGTTTTAATGAGAAGAGAACCAGAAATTTATTATTTGTAATTTTTATTGTGAAATTTGCAATATAAAACAATATTTCTATAGATCTTGATCATTGCAGTTAAGTTACTATTGATCAAAATGAAGATATTTCTTGATATAAGATATAAATAATACGGTAAAATTAAATGTGGAAATGTATCATATTGCGACCTTAGGAATACGAACGTGATGTACCTGCAGGAAATGTTTAAATATTGTTAACTTAGCAAGACACGTACATCACGTAAGAATATACACGTATTCCTGAATCAGCGATCTCCCCTACCAACCTACCAATGCGATATGTATATTTCCTTAGTATATAAGTCATGAGTAGCATTTCTAATAAATCATCACTTATCCTGGTATCGATCTCAATGGTTTAATTTACGCACTCGTCATAATTGGTGACCCCGACGTGATCTAACCGACGTGATCTAACCGACGTGATCAGGCCGTCGTGATGTAGTCCGACGCGATGGATACGCGCCTCAACATGAAAGACCCTGACGACGCAAGCCTGACGAACGAATAAATCAACGTGCACATTTTCACCGGCTTCCCACAAGCGGGTCTCACCGGTTTGAAAATGCAAGAGGCATTCCGGCAGTAACCAGAACCACAAAGACAACAAGGACCATCAAAAATGGCTTCAACCACGCTGAAAAAAGGAATCAACACCGGCTCACACGATTCATTGATCGAATCCTTCACCATGGCTGAACGGTCATAAAAGGCAAAAGGAGGCACAGGAACTAACAGGCAACCACAATGGACAACCCCGAGGCAAAGAAAAATCCGCGGAATATCAGCGCAACCGCAAGCTCTAGCCGTCAACTTCAAGAAAAATAAGAGAGCGCATGCACAGAAGAAAAAGTCATCGCGAGCGGCAGAATTATAAAGAAAAAGATATAACAGAGGATCAACGAAATTACTAAATACAATAGAAACAATTACGCAACGTGAACAGCTGATATCTATATGATGACGCATTTGACGTCACAAATTGCATCACTTCACATGGAAACAACAACGAACGAAAGTGCAACTGCAACAAATAATTGAACGATGTCAAGATCGCAAGGCCGCAGATGGCCGTATGTTGTTCAAAAAAGGCGTAATGAGAAATAATATAAATATTTGCCTATTATTTGAATAAGAATTTGTTTGGCAACAAAGAATCTTGCACCGCATTTCGTGATATCATTAAGTTCTAATGCCTAATTGCTACCGACTTACACAGTGGTATATATTTCATGGCAAACAAGGACAATAAATTGATAACTTTGAAGCCTGCAAGCAAAAGAGCGAACAACTTTAAGATGGAACAGCGATCAACATATTGACAAGAAAACATTAAAGTAAAATGACGATCACAGAAGCACTACTCTGAACTGAAAATTACGTCTCTCAAGATGCAGCAAATGGTTCACAGCAAGCAGTCTCAAGAGCAAGCCAGCAAACGGGTCATACTCCAGGGCCACAGCAGCCGACGCACCGAGCTCCTGGTCCTAAGCACCCAAAATGTTTATTTTCGACAATTATAGCGTCCGACACAGCCGCCGAGCTCACGACTAGAATTTTATAGAGTGGCCACTCTTCAGCGGAGCATTTCGGCAGGACTTCCATCGGCGCTAGTCGACATCGCTCTCTACAGTCTCACAAAAGACTACGAGCAAGCAGAAATTATCTCCCGACTCACTGGGATTGAAGCAACTGGCAAGTGAAAACGTATCTATACGAGAAGCTCAGACTGCGCATCAAGACCATATTGACAAGATGTATATTAAGAGATATAAGAAGTTTGCAATATCTAACAACTATGTATAAGGAAAAAAAAACGATTCACAGGGTCAATGTCAATGCATAAACGCATAATTTGCCGCGCAGAAATATTTGCCTACACAGCGTTTTTCAGCACGTGCACTATGCAATTGATGGATATATTTAGTATATTTGCGTTCGCTACAGTTTTTACATTTTTGTTAATTTATTGTTGTTACAGTTTATGAATTTTTTGTTAATTTTATTGTTAATTGTTTTTATTTTTTACAAAAGGGGGAGTACTATTGCGACCTTAGGAATACGAACGTGATGTACCTGCAGGAAATGTTTAAATATTGTTAACTTAGCAAGACACGTACATCACGTAAGAATATACACGTATTCCTGAATCAGCGATCTCCCCTACCAACCTACCAATGCGATATGTATATTTCCTTAGTATATAAGTTACGAGTAGCATTTCCAATAAAGACTACACTTTATTCCTGGTATCAGTCTCAATGGTTTAATTAGCGCACCCGCCATATATCACATAGACAGAACTCAAACAAATTGATCCTTTCCAGCTATAAATAAAAAAATTATAATATACACCTATCTTGTCATTTTATTTTTATCCTATCCCTGCTTGTAAGTTATGTTTACATGTTTAGAGAGCGTTTACTTAATTTAAAATATTTTGACAAATAGGAAAGTGTCGTGCACTGAAAAAAAATTTCTTCTACAATATTACAAGATCGTAAAGTTGTTTAAAAAATAGTTATACCAACAAAAAGCGCTTTATGTGAAATATAATTTTTGTAGCATGTACTAAGCGATTAGTAATATATACTTCATTTCTTTTTTTAAAATCTATGTGTTACTTTTTAAATCTAGTTAAAATACATATTTTTATGTTAACCATTGCGTGGTAAGCATTAATGATGCGATAGTTATGCATACTGGAAGTCGGTACTCTTTACAATGAGGTTTGTTGTATTATGGTTATATTGTAATATGAACTCTTTATTTTGTTACGACGGACGACGAAGGGGCACGGCGCGGGAAAGAGGGCGGGTTACTTCCTGTGCGCCCCGCTGCTCATCGCTCATCGGCGCAAACGACGCGTCACGAACGACATGCTCTGCGCGGCGCCGGCGTGCTTTTTTTTCATTTCTCTTCTCATTCGGCCATTCATTTGCATATTTGTCTTACGGCATTCATATACGTACACCATCGTGTTCGCCATTCGTATACAAAGTACTATCTCTTATTAGTTTGTGCTATTACTGCCATTTGTTAACCTTTCCCGAAGGAAACCTTTTGATAATATGGATGAAGAAATAAATAACCTACTAACAACCTGAGGTCTAAAGGCCTACATCGATATTTTTGCAAGTAAGTCCTTATACCGAATTAAATAAATTATTAATCTTACTCTGTTTGTTTAGGTACAAACATGTAAACAATCTGGATAGGTCTTTTTATTGAAATATAGCGTCATATCCTAACCTCCAACTTTGCATTCTCTTCCAAATTTTGCCCAGCATAAAAATTTAACTTCGTAATAAGTTAGGTAAAAAAGTAAGGCTGCAGAAGCCATAATTTAATTTTTTCAATAAAGTATATTTGTGTTGTGACAACACTGAATTTACATAACGTACATAACTGTGCAAATTTTCTTGATAAAAAGTTTGGTCGAACAACAAGGTTGCAGTTAAAATATGTAAGTATTTCTTATGTCATGTATAGATAATTTCTAATTAACGTAAAATTATGTTGTTTTTAAGCCAGAATCTATTATTTTGTAAATTTTTTGGCCGTAGGCAATGTTAAGCCGGAAGGCACAGATAATCACTTCCCAACATTGCCCACTAACTTTTATGCCTTAGGGCTGTCACATTTGTGTTTACTCGACTTAGCTAGAAAGACGGGTATATTTTTCGAGAGCACATAAGGTATAGTTGTGTGAGATTGGCTCGATGGATCAAATAGCGATTACTTTTTCAGAATGGCGAATCCAAGACCCAAAATAGTTAAAAGAAAGAGTCGTAGGAAATTAGGAGCACGATCGTATAAAACTATAGTGAAGAAATGTTACTAATTGCTGTAGGTGTTATTGCTAATAAAACAATTTCGTCTAGGGATGCCGAAAAACAGTTCGGCAAACCAAGGCGAACTATTGTGAATACTCGTAAATAAAAACTCACACAAAAGCCGTTGGAGCTCCAACAAGGCTTACTGTAGAAGAAGAGAGCCAACTAATTAAAGTTATAATAGCAGCTGCCGATTTTGGCATCCCGCTTTCAAAATTGGCCATCCGAACGGTAGTTCAAAATTATCTAAAAGAAATGGGAAGGAGGATCTTTTCGGGGGAAAAATGCCAGGAGAGAAATGGATAAATAATTTCTTGGATCGTCATAATAAAAACCTTACGCTCAGAATTGCTCAGAACATAATCACTTCAAGAGCACAAAAAGGAGAAGAAGAAATATTAAATGACTTCGAGAATCTTCGCAATATATTAATAGGTATACTTCCCAGTCACATATTCAATTATGATGAGACAAATTGCAGTGACGATCCGGGTACAACAAAAGCAATATTCCGCCGTGGTGTTAAATATCCAGAACGGATTCTAAACAGCACAAAAGGTTGCGTCAGCATTATGTTCAGCGGCACTGCTGATGGCAAATGTCTTGCCCCATATGTTGTTTATAAAGCAGAGAATCTTCATAATGAACGGGTCTTAGGTGGACCTGACAACGCAAGGTACTACTGTACGTGTACACGTAGTGGATGGATGCCATAATGTTTGAAGACCATTTAAGACAATTGTTTTAGAATGGGCCAAAAATCTTACGGGAAAAAAGGCTATGATAGGGGACAATCTGTGAAAACTTTTTGGATCTAATCAATGAGGTGCCAAGTCCTGATCTGCCTTATATGAAAACTGGTTTTTCTGCCCTTTTAATAAAATATAGAACTGGTGATTCTGACGAAAGAATCTCCAGCTTATTGAATATTCTACGGCGTACTCTAGAGGGATACATGTCTAAAGTGAGGATTATATATATCAGAGGAGTTTGTGCCTTGTCATTTAGGTTTATCTCATCTTACCGGACAAGAAATGTTATCTCATAATTTATTAATTCCCAATGGCCTATATGGCCATAATGTGAAACCATTTACATATAAAAGTGCCAACTATACTTTTTAAAAAGATTCCTATTCTTTGCATAAGTATAGAAACCTTCTTAAGCCCATGATGATTGTTTTATGTGATGGGTATATTTAAGACTGCCTGGGTCCTTATGAAGCCGTAAACTCAGATGCCGAAATTATGTTATCCCTTTTTACCCAAGAAAACACTCCAATAGAAAGTTATGTCAGAGAAAATGCATTCATGAGATTCATTTTGGACAGAGGATTTAGAGATGCATTACCTGTATTAGAAAGTTATGGTTATAAACCTCATATGCCATAGTCTTTATTAATGGGTAATAATCAATTAACTACACAGCAAGCAAATCGAAGCAGCAAGCCAATTCGGTATTTGCCTAATGTTAAGATTATATAAAATTTGTTTCCAATGATACTAATTTCTATCTAAAAACACTATAAAGATCACTTTTAATTTGATATTGATTCGTTAAGTGTTCTTAAAGCTTCTTTTAAAGTATGAAAATCTTAAATTACTATTATACTGTATTGTAGTCCGCTAAATTTAAAGCAACTTTTATTATGAAACCATTACCACAAACGTAATATTTCGTATAGCTACCAAACAAAGTTCTCACGCCGCCCATACAAAATACAAAATTGTGACGTCACAAATATGTAGGCATTTCAGCAGCGCGTTTTCACGTCTAGAAACTAACGTCTAAAAATATGTGTCTTTAAAACTTCTATATATGAAAAAGTTTATTGTTTAGAAATGAATTTCTGACACTATTGTGTTTATTTTTGGCAGGTCTTTACATAGCGACACGAAAAAATTTTTAGTCAAGTAGCCAATTAATATATAGGTAATGCTACTGCTTTATCTAGTTGCTTTGGCTGGACCTGAAAGAAATTTTAATTATATAGATAATGAAGATACTTTTATATTGGAAACTACATCAGTTAGAGAACTGGAACAAAATAATGGGATGGACAAAATAATTTTGAAACAGGGCTTTTTGAAGATACCCCTTGTGATTATGCTGAGCATGAAAATGATATTTCGTCTTATTACTGCAAAAACCGCTAATGTCACATTTTATCGAAATTGCTTTTCTTAGAGTTTTGGAATCAGTTTTTAATGCTCTACAAACTATTAAAACCCATTTTTACCTAGGAGCATTCGTTACAAAGATAGCTTTAGTATAAGGTTCCTTAGTGCTAATTTTTTGCTACGATATACAAGGGAAAACTAAAAAATGTATAATAATTGTTTGGTTCATGACTTTTTCTCCAAGTAAAACCAGTTATCTATACATTGCGTTTTTTTGCAATGTCACTTTAGTTAATAATTGCAAGTTTTGCTCTGGAAATAAGTTCTAATGTCCAGTACCTGGTTTTTGCAAAAGGTCATAGTTACTACATCATTTGTTATATAGCCAGATAAAAAATTTAAAAACATCTTTAATACTATTTTCCAGACAATATTCGTTTCAATCAAACTGCTATTTATACATCCAAGAAAGCATGTAGTAACTTTGCTAGTTTCACCTGTAACCTTATTTCTATTGAAGAGAAACGTTATACAGCAGAACTGACTAAGTGTGCGTTCGAGCTTCACTCTGATCACTAATACCTAACTTCAATCAGTCGCGACTCACGCGCCTCAATTTGAGATTGATGCGTACATGATATTTAATAAATTACTATTTATTATTAATTTTCAAAGTTATTATTAAGTATACGGTTAGGGGTGTCATCCTTGACATTGAGGATCCCTTGTCAATGACGCACTATGAAAATGATTCATTGGCAAATAAAAATGAAGCATCTATATTAACAGCTCCTGTAGTACAAAAGTTTCGGAAAAAATTAAAACTGAAGAACTGAACTGAACTGAAGAAGATTATGCTCAAGCATTTATGATCAGAAGGATCATAAAAAACTATAAACAACCAATACGTTACTCATACGCGCAAGCAGCCACAAAAAGCACGTAATTGGCTATTTATGTTAAAAATTGTAAAGTATATAAAACGCGAGCGCGCCCCGGTGAAATAGCGAAAGCCCATAATTTCAATCAATTCGACGTTCGATCAACACGTCTGTATCCGCACTACAAGTGCAGGGTCGTTGCACTGATAGAACGCCCGGGCTCCTCTCGAGAAAATACATTTTCGAGGCGTAATATCCGTACTACGGATTTCGCTTACAACTTGTATTAATCTAGAACCTAGGACGATGCAATTACAAGGCGTTAATACCTTCAAATAGAAGGCTTGCTAAATAGAAGACCTCTTTGTGTGCTGGGTTCTGAACGTGAAGTTACCGCGCTAACGACAAACCATTTCTTAAATGTTGCCCCTGTTCAATTTTTACCCCCTGAAAATTTCATTGATACACCTGATAATCGCTTATCACGTTATCAGCTATTATGTAAAATCACACATGATTTTTGGCGCCGTTGGAGCCAAGAATATCTCACCTCTCTCCAACAAAGAACAAAATGTACTAAGTCCTCAGATAACACTTAACTAGGAACAGTTGTTGTTATCAAAGACAATAATGCCCATCCTCTTGGTTGGCCTCTCGGAGTCATCGAAGAACTCTATCCCGGAAAGGACGGTGTTGTTCGGGCTGTTAAAGTTCGGACTGCTTCCAGTAGCTACATACGTCCAGTAATCCGTGTTTGCCCTTTGCCTACGCAATACATTAAACGCAATTCATTTAATTTATATCAATTAGTTTTAAGATCTAGTTTTAGCAACGTCATTCTCTCTCTAAACGCAATTACTTCGTATTTTCTTTCACTATGTTGAAATGTTTCAATATAGAGGAAACTTCTAGGCCGGCAGACTTGCCTACGCCAAATTAACATTATTATATACACATAGTTTATTTAAATCCTGCCAAAACCATACACTCTCTCTCTCACACACACACACACACACACACACACACACACACACACACACACACACACACACACACAATCTATCCTTCCTTTTCGCACCCCCACTCCCTTCCTTATGAAGATGGCTGCCTAACAAAAGTTCCGCGCGCGCGCTCGTTCAAAGAAAATCAAAAATATAGGGAAGAATCAAGAACTACAAGCGTGAACTCTTTTCGGAGGTGAAAGTGTCAGTGCCGAACTCCAAAAAAAACCCCAGTGATTGAGCTAGGTCAACCAGCGCTGGAGGATTCCCTGACCATGTGCGGCCAAGGTACGTTCCTTCATTTCCTGGCTCCCTCACACACTATTACAAGCGAGGGGTTAAAACCTAATAATGATAAAATTGACGCAATTCTTAAATACCCTATACCTAAAACTACCACCGAAATAAAAAGCTTTCTAGGTTTGTTAGGTTATTATAGAAAGTTCATCAACGCCCCATTATTACAGTTTCCGGATAACAAAAAGCCTTTTATTTTGACGACAGATGCGTCGAACCATGCGATCGGTGCTGTTTTATCGCAAGGAACAAGGGTCTGACAAACCAATAGCCTTTGCTAGCCGCACCCTAAGTGATACAGAGACTAGATACAGTACCATCGAGAAAGTATTACTTGCTGTAATTTGGGCAGTAAAACACTTTAAGCCTTATTTATGGCGGAACAAATTCTATATTTATACAGATCATCGACCTCTCGCATGGTTATACTCGCTGAACGAGCCAAATAGCAAGCTGACACACAAACTATCAAAATCAGTGTAGTGACATAGTGACTTTATAGTTCAAAAAGCATCATCATGACCGACTCCACCATGGAAGAGCAGTACAAGCTCCTGCTGGGAGTAGCAGGCACACCAACAGCGCCGACCACACAGTCGTCCAGCAGCAGCACCATCACGGAGCTAGCAGCCGGCTCCATCACCATCCACGCGAGGATATCAGAGTTCAGGAGGACGCAAGCCAGATTCTGGTTCCACCAGTTCGAGGCAGTCGTCGCACCACAAAAAACAGGTAACATTCAAAAATATCTATTAGTTATAGCAAAGCTGGGGTAAGACGAATTAAGTCAGGTTAGCGATATTCTTGAGAACCCACCCGAGTCCGATAAGTACTTAGTACTTAGCACTCAAAACAAGATTAATTAACGCGTACGAAGACTCAAAAACAAAGTTCTTTTTAGGTTTTCGTTATAATTTTGTAATGGTGTCCTCGGAAGACCAGCGTTGTGGTTTTCACCTCAACATCATGCTGAGAGGAGACCAATTTGATATAATTATAAACAAATTTCTTATTGCAAAATTATTTACTTGTTATTTTAGTTGTGTTTGTATTATATCAAATAAACTGTTTTTCTTTCTTTCTTTCTTTTTTTCCTTCTTTGTTTGTTTGTTTCAGACTTCCGACGGTAGATCAGACTGTATCACCACTAATATTTGATCCTGAGACAGTTTCAATGAACATAGAAAAGATCGCACCATCTCACAATATTATGGTAAGGTAGCATGTCATTTAACTGATGAGACTTGGATTAAGTACCATAAATTCCTACTAAAAAAAAACCGGCCAAGTGCGTGTCGGGCCACGCGCAGTATAGGGTTCCGTAGTTGCGAATGACAACTTTGAGTTCACACTGTTTACACTCGCACCTCACAGTTTAACGACCAAAAACATCTAACAATAAAGATTGTATGAAATTTTACATTTTCAAATACATTTTATAAGTTGGTTGCCTATAACTTTTTAGTTTGTACTTAGTACCCACCTTTGATAGTTTTCCTTTCAACTTCAGTATATGTACTACTGCTGTAATTTTTTTCACGTTTCTATATATAACTGTTTAGCAGATAGAGGGGGGGGACACGTACCTCTAACAAAAATTTGCACTTTAAAACCAAATATTTCGGAAGAGGATCCCTAAATCGAAAAATGGTGTTCTCAACCTCACAATATTTTTGAAAGACCTACTTAACGATACCCCACACGATGGGTAAGTAGAGAAAAAAAAATTACTCCCCCACTTTACTTGTATGGGAACTACCCGAAAAAACATTTTTTTTCATGTTTTTATTCTACCACTTTTTTGCCATGATTAATATACATACCCATACCAAATTACAGCTTTCTAGTACTTATAGTCTCTGAGTAAAACCGCGGACGGACAGACAGACAGACAGACAGACATGGCGAAACTATAAGGGTTCCTAGTTTACTACGGAACCCTAAAAAATTGAACTTTTTGTTTTAGGCATCATCTAGTAAAATTAATGATGTTCTTAAGGAGTCAGATCAAATTAAAACACCATCAAGTGTGAATCCCGGGACAGTTTTAATGGAAGTAGGAAATATTGCGCCGTCATACAAAATTTGTATGTACATACATACATGCATACTTCGTATCACGTCTTTATTCCTTGCGGGGTAGACAGAGCCCAAGGTCCTAAAACCAAGGCCATGTTTAGCATGTTAGTGGGCGTTAAGGTGCCTGCTTACCGTGTGGTTCCCGGCAAAGTAGAACCACTCCAAGTCTTCCCGTGAATGTCGTAGAAGGCGACTTGGAAAACACAAACTACACAATTCTTATAAACATCATCAACAGCGTGGAGAGTTAAGACTAAAAAAAACCCTTATGATAGACGTTAAGGTGGAAAGCGGAATCAAAACGGGTTGCTAGACGCATCGCCTATAGACGTGATTCCTTCGATTTTCGCCTAATCCCTTGACCACCTTTTACGGTCTACGCGGGAAGACAAGCAGCTGGTAAATTCTATTTTATGTAATGTAATTAATACTTTGCAGATTTTTAGATTGCCTTGAATTTCTATGTGCACCTATTCTATATTGATTACTTTTTGTTTCAGGCTTCTTCTAATAAACATTACGATTTTCCCGAGACGCCGAGTAAACCACGTACTACCCAAGAAAGAAAAATAATTAAAGAAGCAATTGGAGAAGGAGAAACTAAAATCAGCTTTAAAGGAAAAAAAATACGAGCATTGCGTAAATCAAAACGCAGGTTATTGCAAAAAACGTCTCGTCTTTAAAACATTATAGCTGATTTAAGACTCGAAATGCAAATGAAGACGGAAGATTTAGACTTATTGTCCAATATTGAAGTTGAAAATGCCGATTTAAAAAAAATCTATTTTTAAAAGTCTAGAAAATATTCTGCCTCTTTAAGAAAATATGTACTAAGTTTGCATTATCTAAGCCCTAAGGCATATTTGTATGTACGTAAACAGTTTAATACATGTTTGCCTCACCCAAAAACGTTGTACACGTGGTACAGAGAAATTAACTGCGAACCAGGTTTCACCAGCGAATCTTTAGACGCCATCAGTTTAATGGTGAAAAAGTCGTCCGAAAAAGTATTAATTAGCATTAGTCTGGATGAAATGTCAATTCGACAACATCTTCAATGGGATGGGAAAAAGACTGTAGGTTACATCAATATAGGACAAAATATGGACACGTATAGTTTACCTTTGGCAAAAGACGCTCTAGTTTTCATGGCTTGGCTTTGGCTGGCATCAGGAAACATTACCAAATAATCACCATTGTTCTGTGAACTGACATGTGAATCCTAGAGGGATCTCACAGCCAGTTCGGGTCTGCTCTTCAAGCTGTGCACACGCACGTTGCTAAAATTAACTTAAGTCTTTTTGTATGATTATAAAATATTGTTAACAAGTGTTAACATAAAGTAAAGTCTCTCTGCTTTTTATAAAGACTTACTGTATTCCCACACATAACTAACGCAGTCGGCACGCGCGTATTCGGTAGTGAGTGTGTGACAAAGATCCAGAAACCTCATCTCCAGACGCGGAAAAGAACCTACAGTGGGAGCAGTCAGCGAAGGAGCAGACAGCAGCCTGAAGACGCCCAGACTCGCAACATCAAAAGCCTCCAAATTAGCAATGCTCTTGGGGTAAGCATATAACTCTATTACTCCCGAGATAACTTCCTACCTAACCTATTTCTTTTCATACGTTGCGTTACACTGTGGTGCACGAGTGTTAAGGTATCATTGTGTTGAACCTAAGTTCTAACATATTTCTGACGATTCCCGCACTTTTGGGTTACTTTTATTCAAAGGATTAATATGACTTGCGAAAAAAAGAACCAGGGTGAGGGGTCCTTCGTGGAAGAAAAACCATTGATGCGGATTTTTCCACATTCGCGAAACTATTACCGACATATGACGGTAACAAAAGGACACTAGCATTCTACATTGAAAGTGTCGAAACAGCACTAGGCTTAATTATAAATAGCAGGGACGACCAATACGTCTCCTGTCTGATTAGAAATAAATTAACTGGTAGAGCGGTAGAAACACTATCACAATGCCCAGGTGCAACAACCTGGCCTGCTATAAAAGCGGCATTACAAAGAAAATTCGGCGAATTCCGAACCGAATTACAACTAGTACAGGAACTAATACAAACCAATAGAGATAACAGTTCCTTGGAAGCTTTCGGGGACAAAATTAGAATATTAATGAGTACTTTAATCTCGTTAGAACCTAGCAAACGCGTATATTACGAGCAAATGGCTTTAGATATTTTCCTTGATAAACTCGACCCGATTACAGCTATTTCAATCAGATTAAAACACGTAGAAAATGTAGAACAAGCAATCACGGTAGCCAAGCAGGTAGAAGCTAAACTTAGGAATAGACGCCTGCAACAAAATAAAACTAACAGTCCTAAAAACCGCACCTACGTCAATAAACCAAATAATCAACAGAAATCGGGCACATTTAATAAAAACAACTAGTTTAAGAAACCTAATAATTTGGAAAACCTTGAAACCAACAAAAATAAGCTTCATTACCAAGAATTAGATGACGAGGAGGAGGAAAAACAACCCTCCGAGGGAAACCCCGAGGAAAATTATCCGGAGGAAACTCTAGACGAAAATTTTCTCTTGGAAATAGAAAAACACCTAACAACATAGTATTCATGAACAATATTCAAAACTATAATAGCCGCCTCCCTTATATTTACATAAGTGAATAAGGAGGGCGATTCTTAATAGACACTGGAGCTTCACAGTCCTTAATAAGCCCCAAAGTTTTAAATAAAACAAAACACATTTCATTAAAACGGCCCATGCCACCTCCAAACATAAACAAGTAGCGCATATTAAATGCTTTTCTCAGTTTTTTTTTTTTGCTTTTTGCTAAAAAAAACTCTATGTGGCGTGCTCACGTGTATCAAACCCACAAAATCTTTATGTTTTAGCAAAAGATGGTAAAACAAAAAACGTAGTTTATAGAAATGTACTTAATTAACACATCTATCGATATATTTTTTATGTATATGGTGCCTCTTTGTATGTATATGCGACTCTTCGCTCTTTTTGTCTTATTTAAGCTGAATTTATTAATAAATAAATAATAAACAAAACTCAGTATTCCACGTGGACGAAGTCGCGGGTACAGCTAGTTATTAATATTTCAGAACATGGAATTGATAACATTGATACATTAGAAATGCTATCCACCGAGGACCTAAAAGAATTGGTTCCACTTATTGGGCACCGAAGTAGTTCGTAAAACAAATAACAACAAAGAAAGATATGATAACAGATGCATTTGATCTTACTGCCAATGAAAACCAAGTAAGTTGACATTCACGTCGGTAAGGTATAATGTCACGCACTTTGTTAAGGAAAAATGTCTTATTGTTGATTATTATATTATATAAATATTACCTAGCCACTAAGGGGATAGTCCCGTAAGTGCTGATGCACCAATTCAAAAAACAAAAAAAAAATTCTAGGTGTGCTTCGCGAATTAAATACGCGAAGCACACCTAGAAATTCGACCAATAAAAATTAAAAATTCTAAAACTTGAGATCACAAGAAAAGATAGCACTTTAGAAGAAATTGAAAAAGACGGCGATTTTCATTTTCTAGTGAGTTTGCTGCCTGAGATAAAGTAATCAACGCCGTGCAAAAATTTAGGATCAGAAATAAGTTTAATGCAGGACTACTCGAGGAAATGGAGTCTGCAACACAGTAGCAATACTAACTATAAAAAAATATATAATTATTTCTTTGATATTATGTGAAGCACGGGACCATCGTAGATCACAAGAATTTCATAAATCAATTAGGGTAAAAGTATTAATTTTCGACACCCTCCCAAGTTATTGACACCTTAGTCGTTTTTATTAAAAAATAAGAAATATCAGCAATTTAGTGTTGCTTAGTAACAAAATAAAAACTTGTAGTTTCATTTTTTATCGAAATGGCAACACAGAACTGTCAACAAAATTAATATGGCGATAGAACAGCTGTAGTGACCCGAGCGCGGTGGAACAAAAAGAAAAAAACGGATAAAATTAAAAGTTTTGCTAAGGTAAGTCGATCAGGCGCCAGGGGTCTACTTCGCAAATAGCAAACTTCTCTTTATACCTACTTCTCTGTTTTCCTACTTCGCAAATCGCCTACTTATCAAACAGTCTATTTCGCATTCAGTCTACTCTCAAAGAGACCACTTTGCATACTGCTTACTTGTCGTGTAGCTTATTAGAGAGTACATTTCTACAGTTATTTTTGAAGAATCTAACATTTCAAATAATAATTTAAGGGATGTCAATATTTGGTGTGTACAATGTGTGAAATCCCAATTTATTGACACGTATGTCAATAATTGGCTTTTCTCATACGTTTTAATAATGATCATTTTACACTTAATTCAGCATCACACAAAGTTTTAAATGTGATTAGTTGTCAAAGAAAGTTTCCGTACAGTGTGCTACCAAATTTTGTCACGAGTGTCAAAAACGTAATTGCTAATTATGAACATGGGGTCAATAAATGGTGTCTGGTGTGTCAATAAATGTTTCTAATCTTTTGTTTTTAGTGTAAAAATGAAACTTAAGTGCAGTAGACCTAAGAAGACTGAAAAAACTAGAGACAAGATAAAAAGAAAGAAATATGATCCAGATCCATACAGGCATTAGAAAATGGTATGAGCCAAAAACTTGCGGCTAAAACTTACCAGGTTCCACGAACTACTCTTATTTACCAAATTAAAGAAAAGTCAAAAGAAGAGTTAGACCTGTACTTGTCGGATAACGTCATTCCTCGATCAGAATGCCCATTTAAATGGTGGAAGGAGCGTAAATCTTTATTTCCCGCAATAAGCAAAATTTTTATTGCCAATAGCAATATCGTCGTAACGTCTGTGCCCTGTGAACGGGCTTTTTCACGAGCGGGTTATATTATTTCCGAAAGACGTACACGTCTGACTACCTCCAAGGTAAAACAAATTATGTTTTTAAATTCAAACGCCTAACTTTTTTTTGTATATATGTAATGTAAATTTGGTGTAAATAATGTATAATACGAAATCAATGAACTTTTAAGTACGCCTGAATACAAAATTGCAATGCGTTATTTATATTTGATCAATTAATTTAAGAAAAATCAAGTAAAACCAATAAAATCATATTCAGACAGTCCTAAGCCTGTAAAGTACGAAGGAAAGTTCATTGAAAACGTTTTATTAGTAAATAAATAATCGCAACAATAAATAATGCTTTGATTATTTAAACGAAAAATTTACCATAAGCTGTTAAGCAATTAAGCTATTAAGAAAAGCTGCTTATTTAAATAAGCATAACGTTATAAGTCGTTGGCAATTTTAAGCCGTCATTCACATCTCTAACGACGACCCGACCCGACCCGACCGACGTCCGCCATCTTTCCTACTTGAGTGTTGCGTTCTCCGCTACTGTGGTTGCGTTGCGTACCATTATCAGTGCAGTTACACATATTCAGTGCCTAGTTTATAAGTATCCTTGTGGCGTTTTAGTGAAAATCTATTTGGGATCATGTCTAAGGACGACTTTGAGCCTGCGGAGACATTTGACTTAGCGGCAATACGCCGCAAGTGCGCTGCAGTAAAGGGCGTCATCACAAAGATGTACAACGCTGTAATGGATCGAAGCGCCTCTGAATTTGATCAGCAAGCGTTGCGTGTTGGGAAGAGCGCCTCCGAGCATCGTTTAATAAATGGGAGGATCTGAGTCTGGACATTGTGGCCATGGATCCCAAGGCCCTTGAGGACCACGACGTTGAAAGTACGTATCTTAACGCACTTACGCAAATTAGACGCCTTTTATCGCTATCCAAGGAGCCATTATCGTGCCAGGTTTCAAAAAATAAAATAAAATTACCGAATGTTGTCATCCCGAATTTCAACGGGAAGTATAGAGATTACCATGCATTTATAGGACTTTTCAATGCGCTCATACATAAAAATAGCAATCTAGAGAGCATCGACAAATTATTTTATTTATAAATAATAATTACTTAAGTATTAGCTGACAAAAGGTTTAATGAATCTAGTAACATACATATATTATCAGGGGCCGACGTCATGTTTCAGGTGCTGTTACCGCCTGAGCCTCGAGCAATCCAGTCCAGCCACGTGGGGCATGCAGACATCACAGCTTCACCTCTATTACTTAACACAAAGTTTGATCATATAGTTGCAGATAGCATTCACTTAGATAATATTCACTTGCAGCATTAACAACCGGTTGCCTCTTTATTTTAGGAAATGTGTACTCCTAGTTTAAACCGAACGCTTTCTGAGTTTTGGCAATACGAAAATGTTCCTGAAACATTTACAGTAGGGTGATTGCTATAATAATTAGCCTAAATATAGCTATTGGCCATCTCGACCAAACTAGAAAGAAATAAGCTTATGAATGGAATCACGAGGGTGAAAGCGATAGAAATATGTTCTGCATACAATACACTGTCTATTGTAATACGTCAGATTGACAAGAGATGGCGCTCAAATGAGCAAACTTTTTCTTTCGGCGGCAAGTCGTCAGAGAGGCCGCATGCTTGTCAAAATCTTTAGGTAAGTATTTTTTAATATTCTTCATAATTGCATTTTGTTTGCATCTTAATGTATTTCCAACACGTTTTTATAAAAGAATAGATGATAGCGTACATCGATAACAAGTATTTTCAGTGTATTTTGCAAAAGTAACCTCAAATTATTACCGGCCAATTACTATGTTTGGTATTGCTTTATTGCAGTAATTGACCGTGGGTGGCCAATAGCTAATTTTAATATTTTTTGCATATCTATTTACGATTAGGTTGATTGTACATTCAAGTACTTGCTATTAAAATCCTGACGTTCTTAGCTATTGCTATCAGTAATTAGCCGGGGGCCAGTTACTGTAATTTAATGCACGGCCATTTGGCCAATTACTAATTCCTTTGTTTATTTTTACCTAGATTGTAACAAGATGCCGAAAATACCAAAATATACGAAAGAACAGTTGGATAATGCCTTAAAGGACATTAAGGAATCCCAATAAGGGAAACTGCAAAAAAATATGGAATACCGAGAGCTACTCTACAATTTAAGTTAAAAAATCCCAATAGTAAAAATGAGTTTGGTCCAAATCCATATTTGAATATTGAAGAAGAAAAGCATTTAGAAAGATGGATTTGACATAGGAAGAAGAGGATTCCCTAGAAGTGCAGACGATATTTTGGATTCTGTCCAAAACTTTCTATTTCAAAATCCTCGAGAGACCCCTTTTGTGGAAAACAGGCCGGGAAAAGGATGGCTCAAAAGTTTCTTAAAACGTCATCCCAAAATTACGCAGAGAACAGGACAGACTGTTACTCATGCAAGTGCTTGCGTTACCGAGCATGATATACGTAAATGGTTCTCTGAAGTAGCAGATTTACTAAAAGTGTTCACGACGGCAGCCAACGGTGAAAGAATCATCGAGATCGGCCCAGCGGTTACAGAGATACGAAGAAAATAGTGATTGTGTAAATACTCTCTTTTGTATAGTCGGTTAAATCTTATCTCTTATCTTTGATAACGTGTTATGTTTAAGGTATGCTTTCATTTTTGTTAGATAGTGATTTAACGTAATAATTTTTTAGTATACTAATATGATATTTTTAGGTTTTTAGGTAGGATAAGAAATTTATTGTATTTATAGCCTATGTACCTCGAATAAAGAATTGGTTTTCTGTTGTTTTATTTAGAAATAGGACAGGCTATAGGGAATTTAGATATAGCGAACCTAGAATAGAGTTAGGTTTCCCATAGTAACTAATAGTTAGTACATGGTAAAATAGATTTTCTTTAATATTCTTGCGAAAATAGATAAAAGTTAGGTCTTAGAGTTAGGTCTAAGACTGATTAGGTCATAGGCATAGGTTTAGGGTTAGTGTTTGCGCGGGAAACGCTAGGATTAGACTGCGAGACGTTCCGACTCGCGAAATAGTATTTATAAGGCCCCCCTCTGGCGCGGGGCGAGGGGTAGACGCCGCTGCCCGCGCATTTTATAGTGGCAATTTTCCGGGGTGATTTTCTCGCGAACTAGCGTTTTCCGCACTTAGGAAATAGTGTATCTAGGTAGCCTAAGTAGAGACCTATCTAGTAGTATAAGTTTTATCAATAAATGTATAAAATTGTACGAGAAAATTGGAAAAATAAAGATTAGCAGGTAGCGGGGCGCGGGGGATGAGGTAGCGCGGCCGCGGCTATTAAAACGAGCGTAGCTCGCCGTACAGGCAGTTCAGTCGTCGGGTTCCCATCAAGAAAGAAGAAACTCTGGAAGAAAGAAGCCTCAAGATTTCTTCTACCAATAATTCTGCCTGGCCGCTCTGTCCGTCCGCCACGCCTGTCGCCCTGTCGGTGTATCAGCAAAATCGTGTTTTATTCCACCATTTTCTATCCTGTTTCTTTGATAAGGTTTCTTTGACAGTCAATCAGGTGGAATATTCGAGAATCTTCGCCCACAAGCTACAGTCCACCGTTCTACCGTGTCGTTGCTGACCTAGAGGAGTAAATAAGGAGCGGCGCCGTGTAGTATCAGACGTCGGTGCTGCTCAAAAAAGATCAGGGTTAGAAGATATTTTAGAGGATCCATCTAGGATCAATGCAGACGAAAGTGGCTTTCAGACGTGCCCAACTTCAGGTCGAGTATTTGCAGAAAAAGGCGAAAAGAATGATTATATTGTGGATAAAGGAAAAGCAAAGGAAAATATGACGGTTCTCTTTGCGGTATCTGCTGATGGTGAAAACGTCTTGCCTATGATTGTGTACCCATACCAACGATTACCTGAAAGAATAAAGCAAAGTGTGCCTGACGATTGGGGTACTGCAACCAGCAGTTCTGGGTGGATGACAGCAGATACATTTAAATATATAATTCAATATATCTTCCACCCATTTTTGAAGAAAAAAAACGTAACATTCCCAGTCCTCCTTTTTGTGGATGGACATAAATCTCACCTGACCTATGATTTAAGCGTATTGGCCCATTCCTTGGAAATCGAGATATTTGCGATGTACCCCAACGCGACCAGAATACTGCAGCCTGCTGATGTTTCATTATTTAGGCCTGTCAAGCAGTTTTGGAAATCAGCTGTTCGTGAGTGGATGCTGGAAAATGATGGTGAGGTGGTAACAAAACAAAATTTTGCCACAGTCCTAAAAAAAGTCACTGAGAAAATTAACCCCTCATGCATTATCAACGGATTTCGAGCCTGTGGTCTGTACCCCTTCAATCCCGATGCTGTCGATTATTCTAAGTGCATTGCAAAAGGCCCATCTACCGCAGAGAAATCGACAAACCAGACACTCCTGAAACCTGAAACAACAATGCCATTCAGCAAATTCAAAGAAATAGTTGAAATTGAAACAATTAATCAGTTTAAACAAATAAAGCAAATAATACCAGACATGCAAAACAATGAACACTTTTTTGTTCTCTTTCAGCTGTGGGATTTTTATAAACAAAATGAATTGGAAGTACAAATTGAAGATGAACCTGAAGCTAGAAGTAAAGATAAAGAAAAAACATTTAATGAAAAAGGACTAGAATCTAGAGATAAAGAAAAGGAGTCGGAAGAGCCTATTACTGTAAACCAGGAACAAGGGATAGTTTTAAACTTGACTCAAAATGAACTATTAGCCCAAGAAAATGAAACAACAATTGATGGAACTCAGAAAAAAACTGATCTCGATTATCTGGAAATGACTGAAACAAGGGCAATGACTATTATTACAACGGCAGAAGTACATACGCAATATACAGAAAGAACGAAAGAAAAAGTGAAAGCCACTGAGACTTGCAATAAGTTGAAAGATATACAAGAAAATTTTGATTTAATAGAAATGGAAACTTCAGAATTAGAGACAACAAGCCATACTGATCTTATCACTTTAGAAGATCTAGGTGTTCAAAATGACTTGGCTTCATACACAGTGCCAAAACAAAAAACAAATTTAAAGGACTTTTTATGGGTCCCCCCAGAGCCAGCTCGAAAAGGGAAGAGAAATGTACAGCGTTTACCATACCATATATCAGGGACAGGTTATCAGAGGATTCTAGAAGAAAAAGCTAAAGAGAAAGAAAACCTTGAGATAGAGAAAAGAGAACGCAGACTTCAAAGAGAAGAAAAAAGGGAAGAAAAAAAACGAAAAGCTGAAGAAACCAAAGCTGCTAAAATAAAGAAAAGTAAAAAAAGTATATCTTCATTCAATCAAGTCTGCAACATTTGTGAAAAACTTGTAAAGAAAAGACTTTTAGTATGCTCTGAGTGTCACCGTTCGTTCCATAAATGTTGTGTACCAAAATCTCATCAACAGCATATTCCAGATGAAGAAGGAGACAATTATCTTTGTCATAATTGTTACAGTGTATCTGAAAGTACTGACAATGATGAAAACAATGAAGAATTAATGGTGAAAACGATTCAGATGACGAATTTTTGACTAACCTTCAGGATAGACAAAAGTAGTTAGGATTAGACATCATTAACTTTCATTGATTATTATGTTTTTTAGGTGGCTTTTGATGGCCAATAGCTGTAGACTCAGGAGCCAATTACTAAATTTCGTCTGATCTTAGATATTTTTGTAAGTTATAGCAATATTGTATCTTTACATTAAAAACTATTCAAAATAATAATAAAAAATTTTTTTTGTTATTTTTTACCCAACTGAACTTAAACAATGTTCTTAAAGGGCCAATTACTGTAGCAATCACCCTAACTCATTCTGAGTACGAATTGGGTCTTGGAATTGGATCTTCCCGCACCACCAATGTTAGCATTATTACTTTCATTGTATTTCATAAAAATACTTATTACATTTAACCTTATTTTACTAGATTAAACTGTCTTATAGAGTAATCAGTAACAAAATTACACACAAAGGTTGCTGCTATGCCTAGCCCTACGACAATAATAATATTTTTTGCAGATGGTTAATAAATACAAACGCAAAACAGAACAAGCTTCGTGGGATGTGCAAACTTTGAAGCTGGCATCTTGGGATTGGTAAGAGACACCACTAGGCACAACTGGTGTCTTCACCCTCTAACGGTTAGACACATATTTTCATTACTTCAATTCAATATATAAACTAGGTGCTCGAGACTCTCTTAGAGAATTATTTAAGGACATTAATATTTTGACATTTCCCTCCCAATACATCTTTGCGAATATCATGTATGTGCGTCAAAACCTTCATTTATATAAAAAGAATTGTGATATTCATAGTAGGAACACAAGAAATATAAATAAATTAGCAACCCCAGCATTGCGGCTGCAGAAAACAAAGGGTTCATTTCTGGGTCTTGGAATACGCTTCTATAATAGAATTCCCAATGAATTGTTAGAACTATCGTTTAATAAATTTAAGACTGCTGTTAAAAATCAGCTTATAAAAAAGGCATATTACTGTATAAATGATTATTTAATAGATAAAAATGCTTGGAATTAGTCAAATATTTGTTAAATGTATGTGTAGACTTATAACTGTTCGTAGCTGTTATGTATTATGCCCTTCTGGCACGTAGGGACCAATACTGAACTGAGTTTCTTTCGGCGTATTCTTCTCAGCAGTGGTCTTTCCGAAACGCTAGTAGTTTCGATTTTGCAAAAAAATAAAATAAAATATAACAAGAAAGATAAATGACGTTCAAAAAGCGATACATGAGATCCAAAATTTGAATAAAAACTATTCATTTCATTTCATTTCATTTCATTTACAGCTCTTCTAAAGTCATAACTTCAACCACCCGAACCTTTCCATCATCCCCTGGATAGGTATTTATAACTCTGGCTAAGGGCCAGTCCAGTTCTGTACATTTTTATGTATTTGTTGCTTGTAAAGAAACGTTTGACGCGCGGCTTAATTGCCAGACGATTAGCGCGGTTTCTTGAAATTGTTACGAAATACATACATATTGTGTTGTTTTAAAAAATAACAATAACTTTAATTTGACTATGGAAAAGTTACGAAAGCAATATCCATCAAGCGCTCAGAGAGCGCGTCTGGTGGGTTTCCTTCATCCACAGCTGAGAATCGGCAATTTTTCTCCGGCATTTAGCAAAAAAATTGCGGAGTCTCGTTCCATCGCCACCGAGCTCAATGCCAAAGGCGGCGCACTTAAAGAATGGACCGAGTGGCGTAAAAAGGAAATGGCGGGTCCACACAGGCTCAAACTTTTTCCCAAACAAAATCCTTAGATTTCAAAGCAAAATCCCTTAATCATGAATCCCGCTAGGGCACAAAAATTGATCAATTCCATAGTCCAACATCATTGTCGAATAGTCCGGGAACTTTATGATGAATTGGATAGACTCCACCACCTTGAAAGTCTCTACAATATGACGAGAAAGGATGCAGGATTACTGTCCACCATCAGAACACTGTTTTAGCTGCGAAAGGAAGCAAAAGAGTGCATTTAATAGCGCCCGAACACGCTGAAAATGTGACGATTGCAATGTGTATAAGTGCTACCGGAACCACTATATACCCCCTATGATAATTTTTAAGGGCCAACGAAATAATCCTGAACTCACAGAAAATTTGCCAGCTGGAACACTTTTCAGAATAGCTAAAAAAGGAAGCATGACTCATGATCTGTTTGTCGAGTTCATCGAACACCCAGGTAGACAAGGTTCCAGGTAAATGCTCGTTGATTTTTGATGGTGCTAAATCCCACATGTCATATGAAGCTGTACAAGAAGCGGAAAAACAAAACATTGTGCTTTACTGCCTACCATCCAATACAACGCATGAGCTACATACAACCGCTGGATAAGGCGATAAATAAATAAATATTTCGTAAAACTAAATGTTGAGACTGTCAATTTATAATGGACGAAGTAACAGATCTTCTCACGACAAATAGCATTTTTATTTTTTTTGCGGAAATTATCTGAGTTCGAACATTTACAGTCTTATTATAAAAAGCGGACTAACTATTAAACCACCTCTAAGTCGGTTCTCAAGTGAAGTACTAAGGAAAATCGTATTATAAAAAAAGGTTTATCGCTTAAGTCATACATGGTCCTAGGTCTAAAGTTAAACCAACATTTCACTAGTTTAACTTATGTACTAACCTACAAACGTGGCTAAATTGACAGTTGGTTTTGTTACTAATTTTGGCGGGGTCTTTGAGTTGAAAAAATTATTTGTAAAATTTCATTAAAATAATAAATAAAAAGATGGAAGATGAAATAGATTTAATAGATTTGCATGATTTAGAAGAGCTTGAAAACTTTGAAGTTGGATTACCGCCGGCACGAAGTTCAAACTGCTTTAGATTGAGGGCGAATCCTTTTAATTTAAGTAATGCTGCATTCCGGTACAAATACCGATTTTCGAAGGAATACGGCGAAAGAATAGTGGATTTAGTAAGAGAGGATATCATTCTCGATCCTCGATGTAAGCCTAGAATTTATTGGTAATATTTTAAGATGGTAAAATTTTTGCTATTAGTTGTGAGTCAAGCAATGCTTTGAAAGAAGGAACTTTTGAGGGCAAATATCGGCTGAATGAAGCATCCTGGAAATTACCAGATGTAACAGACGGTTGTTATTGTCATTGTTTTAGAAAAGGCGTGGTAGTTCTCACAATAATTGTTAAATTGAATAAAAGAAAAGATAAAAGCCCCTGCGCGGGAACTTTCTAAAGTTACCGATCCTTTTTGGATGGCAGTAGCCCATATGCCTCGAGCGGTCTTTTGAAGGCATTGTTGCCTACAGTCAGCCGAAGGCCTTGGAATGCTTTTGTTTTAGGGCTAGGCTATTGTTTATATTTTCAAAGGTGGCGGTATTATCGCTTTGATGTTTTTCTGAGGCTGTGTGGCCCAGCAAATGGAATTACATTTGTTTGTTAAATAAGTTAGTATAAGAACGGACGGGAAAGAGCACGGACCTCTCAATTAGTAGTGTGTTTGCGTCTGCCATTGTGACAGCACTCATACTGTAATATTATTTTACAAAAGTTTTTAAGGCCGGCTACCTGCCAACCCTCCTTTGGTATATTAATTTACATTTTTTATAGAAATATTTTAATGAATTTTGATTGATTACAGATTGGAGAATCTCAGAGAAAAAATATTCATGAAGCAAAATTAAAAACGAAAAAGGAAAAAGAGCTATATTATAAGTGCGCTAAATATATGAGACAGTTATGCCAACTTAAAAACAAAACAAAAAATCTAAAAAAAGTGATGTTGAACGAGCTCACGGAAATCAACGTTTTCCTTAAATTATCAAAAAAGTTAACGCCCACATTTTCACTATTATTACATGGACAAATTAAAAACAGCAACAAAAAGGCCACTTATTACTTATTACTTATTCAATTTTAATTCATGACATGACAATGTAAGCTCTAGTCCACTTAAGTGATTTTAAATAGGTATGTCGTAGATTGTAAGTTGACGTCATTTGGAGAAAATGCGCTGTGCAGTTCGTTGCCGCTTCTTCTGCACTCCGCCTTGGAAGCGGTGTAAACTTAGCCGTAAGTAAATTAATGACGTCAACAATATTATATTTTTGTAAACTAATTGTATTTATGAAAAAAATTGACGTTCACTAAATGATATTGAAATATCTTATGATGAATAAAATGATTGACTTTGACTGGGAAGAGGTGGACTAAAGATGAAAAAATTTGCCTAAAAACTTTTTAAAAGATCTCCAACCTGTTACACGTAGATGAGGAGACTTCATTTGCCAGCCAAGCACTTTGAAAGCATTATTAAATAAAGTGCCATTTTCGGTAGGAGCTTCGGAAGCTGTGATAATGTATTAAAAAACTATACAAAAACAGCAAGTCTATCGGACAGAAAGGTTACAATTTTGGCTGGCGAGATGCACCACTTCGTCTCCTTTTGAGCCAGCGGAAAAGCTACCACCTGGCCGTAGCCTGCCTTGGCCAGAATGGAAGTGCTTAAATCGTCTCAGAACCCAAGTCGGCCGCAGCAAAGACAACCTGGTTGGGTGGGGCTATATAGAACCCAGCTGCAATATCTGCGACTGTGGTGCATCTCCCCAGACTATGTCGCACCTATTGTCGTGCCCAGCTTGCCCAGAGACCTGCACACTGGAAGACCTGTACATGGCCACAGAGAGCGGCATACAAGTTGCTCAGTACTGGGCGAGAAAAGGAATTTAACCATCGAATCGATAAGAAGAAGATCGGACAACAATTTTATATTGATGTTCGACGAAATGTCGATAAGGAGAAATTTAAATTTTTAGTTTCAGTTCCATGTCTGCTTACCATGCCTGGAGGCAGGGCTGGCTATTGTCGCAACTGTTTGTGACTTGGATGTGTGATGGATGGAGTCAACAGGCGAGCTCTAGGTATCTATCTTATGCGCTACGTCTGACCAACCGCTGATAAAAATAAAGGACAAAGAAATAATAACAATTTTTGATAATCCGGACTTGTTAAAATGCTTTAGAAATTTATTCATCAAGTACGATATACAATTAGCCACCGAAATCATCCAGTGATAAGATGGGAATAGGTACGTTAAGTTTTGAAAATGTTTTGACTAGCATTGGGCAAAATCATAGACAATATGAGAGATGAACGTCAAAAATTTAAAGAAACATGGATAGCACTATTTACCGATTCAGTGTTGTCATATGTAAATACTTAACTATCGCGCGAGCCATGCTACGGGCGCTGACAGCCTTAAATTTTTATGCAAAGGGGTCCTATCAACGCAGCGCAGACAGGGCTCTGCTCTTTGAACACTGTGTCCCAACCAACATTTAGCCGCATCCTAAAGGTGACTGATGCTCTTAGAGCTAGTTCAGACACGGCGGATTCCGCGCGGTTTCAAACAGCGCGGTTGAACCGCGCGGATCCTAATTACATTAGCGCCTTACAAATCGTTCATACCTGTCCGCACGGATTGACAATCCGCGCGGCTCCCGCCACTCAACCGCTAGAAAATGAATTCGCGCGGTCGCCGCTCGGTTTTATTTACTTGACGTACCTAGAGGGCGTTCAGTTGCTCCGCGGAAGCCGCGCGTATCGGACGGTGACAATGGATCGCTTCGACACCGAGCTATTCATCGATGAGGTGGAAAAAAGACCTGCTTTGTGGAACATCCAATGTGCAGAATATTCTAACAAAACGATTAAAAACGGAGCTTGGCAGGAGCTGGTGGAGATTTTTGGAGAAAATGAGGATTCTTTGGAAAAGAAGGTTCTTTTTGGTCAGTAGACATTTAATTATACATTTTACCAGGGTAGTTTACATGTTTTGTAATAGACAGTCCACCCCAAATAACTGAAATGTGTATAACGTTGTTTGGCGGTACGTAACGAGCGCGGGAAAACTATCACGTTACCACAGTAACGTATAGCTATTAACTGTAATATGTACAACCCACCACCGCGACGCGCCATCTTGAGTTTAGTTATTTGGCGCGAACTGTAACAATTTTAATTTCATATTTTCGTGTCTTGCCATTCTACACGACCCTCATTCACAAAGTAATTAGCATATTTGTCTCTAATGTTTAATGATGATGGTGTACCCCTTCCTGCATGTAATGTAATAAGATTACTCATTGGCGCAGTATGTAAAGTATCTTCATACTGTATACCATCTCTAGTTCTAACAAAATTGTGTAGCACGCAACAGGCCTTTATTATGTCTTCGGCAAAGTCTATATTCACGTTTATAGGCCTATGAAAAATGCGCCACTTGTTTGCCAGAATTCCAAAAGTGCATTCAATAAAACGTCGAGCTCTTGATAACCTGTAATTAAATATTTTTTTTTCGTATGATAGCCCTTTACCTGCATAGGGTCGCATTACATTTTCGGATAAACCAAACGCTTCATCGCCAACTATGACGTATGGCAATGGTTTAGGATCTGTTTCAGATATTGGTTTAGGTTTTGGTATGTGTAATGACTTTTCTATTAACCTTTTATAAAATGCTGAATTTTTAAAAATTGCAGAATCACTACTTTTTCCGTAAGATC
This sequence comes from Rhodophaea formosa, assembly GCA_963082605.1. Classification (NCBI taxonomy): domain Eukaryota; kingdom Metazoa; phylum Arthropoda; class Insecta; order Lepidoptera; family Pyralidae; genus Rhodophaea; species Rhodophaea formosa. Next base: position 12,309,161 of record OY720229.1, on the reverse strand, counting down.
CGATATCTATGAAAGTAAAACAATAGTTACTATCACAAAGTGCCAACAGTACTATGGAAAAAAAAGTTTTGTAATTATAATACAAAGAACCCGAATCTTTGGGTTTTGTAATCCTTATATGCTTGCCATCTATGGCGCCTATGCAATTGGGAAAATTTGCATATTTTTCAAAATCTTTAGCTATTTTCTTCCATATATCTTCGCTGGGTTCAGGCATGACGTTTTTTGTGACTTTTTCCCACAGAGCTTCACATACTTCACGGACAATTCCTGTGATTGTAGATTTGCCAAGACGAAAGTTGTAATGTAGTTCTCCAAAGGAACAACCAGTACCCAGATATCTGAAAAATAAAATATTAATCTGTATCGTTTTGAAAGTCTGCCGGGTCCGCTAGTTAAAGCATAATGAGTGTCTTGAATTACCTAACCGCTACTGTATTTATATTTGTTAAAGATAGTGATTTCTGTTCCAGGTGTATCATTACAAAAAAAATGGAAGAACATCCGTGATGCTTATAATAAGGAATTCAAGAAAGGCAAATCAATTCCTTCTGGTTCTGGTGCATGTAAAGGTTCAAAATACATGTATTTCGACCGGCTTTCTTTTCTTCAGAAGACGATAGAAAACAAAGAAACTATCACAAACATAGATGAAGCCAAAAATGAAGAAATTCGGAACATTGACCAAAAGCTAGATAATTTTGTAAATGCACGTGAAATACAACCGGTACCCAATAAAAGGAAGAAAACTAAAATTACTTCAGAAGAGCGATTGGCTGACATATTAGAAAATAGTATTGAATCAAGAGATAAAATACAAAGACAGATACAAGAAAGTATGTCAAAGCAAGATGATGATGATAAACTTTTTTGCATGTCATTGTATAAAGAGTTAAAGAAAGTTCCAGAAAATAAACGATTGGCTACTAAAATTGAATTGCTCCAGGTAATACAGAAAGGGCAGAAATTACCATCGCCTATTCATATCACGAGCCAGCAAAACACGCCTAATGCAGTATTTTGGCAAAACCAACAATATTCAAACCCACAAGGATATTTCACTGGATATTCTACAATAGTACCAGGAGAGTCTCCATCGCCTTTATCATGCAATAGCACTGACGATTCACAGTCTTCTATAGTACAAAATATATATTCTGACGTATAAAATAAATATCTTACCTTAATGTGATCACGAGTTTTTCTTCTGGGGACACGCTTGACCTCATATGGGTATCATTAGATTCAATTTGTTTACTTATCATTTCTAATAATTCATCAAATGAATTTATCGACATTCTCAAATAATTGAAGAATTTTGGTTCAAAACTTCTTAATTTTGGATATAAAGTCTGAAACTGACCATGAGTAAACCGATCGCGTAATATTGGATGCACCCAATACTGCCGTTTCTTCTTTCTTTCTTTTTTACGGAGCAACAAGTACACACATATTGCTTCTTCGACTTCCATGATTGGACTGTCACCCTATGCGAATAACGGCACTCCGCATGTACATCCGCGCCTGTCTGAACACTTGCGTTTAGAACCGCGCGATTTGCATCTGCGCGGAATCCGCCATGTCTGAACTAGCTCTTAATGCCCGGGAAATATTATTGCGCCATATACATTTCCCTTCCAGTCAAAGAGAAAGAGAAGCCATAATGGCACATGGCGTATATACTTAGTTCTTCTTTGATGAATTGACGGAAAAAAAGAGTTTCGTAACGATTACAGAAGATGAAAGTGACCTTTATGACACTTACATGGAGTACTTAGAAAATAATGGCAACGAGTACACACAACGTGTTCTCGAATACATTGCAGGTTTTGTGGCGAGAAAGTTGTCAAAGTCCATTAAATGTGACCTGTGTTTAGCGGTATTGATTGGAGAAGAGAACCCTGATAGCCTTATATATCAAAAGTCGAGAGGTGGCTTAGTATACGCATCTGACGGGGTAATCGATGTAGTAAAAAAAACTGAAAGCTTAATTAAACAACACCTTACAAATCAGAGTAGACCTGAAAATTATTATTTATACATATATAAGTTTTTAAGCGATTATTATGACACAGGAAAGATTTTTATATCTAGTGATTTTGAACACGATTCTAATCATAGATTGCTTTTAATAAAAAGCATAATGAAAACTTTTATTGATCTGAGATTTAGGTATCACGGCGTCAAATCAGAGAAACAGAGAAAATCTCGTTTAGGAATTATTTGAATAAATAATTAATCTTATTCAGGAATGAATAACATATTATTTCATTTTTTTAAATATTTTTTTCGTCATTGTAATTATTTGTGATAAATGTAAAAAAGATAAACTGCCCTTTTATTTAAATCCTTTTACAGCACAGGGTGGTCAAATTTTAATTAATCAAGGCCAGGTTAAGCAGAAAAAAACATACATTTATAGATTGAAGTTTTTGTTCGACTGATTAGTTTGACTGTTGAACTAGCGAGAATTTCTTTTCCCATTAGTTTGACTGTCGCTCTTTAAAATATTTTTTACGTTCGCATCGATCCCGCGGGAGCAGTACATTTCTTCGGGAAGAAAGACAGTCCATATCTGAGGTCCATATCGTTCTTCTCAGTATGGATAATAGATGTATGTACATCTATTATCCATACTGAGAAGAATATATATATTTCATTGTGACAAGACAGAAAGCTAAAAAGAAAAAATAATCTCGCCAGTTCGAAGGTCGAACTAATAAATATAAACGGACGAATCACAGTTTGAGCTAGCCCCAAAGTCAGTTCGAAACTCGTGTGAGATACTAACACAACGATACCATATATTTAACAAAAACATATATAGATAAATATCCAAGACCACAGATAGGTATAAGGTGTCCAAGCCAAGACCCAGGTCAATCCGAAAAATATTATTTTCGATCTTAACCTGCCGGGGATCGAACCCGGTCCCTCCACGCCACAAGCAAGCGTGTTAACCACTGGAGGTAGTCAACTAATGATAAGAAAAATTCTCAGTAGTTTGATAGTCGACTTAAATAACTATATCGAATGAATCAAAGTTATGTCAAACGATTTTCGATGTAAAACACGGGGTCGATATCCATAGTTCATAGTAGCGTTGTTGTCTCCTTTATATAGCAAAATTAATCAATAGTCCATTCTATATCAATAAAATCGACTTTGTTTTATACTGGTGTTAAAATCGCCTGGCGTAACCGATATTGAATGATACTGATGTGATGAACCAAATAGCCGAAGGCGCCACCCGGTGCGCGCCGGTGTATCGATATATCGACGTTTTTGTTGACATCCCTACTGAAAGACGCCATATTATTTAACACATTAGTTGTAGGTATGCACGTTTTTTTTTGTAGGTATTTCTCGTCCATAGGATTAATAGGTCAAGGATCCATCGTAAAACCGAAATTCTATTTCTATTGTTATTAAAAACCTAATTATGAGTTCCATTCGTGCTAGTGTTTGAACTTTTGTATCCAACTTTTCACGAGAAGTCATATATAAACAATGACCACTGCACCTTCAACACCAACTGGTGGACGGAAAAAGACGATATTTGGAAGCACTACATAGTTGTTCCTGATGTGGGTTTGATGAAAACCAATCGAGTTAAATGTCGAATATGTGATAAGGAGGTGGTTGGGCTGGTGGCAAGGCTAAAAGCACATTACAATATGTGCAAAAATTCTGAAAATAGTGTAACATTGGCTGACAATTCAGACACAGATGAGTTGTTGAAACGTAAGTTATATAGTTAATAGATAAAGTCTCCAAAACAAGCGTCACTGGCAGACTGGATAAATTAAGTGCTGCCCGGTTGGAACTGGTACAGCTGCAAATGGAAACTACGAGGAAGCAACATCAGTTTATAGAAGATGAACACAAATTGAAAATGCAGCATCTTGCTAATGACGAGGCAAGAAAGCAAGAAATACACAATTTGCTGGTACTAAAATTAAAAAACAGTAGCGGACCAGTTTCAAACGACATGATTTAGGGGTACCTGTTGCAACCCGGTTGTTGCTTACTTTATGTATTTATAAGATTTTGGTCCCTACCTAATTATAATTATATACCTATTAAGAAAAAAATAAAGACTTGTTCATACTATTAATAGTTTTTTAATTACATATTACTATTAATTATTAAGGAATTAAAATATCCTAACATTATATTTCTAGTTAAGTGCCTCTCTTCTACAGTGGGATTGGCAATGATGGGATCAAATTCTGGTGGTGGTTGAATGACTACTTCCGGATCCTTTGGTGGTTCGTCTTCATTTTTCATTCTTGCCAAGTTATGTAATATTGCACAGGCTACAATTACATCTTGTGCAAGTGGTAGTTGACATCTTAACCCAATGCTTAACATTGGGAAGCGCCGTTTCCACACACCAAAGCATCTCTCTATTACGTTCCTTGTTCGTATTTGCGATTCATTATACAAACTTTGAGCATGAGTATTTGGGTCTTGAAAAGGAATCAATAAATAATTGGTTTGTTTATATCCACTATCACCGAGTACAATTCCATTGTCAAATTCACCATTCTCAAAATGGAATTTTGCTGCTGAATTTGCAAATATATTACTGTCATGGCTGGAGCCAGGCCAACGTGCTACTATGTCTTGAAACATTAAATCTGATGAACACATGGCTTGAACATTGAATGAGAAAAAGCCTTTCCTATTTCTAAATACCTACTGTCTTTACACAGAAATATACTTGGAATAATTTTTCTCCACACAAAACGTCAGAAATTTTTGGTTTTTTGTCCATAACTCACCGAAAACTCAACCGATTGGAGCGGGGCAAAGACCTACAGGTAGGTCTCGTCAAGACGCTTTTGATGATATATAACACCACACTGCATCCAAAGATTTTTACACTTTTCACAGCCACGTGGTTTTTGAAAAATGTAGGCTAACTTCGCGAGTTTGAGGTCTAAAAATCTGAAACTACACCAAATTATGGGCACCAACAATACAAACAAAATAGCAGTCTTAAAACGAAAAGTTCCCGATATAAAACGAGACTTATAGGCGATGAAACGAAATTTTTTGAGGTTATGTTTCACTATTTTTTCTCCCGATTGTCCGATCGGTAAAATTCTTTCGGAATCCGGAAGGGGGCACTAGCGCGAAAATTTTGACGTATCACTTGTCACTGTATCACAACTTTTACCTATTTTTCCGAATTTTTAAGCGCGGAGCGGCTAAATTTCTTGACGCTCGGTAGCCAGAAGCTGAAATTACTAAACATCCTTGTCCATTGGTTTATTTCTTCTTACATATGACATTACACCTGCAGACTTGACGCCTTGATGACTCAGAGCGTTTTGCGAGGGAATTTTAAAATGGTTGATAAACACTGAAAATGATCCATAATAATATGAATACTTATATGAAATGTTTGCCAAATATAATTCGAACATGGGTGGAGTGGACTCCAAGGAACAAAAATTATCTATGTTCCTTTTGGAAAAAGAGGTAAAAAATGGTACATAAAAGTGTTCAAAAGTAAATACTAGTGTACTTGTTGCAAGTTTATTTATCCTAACTATCCTAACTAATATTATAAATGCGAAAGTGAGTTTGTTTGTTACGCTTTCCCGCCGTATCTACTGAACCGATCTTCATGAAATTTTGCATACACATAGGGTAGGGCACTAAGAAGGACATAGGCTATGTATTACGCGAGCGAAGCCGCGGGTGACAGCTAGTTCCTTATAAATGTCGCGACCGGGATTTCACAAAATAGGTGTCAGAAGTGGGATGGTTGGCTCTTTTTGAGAGATTAGTACTATTAGTAGATAAGTATTCTATGTATGTATTGACCAATCAACAAACAACGCATCTCCTAGACGTGCACTCATCCTTCTGCAACTTGCAGCACCGATCGAGAGCGACGAAATAGAGGAGATTCCAGACCTTGTGCTTGTACCTGAGGACTTTGGAGATGAGGAGCAGATAAAGAGGACACCGTCCGAGCCGCCGCCACAACCACCACAACAGCCGCAACAGCTGCCACAACAGCCGTTCTACCAGCTGTCGGTGTACAAGGGGTACACACCTGCGTCACCGCCACCGCCGTATTATTCTGTCTTCGCGACAGAACATGCGCACAACCCTTTCGGCTGCACAACGTGTAATCGCTACAACTTACATTACTTCGGGTTGATGTTTCTTCTGCTGGCGTTCACGTAAGTATATCTCATTTCTGTTTTCTTGTTCATTCAATTGTTTTAGTTTTGGCTTTGATTTATACTGTTTGAATCTTGTAAATTTTAGTTACATTTTAGTTATCCTTTAACATGGATGAATACAGTGAAAACGGGTCCATAGATTCAACTCCTACTATATGACTGCCGTCATACCGAAAAAAGACGCATCTGACATTTTTTGTAAAGCAAAGCAAAAATAAATGTATGTAAAATATTTTTTTTTAGAAACATTTGGTTATAGCCGAAAAAATGATAAATCTATCCGGACTGCCTTAAATACCGAAGTCAATACAATGCCGGTTGATAGACGTGGGACCAATCCGAACCCAAAAAAGTTGGATGAGACTTTAATCATACAACATATCCAGTCCTTTAATCCATCAATTTCGCACTACAGACGAGAGCACGCACCTAATCACCAAGGAACCAGTCACGGTTACCATGGCGGATGGAGTTAGAAGACGTCAAGAAATCCTCTCCGTCAAAGTCCCCGTAAATATATGTGATCGAGTCATACCTTCGAGCAACACGGAAGGGAGTAGCCATACGCTGCATTCCCCTCTGTCAAGGTACAAGCCAAAATTAGGCATATGCATGTCTATGTGTTAGTTGTGTGACTCATCTGTACACAAATTATTTTTTCTTTTTTATGTCATTTTTTGTGACAATGTCATAATTACTATCAAGTGACAGTTTAAGTTTTGTATGTAGGTGTGCGGAACTAAACTTGTGTGCACATTTCCCCCCGCAAAAAACGCCAGAAAAATTGTCATAGTAAATTGTCGCTTTGCCCACTCCCTCCGTCCGGTACGGAGGCCGTGTTGCTCGAAGAGTCATACCCACCACGTTCATCGTGTTACCGGAATCTCGGGAAAATAAAACACTGCTTGGTGACAGGTTCATACAAGGCACGGGCATGGTGCTGGATGTGCCTCAGTTATGCTGGTACTTCTTTGATCGTCCAGCCAGTATTTACGACCTGGATCCAGAGGACGAACAAGAATATTCCCACCAACCCGGTATCAGAAGAAATCAACACGCAGTTACACCAGTTAGCGCGGAACGTCGAAACCAACCGCTTCCTTCGGCATCATCGTACTGTGGCCCAGCAGAAGCAGATGAAGCGCCAAAGAGACGCCGCACAAAAATCTGATGAATGGTTCTCGTATCTTTGCATAGTTAAATTTGACGTTTTCAAACAAAACGAACAAAAGGGCCATCCGCCGCAGTAGAATTTGAGACTCATCAATATCATCCGGTTTCTAGTAAGTTAAACATCGTCCGATAACAGGTGATGGTAGCTCTATGTAGTACTAAGGTTCAAATCCGCGACCCTTTGATTCAGATCCAAACTTTGATTTAAGCAACTCTAGATCTGTTCCATATGTAGGTTGTACTTAATATAGGTATATTTTGTTTCAGAAATAAGAAGGTACCTAATAATACCATTCAAAATTGTGGAAACTATCGAATGAGGTGACGCTTGGCTTCCTGTTGTACCAAATCAGTGGGAATGCAATGAACTGCAATACCTCAAAAAGTTAAAGATAGTCGATTAGTTAAAGATGAAAATTCGAAACCGCGGTCATATTGGCCGGTTATGTCATGCAAATTAAAAGATTGGCAATATAGTATGATGAAGCTGACTACGAGCTGGACGTTATGTGTGAAAACTGTGACACGTACTGAAACGGAGTCGATCGTGAGTGATCGAATTAAATGATTTGATCACTACCCTTGTTCGGATCTCAAAGAACCGTTCGCCGACGCCGAGAACGGAGCCCACCGCCCGTTCCGTTAAATAAGGTTAGGAGATTTGTCACACAAAATTGGGAAATTACGCGAAGAATGCATGAACACGGCTGATTTGATGTTAATTCTTAATGAGCAGTTTGACTGTGTAAATGTAAGCTACAGCAAATTTGAACAAGCAAAAATATATACAGAACTTTCCCTAATCACCGCATCATAAATAGTGCCCTCCGGCCGTTTTGGCAACCAAGTTTCGCAACCAGTTGTTGAAAAAGAATTAACATTCTTGTTACGCAACTAGTTGCCTAAAAAGAAATTATATTCCTGTTTCACAACTAGCGTTTATATTACTGGAGTTTCGCAACCAGGTTGCCGAAAAGGAAATAAATGTATTTGTTTACAACTGGTTACTAAATAAGACTTGTATTTCTTATTTCACAACTAGCATGGTGACACTACGTGTCACCTAGAATATTCTAAAATCAAACAGACTTTTTAATAATACCTATATACAGAAGTTCAATGGTGCTATTTAGAAATATAAATGTATATTTGACATCTTTGACATCTGCTCCATATACAATTTATATTCTTTGTATTCTGCAGTGATGCACATAAGGCTATCTAGTATTTATTGCTAATAATAGCGACAACGATTAATCAAGTGTCCAGTGATCACACTATTATATATCGGACGGGTATTCATAATGTCTACTTCAAATGTATATCCCACCCGTGATATTATATTTATTAGTACGAAAAGAGGAGGAGTGTCAATGCTGTACAATGATCGCCAATATCACCGAAAAAAGATTTATGTTAATAAGAACTCGTTCTGGAAATGTTTCACAACAAAAGGATGCAAAGGTAATATCACTTTAAACAGTCGTAACGAAATTGTGAATCATAGTGCACACATACTGGGTTGTTTGGGTGACAGCGGTAAAAATATTATTAAAAAGAAAATGGATGATCTCAAACGGAAAACTAGTAGCAATTTTGAATCGATTCCCAAACAATATAATGACATGGTTCGTGATTTAAAAAATGATGGATATGATATAATAGCTGATGTACCAAAATTTAATAGTGTGAAAACTGGGTTATATGCTGAAAGAAACAAAGTTGTTGGTGCTAAGAAATTACGATTTGCACGTGCACTTGACGTGACAGTGCCAAAGAAGTACGAAAAAATGCTACTTTGTGATTATATTGACGAAAATAAGGATTTAAGATTGATTATTTTCTGTAATGATAATATGAAAACGGAAATTAAGAATATTAGCCACTTTTTTGCTGATGGCACTTTCAAGAGTTGTCCTAAGGGGTTCCATCAATTGTTCACGATACACGGATATGATGATAAAACTCACATAATTACCCCTATATTTTATGCCCTTCTACCAAACAAGAAAACAGTAACTTATAAATTGTTACTGAAATTGATCAAGAAGCAGATTTCTGATTTCCAACCAGCTAAAATTACACTCGATTTTGAGGTAGCTGCTATAAATGCCTTTCAGCAAACATTTCCTGAAATCATCTTTAAAGGCTGCTACTATCATTTCAATCGCTAATTGTGGAAAAAAGCGAAATCCCTGAAAATAACTACAAGAGTATTGAAAAGACACGTATCAAGATGTATCAGGATAGCCCGCTTGCCACAGAGTGACATAGATGAAGGATATAAATATGTTATTGGAAGAAGCCCTAAGGACACTAAAATTAAAAAGTTCAACAAATATTTTCAAATTCAGTGGTTTAAAAAACAAGATTTCGGCAATTGTTCTTGTGCAAATGAAATAATCAAAACTAATAACAACATTGAAGGTTGGCATCGCAAAATTAACGGTTTTGTTGGACGGACACATCCTACTTTAGCACATTTACTAGACGTGTTAGATTCTTAAAAATCATCGTACGATTTAAAAAAACAACAAACAAGAAAAAGAGGGAATATGCGGAGATAGATCAGGAAATTGAGTCGGCGTTAAACGATTTACAAAAAAAAGTTATTTCTGTCGGACATTGCATAGAAATCATAAGCCCTTTTGTCATACCTTGGTGAATGGATGGTAATAGATAAAAGAATATTAATGATTAAAAGATAATAATAATATTAATATTAATATTAGTGATTTAGTTGAGAAATTCAGTAACTTTGTGTTTTGTATACTAGTAGTAATAATAATTGTTTTGTATTTGATATTTGCCTTTTATTAATATGTAGACTAAATATTAAACCAGAAAGCACACTGTCATGTCATGATTCAGTTGGTTCGAATGTACGGAACTAATTTGATTTCTAGGCAACTAACTTTTTTTTATTCCTTACGGTTTTTTAGGAATATTTTATAAATGACAATGACAGCTAACATATATCTGACAGATATTATTTATCTGGCGATTGAAAAACCAGCCCTTAATAAATAAAAATATTAAATCATGCACCTAAAGGCTAAGTAAGTGAGACCTATTCTTCTTTGGCAACTAGATGTGAAACAGGAATATAATTTCTTTTTAGGCAACTAGTTGCGTAACAAGAATGTTAATTCTTTTTCAACAACTGGTTGCGAAACTTGGTTGCCAAAACGGCCGGAGGGAAATCGAAACTGCAACTAATTCAGATTTCACATTAAATTTTCCTAATACAACTAATACAATTCAATAATGACATGCTTTTAGATGACAATAATTTGCCCTTGGTTTATAATTTTCCTGATTCTTCTATACTTAATGAAAATTTGATTATAATACCATCAGAAATTGAAATACAATCAACTAGTGAAGATTTGGTCACAGATAATATTCTTGGAAGTAATTCTGCTGATAGGACAGATGAGATTATAGCTTCACAAAACGGAATTATTTCTAATGTAAATAATATCGTACCTGATCCACCAATATCGGACAAAAGCGACAATAAAATTGTACCCTACTCTGATACAGACTCAGATTCGCTTGTAGGATTAAAAGGAGTAAAAAACGAATGGGTTAAAGGAAAGAATAAAAAGCGGAGACAAGATGGAAAATCTTACTAGGGAGAGAGAAAAAAGAAAACAAATGGAACTACAACAAGCCGAAAAAAGTTCCATTAAATCGAGATGATCTTGTAAGATTGGAAAGTACAGTACTTTAAAATGTGAAACAGTAGATGAGATGAGGGGTGAAAAAAAACCCTTGTCAACGAATGGGTATTAATCGTTCCAACAGCTCGACCACAAAATCGAAACACGAAAGAGACAACAAAGAGAGCTAAAATTTTCATTTACAAAATATTTGTCTGTGGATAAGTAACTCTGGAATGATTGAATTATTCATTGTTTGATAGCGTATAATTGAGATGATTTTAGCTATAATTTACAAAATATCAGTCTAGGAGTTTGGAAACTACATAGCTGACAGTTTTTAAACTCAATTTCTTACTTGAAAACTAGATTGTGACGGCCTTCTTTATGTGCTGGGCGGTTTTTAATTTAATTCCTTTTTAATTTTGTGATATTGAAATACTGGCACGTGATAAAACAAACAAATGTAGGTACATTTACTAGGTATGTATACAATTTGTTAACTATGAATAAAATAGCAACTACGACTATTAATTAGGTAAGATCCTTATGTTGTTTAAGATTTTTTTACTATATGTATATAGAGTATAGTTTTCTACTTTTTATTTCTGTTTGTTTGACAGGATTACATTATGTTGTAATACTTCGTACTCCTGTATTAATAATTATGTTACACACTTAATTCATTCATCCTAATCACTAGTTTTATAGAAGAATTACTTCAGCTTATTAAACAAAATTTTTCTCTATTGTTCAGATCCAAGCAAGCGAAGCCAAGACTGCAATCGAAAAAATCCGCAGCGCCTAGTAAGACTGGTTGGCATGACAGCGATTCCGAAGACGAAGTCTACAGTGAGACTGTCAGGAGCCCGCAGACCCTGCAGTCCGTACTAACGCGGCGAGTGGCGGACGGTGTCGTGAGGCGTGCAGCCGACCTAGACGGCGATGTTTTCGTGGATGTGAAGGTGCACAACGCCGCGGATATAGCTCTCGTTATCCTAAAGATAGGTGAGAGCACGCTGTCTTAGCGTTAAAGTTTGGGTGACGCTCCTGAATTGCGCACACTTAAAGATTTTTTAATGACCCACAACGGGTGCTTGATAAAGAGAAATACATGTCTTCAATGGGCTGACCAACAGTGGCGGCCGCTCCTTCAGTGCACTCGTGCACTGCACTACCAGATTTTTATGTATTTCCCTATTTTTTTTTCGACACAATTATTATTTATCCAAAAGTATGTAACTTTAATTACACACTGAAAAAGAAAATATTTTCAAACAAGCTTGATCTTTATTACCTAAAATTTAAGACTCATTTTAGCTAAACTAAAAATTGGGCGAGCGCTTTCAAAGTGCGCACGAAGCGTCTCCATAGAAACTATATGGAATGAGACAGAAATGCTCCGGCAGGTGAAACGGAAGATGATCCGTACTCAATGTATGAGAAAAATTGAAAAATCGGGTCGCCGCACGAGTCCCGAATACTCCCGAACGGGCTCGCTCGGGCGGCATCGGCCGGGGTGTCTCGCTCGCCCGTTGAAGATTTTTGTTGCGACGGCGTGTCCTTGACCTTACTCAAATCAGTTTGTTTGTTTTATTTCGCACCTGTGACACGGTGTGATAGATAACGCGCGCGAAATTACCCAATAATTATTCATAGTTATGGTTTACTACTTTGTGTGTGCTTCAAAATGTAGTGGTTGAAAGTGGCTTCAAAGTGTGTTGTTAATGGGATCATTTGAACAAGAACTAAAAAAGAAAATAGGCTATGGCTTATTTAGGCGGTATGCCGCCTAATCTGTTTTTTGAAACCATCTTCTCGTGCTTTTCAACCTGAATTAGTTAAGTACCTAGTTATTAGAATATTCATTAGCGCGCAGCTCCTCTCACTAAACCAATGGTAAGTCAAGATGATGATATATTTCACTGCGTGTACATAAGTACGTGATACTTTTTATACAGAAATGGTTTTACAATATGCATTAATATTAACAAGAATTGTACCTAGAGTAACTGATTATGTATACTGTACAAATATTATTAAGTAGGTGCATAGGGGCAGTCGACTACAAATAATTGACGAACGTACGGCATTTCAATAGGTCGTTTTGCTTTTGAGAGACAGTAGGTAAGCAGGTGAACCACCACTCCTTGAAGTCACGAGCCGCCACTGCTGACCAAGTAGACATTCCTTTGCCAGAAAAAAAATGCTTTACGTAAATTGCGAGACAGCTTTCTATTTGTCATTATACCTCCCGGAAAACTAAAATAACGGATTACTTAATTTTTTTTATATAAATGTAATGTTTATAGATGAATAAATGTGGGAAATTTCAAAAGAGTATTAGTATTACTTCATAAAAATACCCTATAATTCTCTGTATTATAATCCGAACGGTGGGTAAAATTTCGGAGTTCGGATTAAAGAGGTCTTGCTGTATATTACAAAAGGCAGCTTAGTTCTTTCGAGTTTAATATTCATGTGCTTGCTCATTCCTCATTTTATTTTTTCGTATACGATGAGAGAATTGGAAAAAGGATCAGATGATACAGCCTCTCATCTCTTCCATTTCATATTTTATAAAATTAATGTACAGACCAAGACTCGTAATTTTCTGTGGGGGAGTCAAAACAAAAATAACACTATCTTTAGAATGTTACATTACATATTTCACTGTAACAGTAGCTTAGAATCAGTCACAATTATATTCCCGATAATAGGTCACTCATACATGGAATGCGACCGAAACGTGGCTTACTAAATCAAAAGACTAGGATTGAACTCCCTGAAGAATGGGCTGAACACGTGCGTGGAGCTCGACAGAGACCGAAGCCTTTCAATGTGATCGAATGTTCACAAGATGCATTCAAAAACTGGACTGTATTTATGAAACCGTTTTACATAAACATTGTCCTTTTCCAAAAAGACCTGTGCGTGAATTTAGAGTCCATAAAGAACATCCACGACTCATGTTTTATAGAAATTTTAATAATAGTCCATGGGAATCAAGTGTGAGCAATAGACCAGCTTCATTGCGGTCTATGAAGGCAGGCATTAATTAGGGAGAGTACAAATTACCTGGTTTTGCTTATAAAAACAAGCTGCCTCTATCAACAGCAAAATATAATGACCTGCAGTTTCTGAAAATGTTCTGCAGACCTGAAACGAAACGTTATTATGATCAACTTCCACATGCTGCAAATATTAAAGAAGCGAAAGCTTATTAAATCAATCAACCAATTGAGACTCCTATACTTATTGACTGATATCTCGGTCTGGACAGTGATCATAGTCCTAATTTCTGAAGACTTGCATAAGATTATATATTTTTTTATTAGTTAATAATCTAAATAATCAAAGTATGATTATCAACAAATGTTCTTTAACCTTTGTAATAAACATTTTCTTATTTTCAGGTCAGAGTTTTTTTTTATAATTTTAAAACAATACGCAAAGGACATTCATCATTATTGCAGTGGACCCTTCATATTTCATTAAAGAAATATAATATTTAGATAAACATCCAAGACCCAGGCCATGTGGTCTCGACGCCTTAATCATACGATTTGTTATCAGAGACTCGCATAGATGGCGCCACTCGAAACTACACAACACTGTATCTACCGTATTATAAGAATATAAAAACATGTTTCACAAAATGTATCTTATTAAAAATCAAAACAATATTTTAGGCATAATATTTTAAAATGACACCGTATATTTAGTAAGTTAAAGGTTAATCCAGATTACCGCCATCTAGTATCGAGTAGCAAGCAACTCTCCTGCGCCATACATTCGCCTGCTTTTCGCAACCTTAATTTGGTACAATATTTTTGTATGAGGTGGGCAGTCTATTACGTTAGTATTATATTGTCTTTGCCCAGGCCAATCTTAGAATAATTATTTTCCGTCATGACCTAGCCGGGGCCGAACCCGAGATCCCAATGGCGTAGGCTGGCATGTTAACCACTGCGCCATAGAGGCTGTCGGAGGTATCGTGTAAATTGGGGTGTCAGTGCAGTGGTTCTCCCTAACCCATCCCACGCTACAACGCCCACGCAGCAGCAGTTTACATCAGAGGCGCCTAGATGGCGATAAGCTGAGTTTAGAACGCGCTATGGTTATTTTTTCCCGAACAACCCATAGCAAAAGAAGTACTCTTACAAAACTTAGCATTGCTTTTTACTTTTGTATAAAATTTTTGGAGAGTTCTTCAGGAACTCACAAATTGGGCCTGTACTTTGTTTCTTTACCATGCATATTAATGCATCGACCGCAAGCAAACATTCCATATGAGTCTCCGTTTCGGCTGAAGTCATAAGTCCTTTCGTTTTTAGATTTTCTCCTTTTTTGTACTATATGACCTTGCTACCTGCAAAACTTCATGATTATGGGTCGACGGGAAGTACCTACAGGTTTTGATTTTGTGAATGTGCAAAAATTTGCAAAATATGCGACATAAACAGATATATTTTTTAACTGCGTTGACTTTAAAGTTTGATTTTTGCACACCTTAAAGGGACCACAGATCTTAACATGTGGTATCAATTAAGTTGATAAGATACGCGTCAACTTATCAACTTGAAATTGATACCACGCGGGACACCTGATGGCAAGTGATCACCGCCACCCACGAACAACTGCAACGCCAGGGGTGCGAGAAGAGCGTTGCCGGCCTTTTAAACACATACAACATAGAATTCATTATTTTTATATTATAACAAATTAACTGTGTTTATGATACAAATGATACGAACAGGAATCAACGCTGATATTTGTCAAAATGTCAGTCAATGGGCTAAAGCTCCGTTGCCCATTTACTGTCTTCTTATCAAATATTATTTGTTTCAAAACAATATCAATAGTTAATACAAAACGCAGTCTCAAAAACCTCTTTCAACACTATTGTGCTTTAACACCTTCCCTTATATCAATTAAAACTCCATCCTGATCGAAACAAGCTCTATACTTGCCTATAATCCACACCCGATTAATGTTCCTTTCAATAAATAAAAACTTTACAATGAAATAATAGCCGACACAATACATACAATTTTTAAGAACTAAACTATCTGTCATCAAATAGACCTTGAGCCAGCACGAACTCAAATGCAAAACACAATTTTGACGGCAGCTGTGGGCGCTGTCCCAGCATGCGACGACATCGCTGTGCCTTAACTAGCGACGGGCATTGAAATCAGCGAGCTCATGATAGACATGCAGAACTGAAACACGCGACATTTGCAGCAACACATTGAACAACAGGCGACACGCTCAGTGTGTGTAGTGGATGTGTCGCCTCGCCCTGCACAGGCGATACTGAGCATCAGGCTCCAGCACTGACACAAAGAACACAAAGTACTAGACATCTTGTTGCAGAGAGCGAGATGATCTTATAAAGGTCGCAGGAAGGCACTGGTTGCAGGCCACTTCCAACCCGTCGTATTGAAAATCCTTGGGAAAGCCTTCGACCTTCTTGTTGCTGAGATGATGATCGTTACTGGTCTCTTGCTGCTGATGTCACAAGGTTCTAATCTTGTAAATTTTGTAAGCTACTTTTCTTGTCTGCTAGTTCTTTGCATTTCTACTTCGTGCATCATGTTCAATCTTTTACCATTATAAAGTCGTTCTATATCTTTTTTGATTATCCTCTTGTTATATCAATCTCCATATGTATGACTTTCTCTCAGTCTAATAGCCGGCTTCTCTCTTCTAACCATGTCTAATAATAGCTGGCCTATTATTGGTGGGATTCTCAGCATCCCTCCAAAGTATTATTATATCAATGCAATTAATATTGCTTTTTCATTACATGCCAGAATACTAATGAATATGTCTCTGCTCTTGTTTCAGAACTGTCTTGCGAAGGTGCGGTGGTTTCGGTGATGAGATTTGAATTTATATGTTCCAGCATTGTCAACTCAGTCTTTTAGTGATTTCATACAATGACCTGAAAAAATAATTTTATTTAGCATACATTTTAGAAAAACTTGCCAATACATATTTAAAAGACAGCGCATAGGAATCATCAAGTCCAAAGCCCAGGGCTTCCTGGGCTTGGAAGCTGAGGATGGAACATCATGCGCAGATAAGACAGAAACTAATACATGAAAATTAAAACCACAACAATTAAAAAAACTAATATAAAAAATGAATTCAAAAGGATTTTCAAATTGTCATGATGAACATGAACATTTCAAATTGGTTCTGAACCAAATGTCTCAAATCGAAGTCCACCTCAACCATGTTAAAGCAACTAAGGGATTGCAGATGGATCCAGAAATTTATAATAGTAGTTTCCTAAGGTAATGACACCTTTGACTGAACTAGCTGTCCCGGTGAACTTCATTTTGCTTTTTACCTTATTTTAATAGTTATACTGCTATTCAGGATGTAGACAAATACAACAAACCATGAAAATCGGTTGAACCATTCTTAAGTTATAAGTGTTCGGACATACCCAACTTTGTATTATATATTAAGATATAAGAATGTGAATAAATCAATTGTATATGTACCTGAAGTTTTAGTAGATGTACAAATGTTTTGCTTGTGCATAGTCCGGTAGTCATTACAAAAGGTAGAAAGTAAGAGACATACGGACAGCCTGCCCAACAGTGGCAGCCGGCTGACATGTCATCACAGTCTCCTGGCTTCCTGAACACAATGTCTTTTGTCTGCAAACGGCTACATGTCTAATAACTAATAAGATACTGCTTCTCAAGTATTTATGATATGATTTCATCTGCAGGATTCTTCTAGAATTGCTCTTTTCATACAAATAATTTGTGTAAAACTATCATCCTAGCCTGCAGTGGCTTAAGTTTCTGAATTCAGTTTATATTCCTGATGGCTCAATGCTACAGCACTTTCACCTCTTTGCACACAAGCTCTTATCTGATTTGATATTGACATCTGAAAACATAATAAATGTTGTTAAATCTACATAATGCAGTCAGCATTGCCTTTTTATACTTTTCAGTGTCATATTTACCTGTAAATACAGTGGAGTTTGGGTATAATGATGATAAAGGGACCACTATAATGCACTCTTTATATCCAGAATTAGTTACTAGCAAAGGTTAAGTGAGGCCACAAATATGTATATCTATATTCATTTATTACACAAACATATTCACAAGTTTTTTAAACACAGTTGCTACTTAGGATATCACTTTATATCTGAACCATAAATTCAACTCCTTAACTTACAGGTTTACCCAGCTACCTAGGATCATCGAGTTTCATCAACATCAGGTCTTTTTTAGTCTCCAATGCCCGCAGGAGAATGACCCACTTTGAACTACCAGATTCGTATATTAGCCAAAGCAGTCAGAGGATTTGGCCTACACTCACCATGCTGGCCAGGTTTCTTTTCAGGTGAGGTTTCTTAGCTTTGTTTAGTTTGTGTTTCCCAAGTCGACTTCTACGACATCCACAATAAGAATTAGAGTGGTCCAATTCTGTAAATAATATATCAATAAGACTTAGAGTCGAGCTCCGTGGCGCAGTGTTCAAGACACCAGCCTGCGAAACAGAGGTCCTGGGTTCGATCCCGATCTTTTTTCAGATTGGCCTGGGTCTTACTTACTGCTTACTGCTACCATGGGCTATTTTCCACACTTAGGCCGCCTATTCGGGCCCATTGTGTGTTGTGGATGTTATATAAGTATATTATAAAATATAGTATCATTGAGTTAATATCCCACGACACAAGTTCACAACTTACAGTGGGGCTAGCTCAATTTGTGTGATATGTCCCTATATTTTCTATTCTGTCGGGAACCATATGGCTAGATTATATATAAAAGGCTGAAGATCACCCCCTTGATGTATTAAAAATAGTCGCTATAGCCACATAAAACTTTAGATCAGAAATCATGATTCACAAGTCTCCTCTGCAATTAAACACTTTTTCGTTTATATAAATCATGCAACCAATAATTAAACAAACCTATCTACCTGCATTTGTAGTACTAACTAACAAATAGGGACTGTGACAAGAAAATTATTTTTGTTGTCTTATAGAAATGGAGTAAATAAATACCGCAGCCGGTGCGACGTGGAGAAGAAGCCGGAATCCCTGCCATCGTGCCGGTGCTGTCAAGTTCATGAGAGATATTGTAAAAGCGTCAATCCCAGGCTTGGCAATCTATATTAGTTAATTTCAATGTATAATTTAAATAATACACTTTAATGATGGTTGGCATGTTAAGATTTTCAGAATTTGACAACAATGTTAGACTTGTTTATTATTTTAAAACGATAAAGTGTAGAAGTAAAACTTACTAGGTTATTTCTATTCGCTTGAATTTACTTTACCGTGCTGTCACTGTCAATACACTATGCCTTGTTTACTTGAATTTCGTCGGCTACTAAGCACGTAAAAATCTCGATTAAAAATTAAATACATGAATAGCAAGCTTTATTATACTTTTAATCAGTAAAGGTGTTGCCAGGCTCACCAGAAGTTTTCATATAAAAGTAAGGTAGTTTTACAAAATACTAGGTTTACGACCTACAAATGCAGGCTGATTTTTTTTATTGTAATCT
Organism: Rhodophaea formosa; assembly: GCA_963082605.1. Classification (NCBI taxonomy): domain Eukaryota; kingdom Metazoa; phylum Arthropoda; class Insecta; order Lepidoptera; family Pyralidae; genus Rhodophaea; species Rhodophaea formosa. The sequence continues at coordinate 12,289,564 of OY720229.1, read as the reverse complement.
CGGGATCAGAATCCTTAATAGAATACAGAATTGTAAGAAAAATAAGGATCATCAATACAAAGTCGCCGATCAGCTAGGTGAATTTTAGTGGGAAGTCTGATTTTATTGTACCTTTTTACCTTTTTTCTTTCGATTCTGTATTCCATTAGGGAGCTTTTTATAAGATCATAGGTTCAAAATCAGTATAGTATATTATTTTGTGACACATGTTATGTAATGACTGAAAATAGTGTGATGATGAATAAATAAAAGTCCTTAATGGACTTGAAGATTCGACACACAAACCTATGAAACTAAAATTTAACTTAAGGGCCCACACTAGGCACCCTAGCGACGCCAATTATTTTATTCCTAAAACTTTACAAATAGAAAGAAATTCAAGAATGTAAATCATAATAAGTCTTATAGTAAATAGCTTGAAGTATTTTTGGAATCATGTTTTAATATTATGAGAATCAGTCATTAAGAGAAATAGTTATTACCGCCGCATAATTCTCACTGATTCTGATCGCGCACACTAGCGCTGGCATCGCTAGTGTGCCTAGAGTGGGGCCTTAAAGTACAAGTTAAAATTATTGAACTTTAAGTTGATTAATTTAAGTAAATATAGAACAAGTAACATAAAATTTAAAAGTATTCCCCGTCACTATTATACGTACATCTCGGTGACGGCTGGACCGATTTTGATAAATCATTTCTAAAGACTATCGCCAAGAGACAAGCTTGAAGAAACAAAGGAAGCCTAATCAGTTTGCTTGTTTAAGAGCTGGGGTTCAGACAGACTCATACACACAAAACGGTCTAACTTTTAACACCCTTCTTGTGCTCCAAGTTTCTAAAGTGCCAAAAATAAATGTAAGGTTGCTTTTAATTTTTAATAGTTTAAGTACATGTAATGATTCTTCAAATCTCATCGATGCTTCTTTATCCGAATTTTTATTTAAATGTAGCGATGATCGAACAAAAATGGGTGGGAGAATGAAATAATTTTATGGCAACATTTTGACTGCTGGCTGACACTGTCATGCATGTCGTGCCTGTTGATTGATGTGAACGAACGATGTGAACTTGTATGATGCCATGTCAATGGATGGATCGGATCGTTGAATATTTGTGTGCAGATTTAATTTAGTTATTTAGTGAATTGAAATTGATTATTTTTAATATTACAGCAATTATACCTGTTAACAAGTGCAAGATTTTGTAATATAGTGTATGTTGTCCTTGTGTCGGCGTAGTTATTTGAACACAGGTCGTTTCCATAAGGATTTGTGTTTTTGTGTGCTAAGCGACACAAACACCGGCTGTGCGTGATTTTATTTGGTTAAATTCGTGTATTTCACTGATTTTATCAGCCTTTCGTGAAGAAACCATAAAAATTCTTCGGTATATATTATACGCTTTGTTATTTGATTCTCTTCATCTCAATACTATCTTCAGTGTATTCTTTTATGTTATTTGTCAGAATAAGTAGAGTTCCACTGAGTCTGCCTGTACGTTGCCAGGCAGTATGACAGGTGCCGATTTCGGTGTAATCTGCTCCGCAAGGACGGGCTAACTGATTGCTGAGTTGCTTCTATGACATCTACGGGCAAGATATTTACTTTAATACTATGCCAGTGATAAAAGAATTTATATGATTTGAGTTCATTACTCATAATATCATGGTAGGGCAAAATGTGTTGCTTTATAAACAATGTTGTGCTAACTGGTGTCCAAGTGCATTTCGGCTATATAATGACTTAGAATAAATAACTTTCTGCACCATTACAGCAAAATTCGCAAAATAAAAACAAACATAGGCAATCTTGCGGTGTGTTTGTAACTCACACTACTGCAAACAGGCACTTTTGCTTCTGATATGAACAGACAGCAGCATAATGCAAGATGTGGTCAGTCAGATTGCACAAATGTCATGCACGAGAAATGCAAGTTTTATTACAAATATCAAAATTAAAATCTTAGAAGTCGAAACAAATCCGTCGTATTTATTGAGATACATTGTAATTGGTTTCAGAAACAAAATCAGCTGTCAACAAAATTTGTGTTAATCATACTATATTAGATATGTAAACGATTACACAGACATTCCTATTTCTTCAGGGTAGTAATTGCAAAGGTCGATGTCAACGTTGGTATCTGCTTCGTCTTCATTAGGCCATCATTAGCTTTTATAATATTTATGTAAAATTGAAACTGGTCACTAAACTGATTTGCCCAATTTTCGCCATAACGACATTTAAATATTTTTTTTACAATGGTGATTGTCGGGGAACTTATTTTTACATTGCCAGGTTCTATAACATTAACCGATGCATTATGCAAAACTTTATTTTTTCTTATAAATAGATTTATAAGCACCTAAATCAGTGTTATAATTAACCTCTCCTCTAATTCAAAAACGTTGTGGGTTATTTTTAACCCTCCTGATGTAGAAACGTTTGCAGGGAAGAAACTGAAAATGATAGTCACCAGGGCGCTAAGAGTTTTTAAGCCCAACCCTTTCCAGTCCGTTACAGGGCAATCTATTCCTAGTTTTGAAACTGTGCCATATCTTTCATAAATGTCTATATATTCTTTGGTTTTATTATCTCTTGCATGTTTTTCACTTCCTTTTCTTTTAATCCGAATACTCTGTCTGTGGGTAAAAATGAGTGACCTGGCACCGGAAATATTGATTCTATTGTTTTCATTAATCAACAGGTCACTCACGTGCTATTTGTTGGGATTGTCGACTATAGTTTCGGACTCGTCAGGAGCCCATTTTCAAGGCGAGTGCGGGACGCGCGGCGGTGGATCCCGAACTAACCGCTCGCGGCGCGACGCCCGCGTAGCGGCTCGCGCCGCCCTGGCGGAGGGGGGAACAAGCGAGTCAGTCCCGGGATCCTGGTTTTGCGTGGTCACGGAGGTAGTGGATCCTATTTCTTCGTCGTCGGTGTCTGGTGACGGTGCGTGTGTGTGGAAAGAGCTTATCGTATCGGCCTCTACTGACTCAGTGTGCTTCAAGATATCACTCCTTTGCAGAATCGGTTTCCAGGTTGCGGGTAAAGTCCAACCTACATCCCGATTAAAATTTGGACGTCGACTTATTTCTATGGCCTCTCTTATTCACAATTATTTCTTGATCGGGATGCGTCACGGAAACGAGAATTGTCGCGGCCATGGATTCGTTCGTAGTTCGGCGATTTCGATCGATAGTCGTCTAATTTCGTTGATGAGATATTGTGTGAGGATCAGTGGCGGCTCGTGACTTCAAGGAGTGGTGGTTCACCTGCTTACCTACTGTCTCTCAAAAGCAAAACGACCTATTGAAATGCCGTACGTTCGTCAATTATTTGTAGTCGACTGCCCCTATGCACCTACTTAATAATATTTGTACAGTATACATAATCAGTTACTCTAGGTACAATTCTTGTTAATATTAATGCATATTGTAAAACCATTTCTATATAAAAAGTATCACTTACTTATGTACCTACGTGCAGTGAAATATCTCATCATCTTGACTTACCATTGGTTTAGTGAGAGGAGCTGCGCGCTAATGAATATTCTAATAACTAGGTAGGTACTTAACTAATTCAGGTTGAAAAGCACGAGAAGATGGTTTCAAAAAACAGATTAGGCGGCATACCGCCTAAATAAGCCATAGCCTATTTTCTTTTTTAGTTCTTGTTCAAATGATCCCATTAACAACACACTTTGAAGCCACTTTCAACCACTACACTTTGAAGCACACACAAAGTAGAAAACCATAACTATGAATAATTATTTTTCAATTTTTCTCATCATTGAGTACGGATCATCTTCCGTTTCACCTGCCGGAGCATTTCTGTCTCATTCTATATAGTTTCTATGGAGACGCTTCGTGCGCACTTTGAAAGCGCTCGCCCAATTTTTGGTTTAGCTAAAATGAGTCTTAAATTTTAGGCAATAAAGATCAAGCTTGTTTGAAAATATTTTCTTTTTCAGTGTGTAATTAAAGTTACATACTTTTGGATAAATAATAATTGTGTCGAAAAAAAAATAGGGAAATACATAAAAATCTGGTAGTGCAGTGCACGAGTGCACTGAAGGAGCGGCCGCCACTGGTGAGGATGCTTGAGATGTAGATGGCTGAGGCATCGACATGCTGACGGCTGCTACTTCGCAGTGTTGTACCGTCATCTTGTCGGCGAGTGGGGCAAGCTCTTCTAATGCGGTTTTCGTGCTGAAGGATTCGCACACAGCAAGGACGGAGTGAACATGCCATGGTAGGTGATTCGTCCACATAAGACGTAAAGTCGAGTCCGGGATTCGGTCACGGGCGAGGTCGCGCATCCGACGTAGTAGTTGAAACGGCTTCTGGTCGCCTAACTCCATCTCAGACAGTAATTTCTGGAATTGGCGGCTATCTGACTCTTCGTAGGCGGTGATAAGACGCTCCTTGATGGCTTGATAAGGCTTGGTTTCTGGCGGGTTGTGCAGTAGATCGGAGATTTGTTCAATTATCTAAAGCCGGGCGATGACCATCTGTGCCATTGTAGTAAAATAAATTGCATGACACAATAGGCTGCGCCTTCTAAAATATCATGCATTCAATCTACGCCAATTTGGTTAAACAAATATTTTTTTATCACATCTAACCAAATACACCTATCTGAAGGATATTGAGTAGAAGATCTGATTCGTAACTAGAACAGGTACGTAGTAAGTTTTTGATTTGGAAAGACTGGGTATTTAGTAAGATTTTTTTAATCTTGCATGTACTGCAAGAGAAATTAGCAGAGAAACTCTAAAAACCCGGTCATACTATGAATTCCAAGGTTATCGCTCAATATCAACCCTAGCTCATAATAAATAGTACTATTGTAATAAGGAGGCGAATCAAAATCTATACTACGCTGAGAAAGTTCAGTCCTTCGATAATACGACGAAAAATTACTTGGTCTGCAGACAGAGTTAAATTCGGGAGAATTTAACTCTGTCTGCAGAGTGAAAAAGCTGTAAAAGGAATATGTTACTCAGCATTGATAATCGGCAAGGTGGTAAACAGGGGATGGATGCATTAACTGCGCCCAATTTGTGCAGACCTGAATGAGAACCTAATGCATTGCCTGTTTCGTAATCGTCAAAAAAAAAATTGGGAATACACCTTTGCCTTCATGTTGATTCACTCTGTTGCGCCAGTATGAGCCTTATTTAAATTTTCTTTTGAAGTGTTTGAATCACTATCACGTATAAGACGGTTCATGTAGTGTAATGTATCAGACAGAACATTTTCAAGTATAAAAAAATTATTTTACAACAAGACTGAGTGGAATAAAATGCTGTTTACAAGTAACTGGTACAACCCGGTTTATGCATTCGCTTATTTTTTTCTAGTCTTTCTCCGATTACAATTGTTTCTGGTTTTATGTAAGTATTTTATTCACTAAAATAATTTATTCTTTTGTGTTCAGTATCAAACTTACTCCATGGCGACGTCAGTAGGTATTCAATTGTATTTGATAGGGTAGACAAATTATCAGGAGGGCTGATATTAAGGGAAGGTAAGTTTTCAAGATTCTGCTTTAGGGTAGTCTATAAAGTTTATAGACTACCCTGAAGCAGAATCTATCTTTTTTTTATAGTATAAACTGCCGGAGACCAAGTTATGAAAACCACTAATAACTGTTTGAACTACATTTCGCGGTAATGATTGATTGGCTTATAAACTGGCTATAAAGATGGATAATGGTTTTTCTATAGTTTCTTTATTACTTAAAGAAAGTGGGTTATCTAATGATTGACTTAAAACATCTAGAGATTCATTTTCTGAAGAATCCGGTAATTTAGATGGTTGCGGTTGGCTCAGTAATGATAAATTTTTGGGATTGGATGGATTATGATAAACTTGATCTAAATTAGAATTAGCTTGGTTTGACATTTTACAATAATTGTCTCGTAAAATATGCCTCCTTATTAAATTAAATACCTGGAATTTACCATTAGAATTTTCTTGCGCACGAACATACACGCTGAGCTCATTTGAGTTGTGTATTAGAAGAAAATGTGTAGATCACATTTTCAGAAGTTTAATGACCGGTAGTAGTTCACCACATATAAAACACTTTAACATTGTGTAGCTAAGTTTATGAGTACTTATTGCAATAATATTACAGTATTATATTATCTGTATTATTACTTTACTAACTATATATTACAATCAGTAAGGAGGGACTCTGCAGTTGTCGACCCTTTATCGTACTGACTGCTCATCTTATAAAGGCCCTTGATGTAATACCATACTGGATATGTGTCCATACCGTATTCCACATTCCAGGGCCATATAATTTTGTAACAGGTACCGACAGCTTGCATAATCGATGCACCTTCATATTTGAACAATTTACTACAGCAAAATATGACTTTATCGCATTCAGCGACTCACCCACGATAATCATGTAGGGTTTGTGTTTAAAATAAATTCATTTTATTATATATGTGGTTAACTTCATACCTTTGTTTGTGTGCGTACTAGTAAGGTGAGGCATTTTGTAAACTGAAGCGTTTTATGTAGTTTTACCCTAATGTTTAATTATGGTACCTTTTGGCATGAGTAAATCACTATAAGAAGAAATAAGTACCTTTGAAAGCAACCGCAGACTCACGGCTATCAGCGTGCCCCGATATCGACGCATTGCTTATATTGTCAAGAACCATTTCTTCCATTGCAGTCAATGGTGTTATCGATGGACCACCTCCGATGGCATGATGGGCCATTCTTTTAATTGACGCCTTTTTTGTTTGAGATTCCTTTATCGATTTATTTCTTCAGCTCCTTTTTGCTTGATTAAGGCAATACGATAGAACTGCTATTGGTGGGTGTTCACCAGTGTCAATGCGGTGTTCTGCGTAAGGAGTAGGTCCTTACCCTGCTTTGAACTCATGAGCAGAGCTGTAGATGACATCAGCAAGTGCCTGGCGTTCAGCTTGATTAAGCTGAGAACCTTCATCCGACCGGAGTGCATCGGTGGTTGCGCAAGAAACGACACGGGTATATAGGTTTAAAGAAAAGGATATATTTCCCCTTATCAGCACATAAAAACCAAATTTCCTTCAAAAAATCGATGTTGATGCCAGCACCATTTATAAAGTCAATAGGTACCTAGTAAAGTTTCATTATTGAATCCGAGAAAAACAAAAATGAAATAGTAATAAGACAAACCGTTTACAATTGTCTTGATTTTCGGCTTTGGACACTATTTTGGTCAAACACTGTATCTATAAATGCGGGCCAATGTGCATGCTGAACTAATTGTCGATCAGGTTGAAGGTGAGACGACCGGCTGCTACTTGCCATGAGCCTGCGGCTTAAAAGGCATTTAGAAAGATGCTTAGAAAGGATAGAATCGACAACTTCGAGGCGGAAAGCAAGATGGTCGAAGTCTCTATAAGCGGATGACTAGCGAAGTGTGCGAGAATTCAGCATAGATGCATTAAGTAAGTGTTTGAACAGTTTCATATTACACTTGGTACATCGTTTTTGTTCTAATAAATAAGGCTCTAGCATCTGATCTTTTAAGTCCACCCACCCTGAATTTATTATAATCTAGGCATGTTTGCGGCTTAAATGGCACAGGCCGAAACAAGTCGTTGGAAGGTACTCTAGGCAAGCCAGTATAATTACTATGACAAGTTGAGATCATAGTAATCCTTTTTTTGTCTTGCCATGCTAAGACCGCCATATCGCCAGAATGTCGACATACAGTTTCCCCCCTTTGAAGAGCCTTATTTATTAGAACGGGAACGTCCTTGCGGTTCGGCCTCTAAGTACCGACGCAATGGGTGCCGTTCTGCTTCAGATACCTAGCAAGTTTAGGCGAGTTATACCAATTGTCCATGAACAGTTTGTAGCCCTTGTTCAACAATGGGTTTATTATTTTTTTTACAGTCGCAGTACTTTTTAGTACGCCAGGTGCTTGTTTAATGTCTTGCGACTCCTTAAGTAAAACGAACGGGAATATACGCTGCTTTCCTGCCTGTAATGGTTGAACTATTATGCTTAAAAGCTCTGCCTGGGTTTGTAAAATATGAATTAATACCGAATTGTCACCTGACATACCTGATTTCTTTGGATCCTCTTGATGTTTGAGCATTTCCAGTTCCAATTTGAAATTTTTAATTTCTATCTGCTCGGACATTCGCCTAGTTTTTTCAATGTTGTACGATTCGAGCATGCCGCTTTCAATTTTTGCCACATTGTCTTGCCGCAATCTTTGGACCAAATCACTTTTAATTCTCGCTGTAGATAAAAATCTTGATTTTAGTTCTTCCTTTATTTGGTGTACCGTGAATTTCTATAATTCGTTTACGTCTGTGGTTTCCATGTCCCTTCCAATAATGCGTTGCGTATCCGCGTGCCGTAACGTAATGGCGATTAGCTAAACGTGCTGAAAAAGAAATCGAGCTTGATAGCGTAGTACGTGCTATCATAAGCAATTACCGAAACGCGGTAATATGCCAAATTACTCCGAGACGACTTTTCTGACTTTATTTTCGCGATTACTTGCTTTCCGTAATTATAATTTGTTTTTTGCGCAGCGCCATGTTAATGAAACGATTTGGATTTCGTACTACACGTATATTTTTTTGTCTCTTTTCCTCTCTAGTACTGTCATTCAAATCTAATCGTCTCTTTCTCTCAAGGTAATTCGTCAATCGTTCTATTTCTCTCACACACAACACGTTTCGTTCAACACAATATTATTTAACCCGCCACTACTGTACCGTATTATATGTACATTCCAAACCCAATAATTCTGACTTTAAGATAATTATTTTTAACAACAAAGTATCACCGACTTCAACCCTATACGTAAATGTACAAACTGGAACTTAAAATTAGGTTTTAGTGGGTGTGGTAGTTCAATCAAAATAAAGGAACAACGTCGTCACAACTTCCTTGGAGTTAGTTTTTGTTTCTTGCCGGCATCTAAATCCCAATTTTCCACAAATCATGGATATTTCTTCTTGTTAATGGATTACTGCATTAAATATCCTTATCCGGCTCGAAGAACCATGTACAGAAAATCTGTACACTTACCGTTTTGATTACTGTGCCATTTCATGTACGTGTACGATTTGGATAATCCTGTTTTATTTAAATAGGACAATAAATGAATAATACTGTATAAAACGTCGTCGTACCGTTTTCGAACAACTGAAATTCGAAGAGAAAAAATTCTTGTTTGTGATAGATTACCGTTTCTACACACTGTTTACCCATGCAATGTAACAGCGCCGCAATTTGCACCGATTTTTCATTTTTATCGACGCCAGCTGCTTTGCGATGTACCGTAAATAGTTGGATCCATCTATTGTATGCTTCAGCGTTCAGGATGGCCAAAGGTGCTGGGGGTTTTGACCCGACCACGCCGACATCGGTTGACATCTTCAATTATTTTTCTAATAATCACTTTTGAGATCGTTGATTCAGTTTTCTTATACGTCCGCTAAATTTTTCGCTGCTTATTTTCTTTTCGCAGCGCCATGTTATGTTGTCTTGATAATTAAATAAAAACATTGGTTGGCAGCCATATCGTTTATTCTCTAAAAACATTAAATAGTCCTGTCATCGTTATTTGTACGTATGACACTGACATATCTCAAATGTCAAAGATTATACAACTACAATATTTCACCTTCTTGTATCCAATTACTTGGTACCGCACAATTTGCATCTGATATGTAATTACTATGGAAAACGGCATTGAAAATAACTGGAAATAAATAAATTCAGGCTGAATATATGAAATGAAAAAAATACATGTAACTATTATTCTTTTTATCGAGTGTGTTATTACTAACACTGGTATCAGAATTTCTAAACCGCCTAATAGGCCTCTGTCATGATTTTGCATAACGACCACTGTCAACACAGCGACTGGCACCGACGGCTTAACGTGCCCTCCGAAGCACGGATTATCCTTCTTTTCAGACAATCAGGTGATTAGCCTGCAATGTCGTACCTAACCAGAACAACAACACAAAGTCGTTGTCCCCGCCGGGAACCAGCGGTAAGCCTCCCTCACTCATCATCTCCTTTCACAAATCTGTCAGATGATGATGATGAATACGCCGAACATATATATATATATATATATGCGCGCTTAATATTACTGCAATAAAGTTTGTGTTCAATCATTGTAACAACTGCGACTTTTGTAACAAAGTTATATATACGAGGGGAGGTCAATATATTCGCGGAATGAGGGGGAAGGGGGTTGAAATTAAACACGAAACTATTTTTCCTTTTCAATATATTCTCCCTTAACCTTAATACATTTTTCAGATCTTTCCAATAATTTATTTATACCATCGAAAAAAAATGTTTTATCTTGGCTATCAAAATAGGCCGAAATTGCAGACTTGACTTCTTCATCGTCGCCAAATTTTTTTCCACGCAGCTCCTTTTTAGGGTTCCGTAGTAAACAAGGAACCTTTATAGTTTCGCCATGTCTGTCTGTCTGTCTGTCTGTCTGTCTGTCTGTCTGTCTGTCCGTCCGCGGTTTTACGCAGAGACTATAAGTACTAGAAAGCTGTAATTTGGTATGGATATGTACATTAATCATGGCAAAAAAGTGGTAGAATAAAAACATGAAAAAAAATTTTTTTTAGGGTAGCTCCCATACAAGTAAATTGGGGGAGTATTTTTTTTTTCTGTATTTACCCATCGTGTGGGGTATCGTTAAATAGGTCTTTCAAAAATATTGTGAGGTTGAGAACACTATTTTCCGATTTAGGGATCCGTTTCCGAAATATTTGGTTTTAAAGTGCGAATTTTTGTTAGAGGTAAGTGTCCCCCCCCTCTATCTGCTAAACGGTTATATATAGATACGTGAAAAAAATTACAGCAGTAGTATATATACTGAAATTTAAAGGAAAACTATCAGAGCTGAGTACTAAGTACAAACTAAAAAGTTATAGGCAACCAACTTATAAACTGTAAAATTTCATACTATTTTCATTGTTAGATGTTTTTGGTCGCTAAACTGTAAGGTGTGTGAATAGTGTGAACTCAAAGTCGTCATTCGCAACTACGGAACCCTACACTGCGCGTGGCCCGACACGCACTTGGCCGGTTTTTCATTTTTGGAAACAAATAATAGTCACTAGGGGCCAAGTCTGGACTGTAAGGTATGGTTTAATTTTTCGAACCCGCATCGGTGAATGGCAGCCGTCGCAACATGGCACGTGTGGACGGGTGCGTTGTCGTGCAAAAGGAGCACACCTTTTGACAGCTTTCCTCTTCTTTTTTCTTTAATAGCTTCTTTCAATCTATCCAGTAAAGAAGCGTAGTACTGTCCCGTTATAGTCACACCACGATCTTTGTAATCGATCAACAAAATACCTTCTGTATCCCAAAAGACAGTCGCCATGATCTTTCCGGCCGATTGAGACACTTTAAACTTCTTTGGAGGGGGTGTGCCTTTTTTATGCCACTGCATCGACTCTTGCTTCGACTCAGGTTCATAGTGGTGAACCCAGGTTTCATCTCCAGTAACAATCCGGTCCATAATTTCTTCCTTATTCTCTCCACAGAGCTCCAAAAACTGGCGAGAACACTCGACACGCTCGCTTTTTTGAAGTGGCGTGAGCATTCTTGGAACCCATCTTGCACTGACCTTAGTCATCCCAAGATGATCATGTAGGATGTTTAAAATGCTTGTTTCGGATACTCCAACCATTGCTGCAAGCTGCTTCTTCTTCAACCGGGCATCTTCCAATACAAGTTTTTCTACTTTTGCGACGATTTCCGGTGTGGTGGCCTCAATTGGTCGTCCGGAGCGGGGGTCATCTTCAATAGACTCTCTTCCTTGTTTGAAAAGTCCATGCCACTTGTAAATCATGGTTTTACCAGGGGCAGAGTCTGCGTAAACTGCTAACAGCTCTTGAAAAATCGTCTGAGCGGATTTTCCTTGCTTGGTGAGGAACTTTATAACGGCGCGGTGTTCAATTTTCTCCATACTCGCTGACTTCTTCCCGATTCACTTGTTTGTAGGTCAACAACTCAAAAGTTTATGACCCGATTTGGTTCAAACTTGGTATATATACTCTTAATGAGGTGCTGAACAAGTTACTACCTGGACGAGTAAATCAACCCCCTCCATCCCCTCCATTCCGCGAATATATTGACCTCCCCTCGTATATATATATATATATATATATATATATATATATATATATATATATATATATATATATATATATATATATGTTACGGTAAGAGTGATTAATTGAAAATTATTAATAATTGTCTATCATTATTAATAATTACCGAAAGTCGAGGTAAAAGTGAGAAATTAATCACACTTATCGGTGATTATTAATAATGTAACCTTAATACCGATAAATGTAATAATTTTTTAAAAACAAACGTAAGCACTCTGGCTAATATATGGCTCTGGTAGTAACAGAGAGTAGTACTCCAGCAGTGGAGACTTAAAAGACCTGGAGCTCAATTTTTAAACCGGTAGAATCGATCCGCCACTCTTTGTGACGTCAGCAATCATTTCGTATTCACTCGTTCTTGGCTCTGTGGATGGTGCCAAAATGGAACCCAATGGTACTGATGGGACCTAATGGGACCCAATCGGACCTATGGAACCCAATGAGATACATGGAACCCAGTGGGTTCCAATGTGATTCTATGGTTCCCAATGGGACCCATGGAACCCATGACACTCAACGGGACCCAAGAGACCCATGGAACCCAATGGGACACATGAGACCCAATGGGACCCATGGAATCCAATGGGACGCATGGAAACCAATGGGATCTTTGGAAGCTAATGGGACCCTTAGGGACCGATAGGACCCTGGGGTAAATGGTACCGTTTGGACCCATTGTGACCCTCGGGTACTGCCGGAACCCTTTGGCTGATGACCCATTGATTGATGAAATCCATAGGGCAGGTAGGGTTGTACCTGGAAGTCATGTCACCACGCGTAAGCTTAATAACGAGTGGCGGATCGATACTACGCAAAACGCTGGATGACGGTTATTCTTTTTTAGGGAACGGTGCAAGTTTGTTCAGAATCGGTTCAGTAATTTTATAAAATAGAGATGTAAGTATGTTTCAGCTATTAGAAAAAAATTCAGTCGGTTTAATCATTTTAAATTACAACTTGTTGAATAAAAACGCGAATGATATAATATCTCTATTTTTTTAAACAAGTACAAGTGGGTCCTTGTTTTAAAACAAGTTTTAACATTAACTGAACACAAACAAGTGTTTATTTGTGTGATCTGAGACAAGTACAATTATAAGACTGTGTGTGATATTATAAGAAAATCCCTGCTGGACAACAAAACTTGGGGTCTTATTTAATTTTATTACTTTTACCAATGTTTGTAGTTAATTATTAATAATAACTACAAAAAGTAATTAATTTCAATGAATTATTCACATTTCACTAAACACTCGGTTATTATTGATAATGTAAGAAAATTATTAATAATTTTTAATTAATCAAATTTACCGTAACATATATATACTATGGCTGGCATTAATTCTGGATCCATGCTGGGATTACCAAATAAGTCATAGTCAACTACAACAAGGAATAGTCAACTTATATTAAGCAACTTGCTTGGGATTAATTGTTCTTCAAAACATTGCCTTACTATATACAAGGTTTTGAAGCTGTTGCTCATGCTACATTAAAAAGAGAAGCTATACCACATTGCTATCTCCTGTTCGAAGTTTCATTAAAAACATAGCTAGACTTCTTTTAGGATGTTTCGCCTTTTCACTGATAGTTGGAATCACAACTAGTAATTGTTCCAATTAACAATTAGTACAGCCCAGCCAATACTTACATAAAGTAGCATTTTTAATAAGTAAATAAACAAACAAAATTAAAATAACGTAACCAAAAAAAATATGGAGTCTGCTGTCTCTTGCGATGAAAAATTCGCACTTATAATTAACTCCTTCCCTTCATATACAATAAACGACCAAAGGTATCCTGTAACACTTTCGCATAATTCAAAAGTTTTTAAGCTGAATTTTGCAGGTTTGGAGTAGAGCAATACATACAGTATTGCTTAATATCAAGTCTTCCTTTCTTTTGAGTTTTGTTTTGGCTTTCATCGATGGCTATTTCTCGAGCTAAAATATATTTTTCTTGAAATTTACAATTTAAGTAGTCAATAATGGGCCTTAGTTTCTGAAGCCTATCAGCCGGAACCCTTGTGTGAAGGAAGAGCACGGGTTAACTTTTCGTATCTGTTTCGAATAAACAGGCGCTTAAATATTTCTGTTTTTTAACGTGGATGCGTAGAAAAATAACTTGCTATTGTTGGCATTCGGACGATGCCGAGCATCAGTCAAAACGCATATGGAACCAAACTTTCATTTTTATTAGTAGGGACGTACTCAAGACTGGAAGGACGGCGACTGAATGCTAGCGGCTGAAATGATGATGATGAATGACTCACATACCCACATGCCTGACTTCAGTTGTCGCCTGATCAACATTTTCACTGCATCTATTATGAAGATCATAAAGGATTCTAGTTCCAAAAAGTCAAATTGTTCAAAGGCAATCTGCTATTAAAAACTATTTAAAGTTATTTGTGAGGGATAATGTATCGACATCGCAATTACTTTTACGTCCAGAGTGTCGTAAATAAGTGACAATTGCTGTTTTCTTTCATGCCACTAATTGATTGATTGTTGGGTTATTATTTAATCCACAACTATATCTAATGCATCCAAAAAAGTTTCCTAAGGAGTCTTGGTTCAGACGATACGTTTCAATACTATCGATTTTTTCCTTAAAATTTTTCCACAGTCTTTCGATAGCATTTAATGTTTGTGTCCAACCATATTGAGATGGAGGGTTATTATTACTTCCTAAATATTTCATGTTTGATATGAAATGCCTCATTTCAATAAATAGTTTTATCGCACGATCATGTGGTACTGGAGGGGTGGATACATTTTGTATGGTTAGGTCGTGAGTGTTTTCTGGCTCCAAACAATTCAGTGATTCCTGAAAATTGTCTTGGAACCTTCAAAAAAACGAGTCTATGTTCTCTTAAAAGGCCGGCAACGTTTTTGTCACACTCACACCCCTGGTGTCCATGAGCAGCGACCATCAGGTGACCCGCCAGACGGCGGAATTGTCAAAGATATAAAATTGTATGATGTGATAGAAAATAAAACAATAAATCTGCCATCGCCGCGGCCACTTCCCGATAGGCTATATTGTTTTGTTGGTGATAGTGCCTTTGCCTTAAGTGAAAACTTGATGAAACCAATATGCAGGAATACACACAAAAGGTTCACCGAAGAGAATATTTAATCACTGATTAAGTAGAGCTAGACGGATTGTTGAAAACGTATTTGGTATTATATCGCCTGTCTTCAGAGTTCTAAGAAAACCAATGTTGATACAGCCCGATAACACTGAACTCATAGTTATGGCAATCGTTCTTCTTCATAATTATTTGAAACGCTATTCAAAAACCGTTTAAATTGCTCCAGGATTAATTGATGTTTCGTCGAGGACGACGGAGTTTTAATAGAAGGTACAGGGAGGCAAAATAATAACGACATGACATCATTGCAGGCTATAAGAAATGTTCCAAGACAATTTCAATGCTGTCAGAGATGAATTGGCCGATTATTTTGTAAATGAAGGTAAGGTTTCTTGGCAAAACATGTTCAAAGGATAGTCCTTACCGTATTTTTTCTCTTTCTCGGTGTGTTCCTGTCGTCTAAGAACTTAAAAGCATTATAGGCATACCATCGACTTGTGTATGTATCTTTGGTACCTGCAACCGGGTAATAATTAAAATTATATTGTTAAGAATAAATAAATGTAGTTGTAATAAATATAACCTAAAAAAATACAAACATGTATTATTCTTACCTTTTGCAGTCCCCTTTGAGTTTTTTCCTTTAGCTTTTCGCGACGCTTGTTAAGTTTCTTCACATCATAAAAAAAGTGATCACCTTTTTTGGAGATACATTGCTTTGTACAAAACTTGGTTGAGCTAGTCGGTGTCCAAGTTTGTATGGCTACAGCTAGTTCATGGCCTGCGCTTGTTCTCTGGTGGCCCTTGCCTGTTCAAAAATCGCATCAGCGTTTTTTGATTCGATTTTTTCCAGACGCATTTGCGATGCTTCCAGCGCAGACGGAATATTTTCTATAATGTAACGAGAAAATGTTATTATAGACAATGGACACAAAATTTGTTACTGCTATAGGTTATAAGGTAAAAACAATATAATTTGATTTTTTTTCTAGAAATATATGCCAACGCAGGCAGATCTCTAAAAGAAACTGGAAAATTGGTGTTTTTCTTTTAATAAAATATAACTTGTACACAAATTTTGGTTTTATTATTAAACAGTTTTTATCTAAGTGACTTATTAGTAAACACAACTTGCACTAACTTTAATAAAAAAATGACAATACTTAAATGGCCATACATCAATTATAATTTATTAAAACGAAACTGACTTAATCATATTAAGTCAAACTATAACATAAAAGTTCGGTCAAAAAGTGACCTCATAGTGACTAGTTTTAGAAAATCGTTATTTTAACGGGTGATGCCGGGAGAAATAGTAAAAAGACTGGGATGCACTCAACTATATGTATTGATATCAAAAACTTTTACAAATTCGGGTCCCGACATTTAGTTTGCGATTTGAACGCACAGACGCAGCCCCCCGCTACGAATGAGCTGCGCCGGCCGACTGAGGTTTGTACTGTAAGTAGAGATGTTCGCAACGGCTATAAAATAAAAGCGCGCTATAGACTAAATGCTATTATTTTATAGCGCGCTATTTAAAACGCTATTTTACAGCGCGCTATTTGATATAAAGCTTGTGGCCGGCCAGCAGGCGCGTTAAATCTAGCACCTCGCTATATCTCGTAGCACGTTACATTACCAACCGCTAAGCTATCAATATTATTTTATTAATCCATCGCATTTGAGTCTAAAAATAAAGCAGTGAAAGAAAATCAATTAACTTTCCTTCATACTTTTCAGGCTTAGAACTGTTTATAATTGACTAGCTGTTACCCGCGGCTTCGCCCGCGTAATTTATAGCCTATGTCCTTCTCGGTACCCTAACCCATGTGTATGCAAAATTTCATGATGATCGGTTCAGTAGATTCCACGTGAAAGCGTAACAAACAAACAAACTCACTTTCGCATTTATAATATTAGTTGGGATTGGGATTGTTTCGTTATTTTAACATTATTGTAAATTGTAACTCAATTACGGGCGTATTCAAAAGTTCATTGATTTTATGTACAAAAATCATCAACAATCAAATAACGATTTATTTACACACAGAGAAAACAAAGTCGTTAAAAAATTGCTAAGATTGCGCGCGATACGAAATATAGCGTGCGTGTTGCGAGAAACAAAACGCGCCACAGCCGCGATGTCCGCGATCCCCGCAGTCCGCGATCGCGCTATATATTCATAGCGCCATAGCGTCTATTTCAACAGCACGCGCTATGCGCTATGTAAAAATAGCACGCTAGATTTAGGCGCTATGCGTTATATTCACGTTATATTAACCACCTCTAACTGTAAGCAAAGCGCGCCCGCGGCGGGCGAGCGAGACAGCGCTATGCGGCGAGAGCGAGATAGCTACATCTACTAACCTACTTGCTTCATATGCGGAGTGCTAAAAGAAACCTCGCGTTACATCCTCCCCCTCTAGTTAGAACGATGCGTCCCCGCGTTCTGACTAGGAAACTTGCGTGGTCTACGACGCTTGCGCTTTTCCCTAACTGGGGCCTGTACTTGACCAACAAATGGCGTCAAGTTCGAAGTGTGGTATTTGCCAACGTAACTACCGTCCTGTACACTCTCTAACCCATAAGTAGTGTCACTCACCACAGTCCTAATCCTATAAGGCCCATCCCGACGTGGTATGAACTTCGCTGTCTGACCACGTCCTGTATCGTTAGCCCCTTGTGTTTTTAGTAAAACAAGGTCACCCACCTTAAAATCGGGCGGAGGCCGGCGTCCTTCGTCGGCGTACCGTTTCTGCGCGAAACTCGAGAGTCATTACTTCTATAACAGTTTTCGTGTCGTTTATAGCTCTTACTAATGCTTACCAGAATGTCTTGTTTTTGTTTTGTGAATTGCAATTATCTAGAATGACATGGTAGTCTTTGAGGTTTGACATTAGTCGCAACCCTGTATAGGATTTTCTTTGCGAAGATTTATCGATATATAGTCGACTCTCATTAATTCGAAACTCGAGGGATTCTTAACTTCTGCGACACAAATTCTCAACTTACTGTGGGGCTAGCTCAATTTGTGTGATATGTCACACAAATTGAGCTAGCCCCATTCACAGGAAGAATTACGTTTTATTTGAAACCATATGGGAGCGTAAACTTTCATTATGTAATCAACCCATACTCGTAATTGTTGAGATTGTTCATTGGTTCCTTTATAAAGGCGTAATATGCGGTTCGCAATGGTAAGCCAATGGGAAAGAAAGAAAGAAAGAAAAAAAATATTTATTTGATATTGCACAAACACGTTCGTTCTCACTAGTTATACTAATCAGTTCGATGATCGAACTAGTGAGAATTTATTTTCTCATTTATTCGACTGTCGAACTACTGAGACTTTTATTTCTCATTTGTTCTACTGTCGTAATTATTTAAATCGATGAACATATGAAATAATAAATGCAATTTAAAAATGCTTCTTTATTAAATTCAATCTACTAAATCATTAAAAAATACCTGTGAAGCTAAACCATAAAAAATGCTGCTATGCTAATGTAATAAAGAGGAAAGCTAGTGATTTTTATAAAGACCATATTGTAATTTATTTCACTTAGTCTTGATTTGTATGATTTTTTAAATATTTTTTTATATGTGGCCAAATATAATATCATTCTCAACTGCCGTAATTATTTTAATCGAGGAAAATATTAAACAATAATAACAAGACAAAAACGTTTTGTGAAAATCTGTTTATTAAGGCTAAAATAAAAATATTCATGTTTCTCTTAACTAAAAAATAACAATAATAAGAAATAATAACAAAACTTAATCAACGCATTTTTTCTAAGAAATGTCCTACACTAATCTCTCCACAGGTTAATTGCATTGCATGGTACCTATACAGTGATTACAACTTGTCAGCAAATATCTGTGCCTATACCAAAATGGCCTCCTCTCAGCATAAGTTGTGGCCTTCTGACCACAACGCTGGTCTTCCGTGGGAATTAGACATATTGCCCGGCTGTGTGTTAGCAAGTTCTTCACTACAAACAACAGATGCCACTGCATCGCATATTTCCAACAGATATTTTTGGTCTGTGCTCAAACTTTTCGTGGCTTCTCCCTCCTGGACAAGAAGGCTTAAGGACACAGGTACAAAATTCTTTACAGAGAGATTTTCACAAGTTTCCAGAGCTTTGCCAAAGAAAAGCAAAGTAATTAAGTAAGCAAAAGCCACTATTGCCGAGAATTAAATTTGAAGAAGGCAGGAATTACATAACGGTGTTGAAGCGACCAAACTGATTCAACCTGGCAACAAAAAAAAAGAACTGTCAGTTGTCAGTCACGTAAAAAAAGGTGAGGTTATGACCGCGTTACGTTGGAGTCGACTCGGGTCGGACAACATCTCTAATAAAATCCTTATAAAACCACAGTAATCACAGAGTACTTTTTATATATATGACTTTTTATATATATGGAAATAGAGACCTCTCTCGGCGCCTTAAAAAGGAAACGCACAAGTACTGCCATCTATTATCATGGCAAGAAAACTTTTCCAGCATATATATATATATATATATATATATATATATATAAGTAGGTACGTATCTGTAGCTGAATACTATACATACGTACCTAGTAAATTTTCTATAAATTTATTTATTGTAAGGGATCGGTAAATGTGATCTTTTTATTGTAAACAAAAATTATTACCATAAAATAGTTTACAATAAAAAAATACACAGTAAAAAATACAAGTAGTAAGGCAATGAAAACCAATTTATTCAAAGTAACATATGTTCATGGTTTGTCTTGATAAGTAGCATATTTATCAACAAGTTCTACAATAATGTTAATATCTACATATCAGCGGTTTAATAAACATAATGATAAATCCAAGCAGGATGCATACGTAAGAATCATTCAAAATCTTCGTGGTTTTTCAATTGCAGCTTAAATATGGTTTTATTTTCTGATTTTAAGTTATTGAGAACCACACCATGTTAAATATTGCGGACAGTTATATAATATTAGCTTTACTATAATCAAAAGCAATCAGTTAGTTAACATTTCTTCGGTTTCGTCTGACGCATCAAAACAAATGGCTGGCGTATTCAGATTTTTGTGTGGAATAATTATATCACTACTACATACATACTCATCAGGTGTGTCAATGAAAAATAAAAATACCAAAACAAAAACTAAATTCTATGTTACGTTACTCTGCATACAATGCACTATTCATTGTTTTTTTAACATTTTTTTACTATGCACACTGGCCTTTTGTTGAAAATTGTCAACAGAATCATCTACATCCTTAGTGCCGTTTAAAATTCTATTTATATTTTTGCAGTAATGTTGTATGAAAAAATTGCAAGAAGAATCAATCAAATATTCTATTATTTTTTCTTTGTGTTCTGAACAATCAATAAAATCAAAATTTAAGTCAATAAAAATTAACGTCTTTAAAAATTGCTTAATATTATTTGTATGAAGCACTTTTTTTAATACAATTTGGATGTCTTGAATTGCTGAAAAGCATTGTAATACATCTCTTGTTGGGCCAGGGTTGCCAGATGACAATTTTTTTTTCTCGTACCAGGGTTGCTAAATATCTCGTAATTTCAACAGATAATCTTGTAAAAGCATAAATTTAAAGAAACTCAAATAAAATTAATGATTTTATGCTATTTACTGTACTATGTAACTTGTGTAGTCATATTCTTGGCGCTTGGGGCTGTTAAATCCAAACAAAACAATTAAAAATCATATTTTTATTAATTATATTCGACATCAGAGATGTTAGTAAAATCATCTTTATTTTTAGAGTATAGCTTTTCAGCTGTCATTCTGGCGTACATTTCTTTTGATGGTTCGAAATTTACGCAATTACCTTTGCGATCTGGGCCTTTAGCGCTTTCGGAAGCTAAAAGTGTACCATTTACTGTATCTGTGATAAGAAAAAGTAAATAAATTGGCATATTTACTACTACTACTAACTAAACTAACTTTTTGCCTGATATAGGCATGCGCAAGAAGTGGTCATTGTTAAAATCTCGTAAAAAAGTGTACGAGATTTTTGTTAATCTTGAATCTCGTACAGACCCTCTAAATCTCGTAATGGTACCAGATTTCTCGTACGTCTGGCAACCCTGATCATACAATATTAAAATTGAATTAATCCGAAATAAATAATGGACGCTAACAAAAAGGCAGCTATTGCAATAATACTCGCATGCGCATTAAAAACTAAGCGCAAAAAAAGAAAGTGCTGGGTAAAAGAATGGATTTTAAAACGAAATCAATATACACATTTAAATATTACGCAAGAAATGATCTTGGGTGACGATTTAGACGATTACAACAATTACTTTAGAATGAGCGAGGATCTATTTGAGAAGCTATTAAATTTGGTTTCACCGTACATTAGAAAACAAGACACACAAATGAGAATTGCTATAACACCGAGAGAAAAACTTGCTGTTACATTACGGTACTTGGCTACTGGCAGAAGCTTCAAGTGCTTAAAAACATCTTGTTTGTTTTCTGATGCTGCCATAAGCGAAGCAGTTATGGAGGGTTGATGGACGCGGGGTCGTTATAAGTGAAACTCAGTTGTTGCAGGTTCGAAGATTAACTATTGACTGCTCCTTTATTATTGAATTAACATTGCTTTTTATACAGATCTTAAGTAGGACATAATTCGTCATTATCTTGTCTATTGAGGTTACACGTATACATATGTGCTGAATACTTGTGCTAAATAATTGTTTCTAATAATTCTATTTAACAAGGTTCAAGGGTAAATTCTTAGATATTTATCTTGCACTTTAAATCAATTAGCGCAGACCATGCAATGTAGTATGGTACATGAACAGGCCTTGAATCGCATAACCGAGTTAGAACACAGCTTGCACGAGGCACAAAAATCTGCTCTTGAGATAGAACACCGTAAAGAGGATGAAATGTGTAACAATACTCTCACCTTGTACAGCGAACTCGTGGAATGTGGTTCGGGGCCTGCCGTGGAAATACCTGCGAGTACTCCGCAGTCAACATTTTTTATTTTAACCAGTCATAACAAAATAAAAAAGTATGTTAAAATAAATAAAATGATAAAACGCACTAAGAAATTACTCCTAAAGCAAAAAAATTGTAAAACTTTAACGCAGTTAAGGAAGGAAAAATTGTCTTTAGTTAAGGAACTTAAAAATAGTGAAGAAAACCTCTACTTAGCTAGTCGTATTTATGACACTGAAATGTACGAATTACAGTCGCAAATCTTCCTATTGCAGGAGTCCCTAGCTAATGTGACAAAAAAGTATGAGCTGTCTGAAAAAGAACATAGTGAACATATTTCAGCTGCTCAAACATTAATTGATCTGGCTAACTTTAGTGAGGAGCAGTGTGTCTCTTCCATACAGACACCTGAGTGTGACTCTACTCTCAGGACGTCATCTGCCATATCACCAGTAATTATTGATGATACTAGAACAAAAGAGTATCAAAATGTCAGTTGCGACATGCAGACAAAGATTGATACTATTGATAACTGTTTCAATAGGAGAATGGGGTGTAAAAAATTGTTAATTTACTCAGATCAACTAGGTCAAGGTCTGAGCAGTATGATCTATAATAGTCTTAAGCATGACTGTACAGTATACAACACATGTACACCCGGGGCCTCTTATACTAGTTTAATTAATAACATAAATCATGACTCCTTAGATGAAGATACCACATTACTTTTATTAAGTGGCGATTGCTCATCTATTAAAAAAAGGGATTTAAAACAAAGTATAGACATGCTCCTAGAGTTGAATAATAAGACAAGATGTAAATACATACTATGTGCTTTTCCTTATCAGGAGTCAGCTGACTATGCTACAAATAAGCATATATATGATTTGAATGTTCATATGTATAATTTGACATACCGTCATAGTGACGCTATTTTTTATTTAGATATTAATAAATTTATTTCTAGATTTAAGTTGACCGAAGTTACTATGTATCTTCCATCAGAATATAAAAGACAAATTGCTACATTGGTAGCTTACAATATACAAGACTCTGCTGCAGTACTTTGTACAAAGCAGAATGTTGACATTTCACCGAATGTCGGTGTTGACATTCCAAATGTTAGATGTAATTTAAACTAAACAGTAAGACAACGGCTAGTGCCAAACGTTTTAGCATTTTTCATCAAAATATGCAAGGCCTGGCCAGCAAACTATTAGAATTAGAACTTTTTTTAGATAATGAGTGCATTGATGTATTATGCTTAACAGAACACTGGTTTGAACAAAAACATAACGTTCACTTAAATTTTCCCAATTATACTATGCACAGTGTGTATGCCCGTATGGCAGCCATCCATGGAGGCAGTGTCATCTTAGTTCGTAATGGTATGAAATGTAAAGAACGAAAAGATATTGTTGATCTAACTGTTGAACGGGAGGTTGAGTTGTCCTGTATTGAACTCGAGAGGTACATTATAGTTTGTGTATACAGTCCTCCTACATCAGACTACAATTTACTTGAGTCTATTTTGGAGGATGTTTTGCATAAAGTAAGCCTTAGTAATAAAAAAATTTTAGTATGTGGTGACTTTAATGTAGATTTATTGAAAAACAACAAAGAGAGCGTTGGTTTTATTAACTTATTTAAATCATTTGATTGCGATTACTTATTTCTTGAACCAACCAGAGTTACGGAATCGACAGCCACATGTCTTGATAATGTTTTCTGTAACTGCGAAGCTCTTGAAAAAAGCGTAGTTAAAAAAATATCGTCTGATCATTTTGGTTTATCAGCCGTTTTTTTAGATTATGATATAAATATTGAATTGCCGAAAGTAACCTATAGACCTTCCTCAAAATCAAAAATAGAAGCATTTAAAGCTAATATCTCTAAAAAGATGCCAATTATTTGTGATAAGGGAGAAACTCCTAATGTACTATATAATAAACTGTTTAAGGCTATAGACACGGAATTTAATAAAACGTTCAAACTTAAGAAGCGTAGCATTTGTAATAAGAAAAAGTTTAGTGAATGGGCCACTGTAGGAATTTATAAAAGTAGAAATAAATTATACGAATTACTGGCAATGAGACAATACAATAGAAGCCCAGAGTTTATGACCTACGTAAAAAATTATTCGAAAATATTTAAAAAAGTATGTGCTTGTGCGAAGTCTAAATATTTATGCAAACAAATAGCTGAATCCGGAGATAAAGTAAAAACAACCTGGAAAATTATTAATCAGGAAACGGGTAAAACTAAACGATGTAATAATGAAACATTAAAATTACAAGTTAACAATCAAAAGTTTGAAACGGATGCAGAGGTCGCTCAATGTTTTGAAGATTTTTTTACTGAAATTCCAGTTAAGACAACTGCTTCCCTTAAATCATCGCCTAAAAAAGCTGAAAATATATTACGTGATCATGTACCAGAATGTAGCGATACTTTATTTTTTGATTATGTTACACCTAAAACAATTATCGATACTTTTAAAGAATTAAACTTTAAAAAAACTGGGGATTTATGGGATATGTCCGTGTCCTTAGTTTCGCATATTATAGAGGATTTAGCTCCTAACCTAGCGTTAATATTTAATGAATGTGTAGATACAGGAACGTTTCCTGATTTAATGAAATATAATAAGGTTATACCTTTGCATAAATCGCAAAGTAAAGACGATCCTAATAACTTTCGTCCTATTTCAATCCTCCCGGTTCTTAGCAAAATTTTTGAAAAGTTAATTTTTAAACAGTTAGTCGCTTATTTTAATAAAAATAAACTTTTTCATAGCGAACAGTACGGTTTCACCAAAGGTCGTTCTACCACGGACGCAGGAGTAGCTTTGCTGACGTATATTTTAGAGGCTTGGGAGAAGTCACAAAATGCAATAGGAGTTTTTTGCGACCTTTCTAAGGCGTTTGACTGTGTTGACCATGAGACTCTATTAATTAAATTAAGTTATTACGGAGTAAAAAACCAATCATTGGAACTGCTTAGGTCATATTTGGCTAATAGGCTTCAAAAAGTTACTTTAAATGGCGTGAAATCTAATGGATCGTATGTAAAAATGGGAGTACCTCAAGGATCAATCCTTGGACCCTTGTTATTCCTTATCTATATTAATGATTTGCCATTCTACGCCAGTGTCTGTAAAGCAGTGTTATTTGCTGATGATACATCACTTGTTTTTCAAGTTGATAGACAGAAGACAAATTTTGACGATGTAAATAACACTCTTACTCAGGTATTAGATTGGTTTACTGCTAATAATCTGTTGCTTAATTCTAAAAAAACTAAATGTATTAAATTTTGCACCCCCAACGTTAAGCATGTGCCAGCTAACATAGTTGTTAATAATGAAACAGTAGAATTAGTTGACTCAACCAAATTTCTAGGAATAACTATCGACTCGAAGCTACAATGGGGCCCTCATATAACAACTCTTGCTGGTAAGCTTAGCTCCGCAGCGTACGCTGTTTGGAGAATAAGACAACTAACAGATGTCGAGACAGCACGCCTTGTTTATTTCAGCTACTTCCACAGCATAATGTCTTACGGGTTATTACTTTGGGGAAAGGGAGCAGACATCAACACCATATTCGTTCTGCAAAAGCGTGCTATTCGATCTATCTATAAACTTGGGGCTAGGGACTCGCTGAGAGAGTTATTCAAAGAAATTGGAATTTTAACTGTTGCGTCTCAATATATTTTCGCTAACATACTGCATGTACATAAAAACTTTCAAAAATATAGTAAAAATAGTGACATTCATAATTACAACACAAGAAATAAGAATAAACTTGTGACAAGAGCTTGTAGACTACAGAAAACTAGTAATTCATTCTTAGGGCTTGGTATTCAATTTTACAATAAACTACCAGAAGATTTTACATCTTTGCCCTATCCAAAATTTAAAGAAGTGACTAAAAGTATATTATTAAAAAGAGCCTATTATAACGTTAATCATTATTTAGCGGATAAAAATGCATGGAGCCATGACCTCGTGTGAGATACAGGAGACCTCAAAAAACGTTATTTATCTATTGTTTTTGCTATATTGTGTTTGGTTTTTTTTAACACACCCAATGTTAAATTATATAGAATCAACTACTCATTGATTGTAAAACATGTAAATGGTAGCGAGCGAGCAACAAGTATAGACCATAACCTCATTTAACCTTGTTTGACAATGTCTTAAGAGTTAGAGTTAGTCATGCTCACTAAAAATGTTCAATCTGGTGGCGGCGTTGTGTGTCGGGTCGTTGAGTTCCCTCTAATATGGTTGAGTTCAGCGATGGCTGATCCACACGTCAACTCGTGAACGGGTGCTGTCAGGGGGGACTGGTCTGCTCGGCCTCTTTGAGACTACTTTAAGTATCATATGTTGTTTATTATCTTTACACACTCGATCGTTAACATAAACATGTTCCAAAAATAATAAATCTATGTATATTGAAATTGTAACATGAAAACAGAAAAAAGAAAGAAAAAAGAAAAGAAAGAAAAAGACAATAAGGAATAAATATTCGTAATCATATAAAGCCCTTCAGGCGAGTAGGCGACCAAAACTGTTGATAAGAGTTTCTTTCGGCGTTTCTTCTCTGCAGTGGTCGGTTCCGAAACGCTAGTAGTCTGTAGCTTTTGAACAATTAATAAATACATATTATCTAATAAGATAATTTTAAATGTGATATGACGTGAAAAAGTGCCTGCAAAGGCCTATTTTCTGAATAAACGTTTTGATTTTGATTTTTGATTTTGATTTGCACGTGGAATAATAATGATGTCGTGTGTCGTCACACCACACCTCCTTCCCTTTTTTTGAGACAAAAATTAACAATAATTTTTGGCTAATAAAATGTTTACAATTAATTTAAATATTACAGTTACGCTTATCTTCTTTTTTTTTAAAGAAAACATTTTCAAAAAGCTATACAACACTAAGTAGATATACAAAAAATAGTTAAGGTTATTCAAATACATAGTTGTTTAAGAAGAACCAGTTCATTTTCTTTCTAGGTTACATAATTAAGCGATAGCACAAGCATAAGCATACATAAGCCATGTCGTACCTCTGTATAATTTTTATTTTAATAAGTAATGAATATATATCTTAAAAATATAAGTAGCTAGTACCTTATATAGTAAAATGGATTACAATGTTTTAGTTACTTCTAAATGTAGTGATTTTTTTGAATTATATTATCTTCTTCAATATTAAGATTATCAGCTAATATTAAGATACTACAAATAGCCATCAGATGGATGTTGAGTATAATGACAAAAATGTATACCTCAGGTCTTCCTATCTCAACTTGCCGCAATAAGTAATATGATAGTACATTTATATCTCCATGGAAGATCTCCTGTATTAATGGTATTAGTATTTTAGCATGACGTGTGTCATCACTGTGTTATCTAGATCATTAAATTCAGTGGAAAAAGTAAATAATAACAGCAATTTCGTTTTAATGCTGCTTTGTAATAATTGATCATAAATTCGTCAGTTAGACCTTATGTGAATTAGTGACTTAGTGACATGTGAAAGTTCATAGGTATAGTGTAAATAATATACTTAGATCATCATATTATAACATTAACAAGGTACATATCACACACAGGATACAAGGTAATTATTATGAATACACATTATTCATTTATTAGGACATATTTTGTGTCTCTAAAAGGCTCCTTATTTGGGCCTTGCCGAAAACGGCATTTTTGCTCGTTTGGCATTTTATTCATTATTCATTTCTTAGAACATTTGTGTTTCTAAAAGGCTCCTTTACTGGGCCAAGCCGAAAACGGCATTTTCGCTCGTTTGGCATTTTTACAGGCAAATTTCTAAATATCAACCTCACGAATGGTAGCTCGACCTAGACATGATCGGATTAGATAGAATAGATTCTAGCCTGCTCTTGTATCCTTATGACCTTGACATTTTCATGATCCCTTTCAGCAGTGCAGTTCGTGCAACCTACTGATCATGTTTTACAAAACTTATTACACATTCATATATTTGTAGATATACCTAATTATCTTTGCCACATTATTTCATTTTTCTGACGTTGAATAATACGATGCACAAAATCGTCACAAATAGTCACAATCAATATGAAACATAAGATGATAACTAACAGACAGCATACGCTGCATTCCAATCTTAGACGCTAACATCAACACGTCATACACGAAGCGTAATCACGTTACTTCGTCACTTTTCATCGTTCTATTTTGAATAAAAATATCCACTAATCATAGAATACCATGAATAAATGTTTTATCCCGTTAACAAGATGAAGTAATTATTATTAAAAATAATGAATATATTTTTGCAATTTACATCTAAGTTGAAGTCGTATTCTTTGAGTATTGTTATTAAATTGCATTAAAATTACTGTTTCTGGTCTTTTTTAAAGTTACTCCTTATTTTTGCGTATTCAATATTTTATAATTTTTCAATTACTCTTATATTAATCATATTTGGTACAAGAAATGTTTTTTATAAATTTCATTTGAATAATTTACACAATCTATAGTCTTATTTTTATTGACAGCCCTACAATGATTCACATCTCGCTGGTAATTTGATATGTGCTGACGGTTCTTATTTATTATCGACCGATAAGTACTGCACATGATTTTTATTCGAGGTTATGGTAGTTGTTTCATTCTAAAAGTTTAAAATTTAAATTCAAATCTTTCATACCTAACTCAAATCTAATGGAAAGTTAATAGAAAAATATAAACAAATACTTGTAAAAGGATATGTTGCCTTGTCTTGTCCGTGGTGAAATATTGATGTCGTTGCTGGCAGCCGCTGCGATGTGCTGCTGGCTGCTGCTGCGTGCTGGATGCGCTGGGTGGGCCGGGCTATACCCTGGACTCCGTGGGCCGGGATAACCCTGGACACCGCTCCATCAAATAAATCTTCTCTATTCTTTCTTCAAAATCTCAGAAATCTTCATAAAATATATTATTTCTTCATAAGTATTCTTCATAGTTATGACGTCACTTATATCGTCATATTTACACTTAATATTTTCTTACAGTTAATATCTTCGTAATCATATCTTCGCAATTGATTGATTTTTCTTGATTTTCTTAATTTCGATAAGTTTCTCCGTAATTCGTTTGTTGCACACAAGTCTTTTCTTCTTTTAATTTTTCTTCAATGTGCGCCAAATTTCTTTTCTTCTTGTAAGCACTTATTTATTCAAGTTGCGCGGTAAACGCGAACTGACATCCGTGCCCCCAGTACTGACGAGGCACGGCACTGGCTAGGGTCGCCATATGGAGTGTTGACGGACGCGGGGTCGTTATAAGTGAAACTCAGTTGTTGCAGGTTCGAAGATTAACTATTGACTGCTCCTTTATTATTGAATTAACATAGCTTTTTATACAGATCTTAAGTAGGACATAATTCGTCATTATCTTGTCTATTGAGGTTACACGTATACATATGTGCTGAATACTTGTGCTAAATAATTGTTTCTAATAATTCTATTTAACAAGGTTCAAGGGTAAATTCTTAGATATTTATCTTGCACGTGGAATAATAATGATGTCGTGTGTCGTCACACCACACAGTTATTTCTACATGCAGAGCAATTATATATGTTCTCAAGGATTACATAAAGGTAAGAATAAATAAACTGATCATTTATATCAAAACTTTTTTATTTAGCTACATAGGAACTTTAAAAAACAAAATTAAGTAGGTTTGAAACTTGCAAAAACTGATACCCACTGTGTATTCATCCGTGTTGCTGGTTTCAGATTTAAGTTGTAAAATTATTCGAGAAGCCGGTCCGTTTTGTACTTTTGTAGCTTTATGACTTAGAACTCTTGTACTAATAGATGATGGTTTGCTACTCGTAGGTGTAACTTGTGTGTATGTGGATCCTGACACCTGTACGAAAGGTAATTCTGGTATGTGTAAGACAGGTGGAAAAGTTGTAGACGTGCCTGATAATGTATATATTTCGCAGTTATTAGGGTTCCAGTTTTCTTTTACATTTGAGATGGGTGGGTAACTTCTAGACGTTCCTGGTGATATTTCACAGTTATCAGAAATCAAGTATTCCGGTACATGTGAGGCTGGTGGATCAGTTCTAGACGTGCCCGGTGAGGTATATGTTCCATAGTTATCAGGAATCAAGTTTTTTTGTGCATGTGAGACAGGTTGGTCAGTTGTAGATGTACCTGGTGAGGTATTTGTTTCGCTGTTATCAGGAATCAAGGACTCTGGTACATGTGATACTGGTGAAGGTGTGTATGGATAAGGAGTGGATGTGGCTGGTGATGATTGTGTTGTGAACGCATTATTGATCTGAACTGAATGTCTATGTAAATTATTAAGTTGAGCTTCAAATAGTATATCATTAATGGCCTTTTCTGCATATAATTTCTGCGTTGGATTTAGACTCTTCAATTTATCGGACCACACTAGAGCGAGCGGATTAACATCTGGTGGGTGGATTGTGTGTGTGGGCTGGGACAATAATGAGCAGGCTCTATTTAGTAACTCATTTTGTTTTGCTAGAGTTCCTGAAGTCTTCCTTAATTTCGTAGGTTGCCTTTCATTACTAATAGATGAAATAACCAAAGAATCTTCTTCACAATTGACTTCAGATGCCCCATTATCCTGAAAATATAAAATAATGTTATTTTTCAGATGCCAACAAGTACTGAAGATTGGATTGAAATCGCAAACGAATTCGGAAGCCTTTACAATTTCCCTAGATGCATTGGATGTTTAGATGGAAAACACATTGAAATTATAAAACCTGAAGATTCAGGTCCTTCATATTACAATTATAAAAGTTATTACAGCATAGTGCTTATGGCTTTAGTCAATGCGAGAAAGGAGTTCATCATGATTGATGTCGGAATTAATGGAAAGATATCCGATGGTGGAGTTCTGTTCTATACAAAATTTTGGGAATTATATGATGTCAGATGCCCAATTCCACTGCGATTTTACCTTATGTATTTTTAGGTGATGAAGCTTTTGCTTTGGGCATTAATCTAATGAAACCTTACCCACAAAAAACAAGCACTGCTGAAGAACAAATCTTTAATAAGCGCTTATCGTCCGCGCGACAGGTAGTTGAGTGTGCATTTGGTTTAATGGCTACAAAATTTCGTGTATTACATACGCCAATACACTTGGAACCGCAAAAAGCTACATACGTGACTACCGCTATTTGTTACTTACACAATTTTCTTCTTAAACATAAAGATAAAAAATATATTCATTCAAAAGATGATAAAGATATATTGTTGAACATCGCAGCATTTTCGAAACGAAATGCTTGTTCAAACGCAAAAACAGTTAGAGATATGTATCGGCAATACTTCGTCGACCAGGCGCATTTCCATAGAACGCAAGTTTAAAACTTATATAACAAACATTAGACATAACATAATTTTTTGTACTTAGTTAAATAAACTATTATGAAAAACAGCTTGAAGTTATTTAAATTTCCATCATTCCTTTAATCTTAATGATTATTTAATTGCTTAGTTGATTTCACATCAAGTGTGTATTTTATTCCTATAAGTAGACATACTTATAAGCATTTCTCTTTTATTCTATTCGACACAGACAGTGTTACATGTAAATGATATCCTTGATGTGCTATCGACTTTCGACAATACCATTATTCAAAAAGCCTTGTATCTACCTACCTTTTTCAGCTTTGGTGCCTCTATATTGGCCAAAAATTTCAGTAGATGGAATGTTACGGACGTTGGTTTATACACTTCGTCACCCCCAATACCCGACCTCTTTGAACTCTCAATTTTCCTTAACTCTTTTCTGTAAACATAAATACAAAAAATAATATCAGTACAGACAACTTAATAGGTGTACTAACATTGGAACCGCTTATTGAGGTATGAAATCGTCCAGGCCATAATGTGCGTAATGTGATAGACTAGCAGTCCGCCCCGGCTTTGCCTGTATTGTATTACATACAGAGCGTATGTCACTCCCAGATAAATTTTCACTCTAACCTGCAACTTGTTGATTAACTACCTATTATTTATACTTTTATGTTATTTCTATAAAGTAGATAGGTAGATACTAAAAAGCTCACTCACCTATAGTTGCTGCGAAGACTATTAATTTTCTTCTTTACGTCGTCTTTCGTAGCGTTTGGTTTCATATTTTTATAAATTTGTAACAATTTTACAAGTTCCTCATTTTTTTTCACCGTATTTAAGTAATGCTTGTCTTTGGGATTCCATAAAGACGGGCACGCCTCGTAAAGGAGAATAAACTCTTTGAGATCATCCTTTTCTCCGTCAACGATGACGCGTGAACGTGATGTTTCATCATCGTCACTACTCTGACGTTGTTCCGCCATGGCTCCGAACCTGAGCTCCGAACGAATACTGACGGAAAAAATATCTCGATGCGCTTACATTTCAATAATATTGAAGCCACGCCCCTTGAGTATCGCGGATTTTAGGATTTCCGAATATTTTGTGATATTATCGCGATACCGCGATACGGCCTATTACACCATCAATATTACCACGGTATCGTGATAATATTGACAATGTAACATGCCCCAGTCTAGTGTGTGCAAACACAAATATTGTTGAAAATCTAAATCTTCGTCGTCTAAAAATTCGCAAGTATGCGTTTGGGAGAAGTGTTCTTGTGATAAAACAGCTGAATGTTTTTATTAAAAGTAAAATAATTTATATTTTTTAATAACCAAACTATGCTTGTATGAATTTTGTTTTAGAGATTTCTGATACTCTTTCCGGTATTTAATTGTGCCCAAAGTTGCGTTAAAATTACGTGTTGAAACGGAATGTTCTGATAACTTTTAAAGTACTTATAATTTTACAATTATGATTCCATACAAGCATAGATAACGACAATAGAACTCGATAGAATTAAAAACTTAAACAGACGATACCGAACAACGGAGTCATCACCCTACAGAATTTGTATGGCGAAACACCTGACTAGCGTACCCTTAAGTTAAGTTTCCTAAAAATAAAACAAGGTAACAAGAAGTCTTCTATAAAATATAAAGAGTAAATAACAACAAAGAGTTTCGATGAAATAAAATTTTCAAAATCTGTTTGAAAATGTTGTTGCTTAAAACTTGGTGCTTTATTATAAAAGTTTGTATTTGACCAGTTCAAACGAGTATCAGACAGTACTTTCACTTTAGATGATAATGGTTTTTTTTGTAATTTTTACGTTCCTTGATATTCAGTTCCTATTCTCTTTATAATTCCATCTTCAAGTGCGGATAAAGTTCTTCTGGGTGAATTTCTGATTTCCTCTAAAATTTCCGGAGTAGCGTTCGTGTCCAAAAAATCGTGGCGCAATAGTTCCTGTTCTCGAGCATTTTCAGGAACATCCATATATCCCAAATGATAGCCATGCACACATGCAACTTCATTTGGACAAAAGAAGCAACTCAACTTTCTAAAAGTCATTCTAAGGCTATCTGATGCCCACAAAACTTGATGCACCAACATTGTGCCTTTGGCAGAGTTAACCTTTAGTAGCGTCTTTTTTTTTTTCAATATCTTTTTGCGAAACTAAACGAATTTCAATATTCTTGACGTTTCTTGCATCAAATGCCAAAAATCCTTCAAAGACCCCCCGCTGCAGTCCTGGCACATACAGCACATCATGGATCATCTAGCTTATTGTAATCGGAACTAGAAATTTGAATGCTGGAAAATTTCTTTATAATCTGTATTTGATATTGTCGTGTATAAAAAAATAGGTGTATTGTGTGTTATATGGTAGCGTGAAAAGTAAAAGGCTAAGTATAAAGAGAACTGGGTATTTTTACACTAGCGACAAGTTTGTGAGGAGGTTGCCAAGATTATGCTCAGAGCAAAACACCAAACCTTTGCAGTACAAGGACCTCTCGTGCATTACTTTGGGTTCTGGGAGCCTGACAGGGGTGATGTCATTAATACAACGGATAACATAACATGCAGTTTATTCGCACTTATACATGGGCGTAGTTTATGTGCCAAAGCATGCCGCTGAGGGCGGACACAAATTTAGAATATATTTAAATTACAAGGGAACTATTAAGGTCGACCTTAAACCGCTGAAGGCGGACATCAATGATATGCCATGGCTATATTGGACGCATCGTTGGGGATTTTAAACGTAACATGAACGAGGGGATACCTGGCCAGGTCCTTTATCCGACCGTCACACGCGCACCGAGTACGTTGCGAAGTTACCGTCGCCGAACGCTCACGATGAACCACGGAGAGCGGTGGTTGTTGATCTGCGTAGAAACGCCTTGGGTTGCTCACGATGAACCACGGAGAGTGGTGGGTTGTTGATCCGCGTAAAAACGCCTTGGGTTCGCCGGCGACGGAGCAAGGCGTCGCGCGGCACACAGCCCGCGGATCCCTCAAGCTGTGCCCTGCGGCGGTGAAGAAGCGCCTACGAGCGCTCCACGCCTGCTGAGGGCGCGCCCCGGCGCGAGGCCATGCGCTGACACGTGGGGCACCTTGTCAAGCGGCCGATGCCGGAATCCTAGCGGAGTCTTCGCGCTCTTCAGGTGCGCAAGCGCGTTTCGACGCTATGATATATCGTGGGCTACACTCCCGTGATGGGATACCACGTAACAATTTAATTTACATCCACGCCTATTGTGATTTTTACATCGCCCAGCGAAAGAGGCCCGTCGCCCTCCCAGACCTTTCCACAGGCTTCTTTCAACTCCTCGACAAAACGTTCCTTTTTGCGTAAATTCTCCATACGTCAAACCAACTCACGGTTTTTCTAAATCGATGTGTTTTAATAAAGTATATGTCTATTGTAAATTCCATTAATTTAAAGAGACAACATTGGTGATTAATAATTAAGGCTTAAATACAAGCCTAACACGAATTATTTTTTTTGACTCGTTCGCTTTTTTCATCTACAACTAGGAGAAACGGATCTCACTAACTTGTCAATGTCAAACGTCAAAATAGCTTATGGTTTGTTTTGGTTATTGGTATGCATTTGTTATAAATATTTGTTTAACTTATAACGGTGAAAGTATTTGAAGACCAAATGAGTGGCTGGCATGGATAGTTGCAGTGTGTCGCAAGGAACACCGTGATATGTGGGTTGCTAGGCTTCTCCCGTCAGGCGCTTTGTATCAAGGGCCAAGGGCTATTGTATTCCTTGAGCCGGTGCGTTGAAACTGGTTGGCCCAGGACACCAATGCATTAACAGAACGAAAGGCTTTGACGTAAGTAACAAACTACCTAAATAGTGCGTTAATATGTTAACTGTGTCGTCCGAAATACGACGTTCAAAGTTGATAGGTTATACATGCAGAGCTAATATGTAGTTATCGCTACTACTAATCTCACTCTTGGCCATAAATATCATAACAAGGCTAAAGGATCATATCTAGAAGGTGGGCAGCAGATTATGGCAAACAATTCTCCGGGAGGGCCAATTTAGTCCAGCAGTGGACCTTCACGGGTTGTGATAAAAGAGTATGAAAAAAAGAAAAGTAGGTAATAATGTATTTATTTAAAACAAAATATTTTCTCCTAACGAAAAAAAACGCACTTTCATCGGCATGAAAAATGTGTCTGGGATCTTTAAGAATCTCTTCCAAACCTTTTCTTGCCAATATTAATCGACTTCTTTAAACCATCTGATAATGTCTTCTTCTGTTACGTCATCCCTTGCTTTGGTTATATTCTGTGCTGTTTTTTCTTTTATCTCTGGATTTCTCTTTAAAAATGATTCAAACCATGTTCTTCCGGGCTTATTAACCGTGAAGGGATTTTCTCTTTTCTGATCTATCATTATCTTTTGAACACTTTCTAAAAGACATTCTTTTGAAACAGGAAAACGCCGGGCAGCAAGTGCTAGCAACCACTGAAGAATAATTTTCTCTTCTTTTGTAAGAACTGAACTAGGACCCATCCTGCAATTTACTGGCGTCTTACCAGACACTTTGTTAAGGAGAGTGACTAGAGGTACATTAATCTTCTAGCTGCTGTTGCCACCTTTTCGCCATTTCTAACAACTTCAATCTCTTGCCCCATTTGATGTGGGGTGTAACTTTTTTAAGGTGCCATCTGTGATAAATATAGAGAACCAGTTATGGACAGTTTTATTAGATTGTAAATGAGTAACGATTACTTGTAAAAAACCGGCCAAGTGCGTGTCGGGCCACGCGCAGTGTAGGGTTCCGTAGTTGCGAATGACAACTTTGAGTTCACACTGTTCACACTCGCACCTCACAGTTTAACGACCAAAACATGTAACAATGAAAATGTATGAAATTTTACATTTTCGAGTACATTTTATAAGTTGGTTGCCTATAACTTATTAGTTTGTACTTAGTACTCAGCTCTGATAGTTTTCCTTTCAACTTCAGTATATATACTACTGCTGTAATTTTTTTCACGTAGGTATCTGATATTCGTTTCGCCTGTGAGATTGCATCCGCAATGATCGCACGTTATGAGTAGGGATGCAAGATATTCAAAAATATCGATATCGATAAATATCGACTTTCGTCGATATTAATTTATCGATATATCGTTCTAGTCGGGCGATATATCGAATTTTTATCGACATTTTTTATTTATTTTTTAAAAGCTGAATATATGATTAGTTACTTACCTATATACAATATTTATTTATAAGTTAATGAAAGAAATATTTTACAATTATCTATGTGAATCAATGGCAAATTTGGACAAAAAGAATGGTTCTTTTCTCATAGATTTATTAAAAAAAATTACTTCTAGTAGTTAGTATCAGCTATTGAACTTAAAAATAATAACTTAGACAGTCTTCTTCCATGTAGTCTGTTTCGGCTCTGAGTTATAGTGGCTTCTGCCTTTGAAAACAGACGTTCGGAAGGCAGATGGCTCATTGCCACTTTAAACAGATTTGGATAAACACCTTGCATCTCTTGCCATGTTTCAAGGACGTTTACTTTTAAACTATTTACGGGAGCAGATAGATATAAAGTAAGCTCGTCGTCTCCGTCAGATTTCTTTCTTTTTATTTGTGTGTGTGCCAAAGATTTGTGGTGCTTCCAAAAATCAAATTCATCTTTATCTTCATCCTCTGAAAATGTGGATGAAGCTGTTGTAGCAGAGGCTGCAGACTTGTATTCCGAAACGAATTTTCTAATTCTTGACATAGCATGCGTCAGGTTTTTTGAAATGCAAGTTTTTGAAACGAGGATCTAGCAAAGTAGAAACTGCTAACAACATATTGTATTCCAGCTGACCGAAACGCTTTTCTATTTCCAGAGTAATATTTGTCTTCAAATCACCGGCAATGGTCATCAATTGCGCAATTCACCATAGGCACAACTTTTGATATTGTGACATAATGTTCAGCAGAAGCCTCTCTTGCAGTGGCGGCTCGTGACTTCAAGGAGTGGTGGTTCATCTGCTTACCTACTGTCTCTCAAAAGCAAAACGACCTATTGAAATGCCGTACGTTCGTCAATTTTTTGTAGTCGACTGCCCCTATGCACCTACTTAATAATATTTGTAATACATAATCAGTTAGTACTCTAGGTGCAATTCATGTTAATATTAATGCATGTTGTAAAACCATTTCTGTATAAAAAGTATCAGGTACTTATGTACATGCAGTGAAATATCTCATCATCTTGACTTACCATTGGTTTAGTGAGAGGAGCTGCGCGCCAATGAATATTCTAATAGGTACTTAACTAATTCAGGTTGAAAAGCACGAGAAGATGGTTTCAAAAAACAGATTAGGCGGCATACCGCCTAAATAAGCCATAGCCTATTTTCTTTTTTAGTTCTTGTTCAAATAATCCCATTAACAACACACTTTGAAGCCACTTTCAACCACACACAAAGTAGAAAACCATAACTATGAATATTATTGGGTAATTTCGCGCGCGTTATCTATCACACCGTGTCACAGGTGCGAAATAAAACACAAACTGATTTGAGTAAGGTCAAGGACACGCCTTCGCAACAAAAATCTTCAACGAGCGAGCGAGACACCCCGGCCGATGCCGCCCGAGCGAGCCCTTTCGGGAGTATTCGGGACTCGTGCGCCGACCCGATTTTTCAATTTTTCTCATACATTGAGTACGGATCATCTTCCGTTTCACCTGCCGAAGCATTTCTGTCTCATTCCAAATAGTTTCTATGGAGACGCTTCGTGCGCACTTTGAAAGCGCTCGCCCAATTTTTGGTTTAGCTAAAATGAGTCTTAAATTTTAGGAAATAAAGATCAAGTTTGTTTGAAAATATTTTCTTCTTCAGTGTGCAATTAAAGTTACATTCTTTTGGATAAATAATAATTGTGTCGAAAAAAACATTG
This sequence comes from Rhodophaea formosa, assembly GCA_963082605.1. Taxonomy (NCBI): domain Eukaryota; kingdom Metazoa; phylum Arthropoda; class Insecta; order Lepidoptera; family Pyralidae; genus Rhodophaea; species Rhodophaea formosa. The sequence continues at coordinate 12,250,952 of OY720229.1, read as the reverse complement.
GGAAATACATAAAAATCTAGTAGTGCAGTGCACGAGTGCACTGAAGGAGCGGCCGCCACTGCTCTCTTGTCATAGCTTCTAGTGGTCGCAAAACATGAGCCACATCTTTTATGATGTTTAGCTCAACTGCCGTCAGCATGGTTGGTGCATCAATTTTGGAAAAAATTATGTCCCTAATGTATGGTGCCAAATCAAGAAACCTCTGAAGCATGTAATACAACGAATTCCATCGTGTTTTTACATCGAGCATAACTTTTAGAGTTTTTCCTTCAGTTATTTTATTTTCCATTTGTTTTCTTTTCAAGTCTACAGTCATATCTTGTCTTTTCTTTATGTATTTCATTATATTCCTTACGTGCTCAATTATATCATTCAATCCAGGAGTTTTTTTTATAGCTTCTTCAGCGACTCTATGAATCATGTGGGCAAAACATGGAACGTGTTTGTTTGCGCCGAACGTGTCTCTTATTGCTTTAATCATATTTAGCCTTGTAGCTTTAGGCTTTTTCGCCCCTGATAATTTGGCATGCTTTTCCAAAACTTTGTAGCCATAAATTGTATTGTTATAACCGGGATTACCAAACAAAAATTGATTTGAAAACTTAATATCATCTTGAACTTCTTTATTAAACAGAACTGGTACTCCGTGGCCGCGTTTACCTCTTATGACAACACGTTTAAATTTCTTTACCAGAATCCTTTCTGAGGCAGTAAGTGCACGATCAAACTCTTCATACTTATTATTATCATTATTGTCGCTTTCTAAATAATCGTGCACTGTAATTCTTTGAAGTTCTCCAGGCCTGCGCCTATTTAATAATAAAACCCTACAATACACAGTCTCTAAAAGTTGTGTATATTATGTTTCAGTAGTTTGTAAACCTTCTTTAATTTTTATAGCAGCATCCAAGGATTTTTTATTTAGGTATTCTTTAAGAATTTTTAAATCATTTGCTAAAGGCACAATAGTTATCTTATTCCACTTTTTCTTGTTTAAATCTGTTGCAGCTGGTGTAGACACATCATTTTTCCAATTTGTTTCAATAAGTTGAATCAAAGTTGTTAAGTATTCAATTCAATCGTTTATTGCTTCCTTAATGTAAATATACAGGTCTTATCTTACACAATATGTACAGAGTAGCAATTAAGGGCCCTGTCGGGCGTTGCAATGAGAGAAGGGCTGCATAGATTTGTTTCATGTCAAAAATGTAATGATTAAATAATTATCTTATAAAATTGTTATTTATTAATCGTAGAATAAGCCTTCACGGAGTAAATTTGTCTTCTAAAAATTCATGGATTGAATAGTAGCATTTAGTAGTCAATAGTTGTTTTAATTGTCGCAAAAATATTTTTCTGTTCTCTATATCTTTGATGGTGTCCGGGAGTTTGTTGTAGAGCTTTGCACACATCACCAAGGGACTAGACGAGTGTAGGTGGAGACGTGAAAGTGGTAGCTGTAGTTTATTTTTATGTCGAAGAGTATATTTAGTATTTAAGTCTTGTCTTTGTTTGAATAAATTTGGATATTTTCGCACAAATTTACAAGTTTCCAAAATGTAAATACACGGCAACGTTAAAATTTTATGTCTTTGAAAGTAGGGTTTGCAGCTGTCTGTCTGTTTTATATTGGCTATGATTCGTATCAATTTTTTTTGTAGAGTAAAAGCTCTGTCCCAGTCGGTACTATTGCCCCACAATAGAGTTCCGTAACTTAGCCACGAATAGGCGTAAGCATAATATGTTACTATCGCAGTTTCGATATCGGTGGCTTTCTTTACTTCTCTTAGAGCGTACGCAAATTTGGATAGTTTAGCACAAAGTTTTTGGATGTGCGACTTCCAGTTTATGTGGCTGTCAATATTTATGCCCAAAAGGGTGAACTCTTTAACAACCTCCAAGCCTATGCCATTTAAAGAAATTTTTATATCTAGTGGTGGTTTTTGATATGGGTGAAAGACCATTAATTTCGTTTTAGAATAGTTGATTTCTAGATTATGTACCTTAAGCCAGTTTGATGTTTTTTGAAGGATTTCTGATATATGTTGACATAGGTTTGTATTTTCTTTAGCGGAAGTAAGGATGGAGATGTCGTCAGCAAACAGGACACAGTGCTCTTTCATTATTTTTGGAAGGTCATTTATATACAGTAGGAACAATAGACACCCGATAACGGTTCCTTGTGGAATAGAGGAAGTGACGGATTTACAGTTTGAGCGAATAGTTTTAACCGTGCATGTTTCGTAATCAAAATACTCGATTTCCACGAACTGTTTGCGATCTTTAAGATATGAGCTAAACCATTTATGCGCGATTCCTCTAATGCCACATGCGTATAGTTTTTTAAGTAGGATATCATGTTGGACTTTGTCGTACGCTTTAGTCATATCTAGTAACATTCCGATGCCGTATTTGCCCCCGTCGAGAGTATTCAAAATTTCTTGGACATATTTGTAGACTGCCAAAGTTGTCGAACGATTTTTTCGAAATCCGTTCTGGTTTTCGTCTAAGAGATTATATTTTTCGCAGAAGTTGTAAACGCGATCAGCCATCACTTTTTCAAAAATTTTAGCTGCCGTTGGTAGAAGGGCTATAGGACGGTAATTATTTAGGTCAGATTTTTTATTTTTCTTATGAACTGGTTTTATTATTGTCAATTTTAATAAGTCCGGGAAGATGCCTTCATTTAATGATTGATTTATCAATAGAGTAAAAGGTAACGTTAATTCATTTGCGCATTCTCTAAACAAATTTGGAGGCAATTCGTCTATACCGTGGCTCCTTTTATTTTTTAAGTTTTTAATTATTTTATTTATTTCCTTTTCATCAGCAGGACGCACGAATATACTATTTTCTGCAGTATAGTGCATAGATTTTGACGTTATTTGTCCCGTGCTATTCTCGCCTATGCTTGCAAAGAAGTTATTAAAGTTGTCAGCTATTTCTTTAGGGTCGGTAATAACTGTTTTATTGACATTAAGTTTAATATTAGTTTTTTCTTTCAACGGCTTTCTATTTGTGCACTCATTTATTACACTCCACATAGTCTTTACTTTGTTAGTTGATTTTTGAATTCTTTGTTTATAATTTAATTTTTTTGAAATAGCTACTGCTTTTTTAAGTAGATGTTCATATTTTTTATAGTAATTATTTAGTACTTCATTGTCTGTTCTTAAGTTTAAGAGCTTTAATAACCTTTTATTTTTACAAGATTTTTTAATGCCTACAGTTAACCAATGTTTCTTAAATATTTTATTAATTTTTATTTTTTGTTTTGGTATACATTCGTTTAAGATACGCATCATTACATTATGAAATATGGTATAGTTTTTATTTACATCGTTGTTTTCCAATAAGATTTCGGTCCATTTTATTTCATGCAATTTTGATTTGAAGGAATTAATATTTTTCGTATTAAATATTCTTTTATCAGTATGCCATACATTATTATCTACTTTTTGGAATGATTTTAAGTTTATAATTGTTGCAGAATGTGCTGAAAATCCGAGTTTTTTTACCTTCGTGTTTACTGCACCATGAAAGTTAGTGAAAATCAAATCTATACAAGTTGCAGATGTTTTTGTGAAGTGTGTAGGTTCATTGATGTGTTGTGAAAATCTATATTCTGCCATCAGGTTAAGGAAATTAGTAATTTTTAGTTTATTTTTAAAAATATTCATATTAAAATCGCCGCCTATTATTACGTTATAAGTAGAATATTTGTTATTAATATAATGTAATACTTTTTTTAACTGTTCCATAAAAGTGGCAGTCCTTCTTCCATTCCAATACAAAGATATCAATAATATATTTTCTTTTGATAATTCCGTAGCACAGAGTTCTAAGTTATATTCGATGGACATGTTTGTTATATCACTTCTCTCTCTCGATTCAATTTGGTCTTGAAGTAGGATACAGACTCCGCCACCTTCATGTTCCTTTCGACAGTATGATGCTGCGATCTTGTATCCACTTAAGTTTACTAAGTCAATTTTTTTCTCAGTTAACCAAGTTTCCGATATGCAGATGGCTTTATAAGTTGGGTTTTTATCAATAAAACTTTCTAATAAGTGCATTTTGTTATTAATGCTTTGGAAGTTTTGAAAAAGAATATTAAGTTCCTGTTTTCCTACGAAAGGAACTATTCTTTGCAGGTATTGATGGTCTACTCGTGCTCGGTTCCGGACAAGTTTCTTGTTCTTTCAGCTCTATTTTCTTTCCATCTACATAGAGCTGGTTATTTTTTATGACCGCATATTTTCCGTTTTTTCGTGCTTCAAACATCTCTTGTCGCATCAGTTTAATTTCCTGTAGCGCCTTTCCGTCTAAAAACTCTGAAACAGACATACTAGTGCCTCGGAAGCAATGTTTGTTCTTTAAAATATATTTAGTCATTTTCTTGCTGATAAGTTCAATCATTAAGGGGCGATGCCGATTATTACTATATCTTCCAATCCTGTGGGTTTCTTCAATGTAACCTAGTATATCTATGTTGAGGATTTGTCGAAAAGCTTCCGCTACTCTATCGTGTAAGTCGAATTCAGATTCATTATATTCTTGAAGACCGTGGAGAACTATTTTTTTATTACAGTTATTATCAGATAATGTTGAGACTGGTAATTCGTTTATTTTTGGGCATGTACATTTCTTGTTAATGTCTTTTATTTCTTTTATTAATCTTTCGTTTTCTTTTTTCAGTTTCTTAATGTTAATATTGATTTCATCTATTTCCTTTTTCCTTTGATCATTTTGTGTGCCTAGTATTGTGGTCTCTACTTTTATTTCCTCTCTTAATTTTAAAATAGATTTATTTATTTCTACTGCTATTGTGTTCTTTAAGTCCATGATTATTGATTTATTGTTTTCTTTTAGTTGCGAGGATATAAGGTAGCCTAAATTTTCAAGAGTCAATTCAGTATTTTCGTTTTCTTTATTTAAAGTATCTCCTAGAACACTTATATCCACAGAATTAATAGAGTCATTTATTGCTATTGTCTTTTTACTTCGTGTTGTAATGTTATTTATTTCAGATAGGCCACAAGTAGCATACTCGTCATGTTGATCTCGATGGCGTATGGGGGTGTTAGAGTTGTCTCCTCTTGGTGCTTTGCAGATGCATGCTTGACAATGCCATCTCTGCTTATGCTCTTTTGACATTGTGTTATAAAACCTCGTGCTGGGTACGTTGGCACACTCTAGATCGTAGCGTTCGTTACATAGCGTACAGTCCAAATACTCTCTGTTAATGATTTCTTGTTGGCATCCTGCACATTTCTTGTTTGTTGCCATTGTTCAATACAGGTAGCGCACTCTAGCGACTGTTTATTTAATCTTTGAGGTTGGTTATTCAACAGCAGATTCTTTCTCGTGCTTTTTATCTTGCTGTGGTTCTTGTTGTTCTTGCTAGTTGTGTTTATATTGCTCTTGGCAAGCAACGGTAGATGGCGCTGTGCGTTGCTTGATCGTGAGTCTATACTTGTTTTAACCTGGACTCAATAGATGGCGCTTTTGTATGTAATGTTAATTTGAAGATGATATTGCAGTTTCGATGTGTTTAATAGCTAATTTTCGTACCTCTTAATTTGGTTCTATTCCTTCTTCTTGGATTTCAATGATGACTCAGGAGACGATATAATTTCCGTAAACTTGTTTCACTTCAAATCTAGCATCATAAAGGAAATTAAACTTGCCCGTTTCGGTTGCACTTGTTTATTGATTATTTATGCTGTATTTCTAGACGATAACACTTGCACTCTAGTATTGGTTTCTTTTGAGCCGGCTTATAAAAGATTTCACTAAATTAATTGTTGTTTTCTATTTTTTGCTAATTATTTACACGGAGCTAATATAACGTTGGCAGAGGTGGCGCCCTCTCCAAAAAGTATCTACTTTCTTGTAAGGCCCTTGCTTTTTTAATGCACACTCTATTGCAATATTGCAGCATTGTTTCAAGGTGGTGGACAAATTCATTGCGAACGTAGGTGTCATACCTATCTTTTTCTATGTCATAATTTCCCAGTATATTGGTTGCTTGTATAATGATATCATAATGAATTGGTCTTAAGGCGGAGAAGAAGTCATTAATGGATGGATCAATCTTTTTTAATTCTAGTAATAATTTTGCAAGCTCTCTCATTTTTCTAGACACTACGTTAACGAAATCTTTTTGTCGGTAAATTTTTAAAAACAAAGTCAGTGGAACGCACCATCAGCGGTAAATAACGCCATGTAGGACGCAAAAACACATGTTGAAGGACATGTTGCACTGTTTCTTTTCCTAGTAAAAATTGCAGTGTTAGGAGTATAACCATTGAGAATGTAGGATAGTCAAAATTCATTAACTGCTCATAACATTCATAAAAAAAATAAGTTAAGAAAGTAATATAAATATCACGCTAGACTACTCTTAAAATTATAGGTTTCAGTGATTTATAATGAATATTCAGTAGTGAATTAATTTTATCTAATTAAAATTTTAATTAACCATTCAAAACATTGAAAATAAAAAAGATATGAATAAGAAAATTAGATATTCTGAGTCATAGACAAAATAAAAAAAAGTATTAAAATTGATCACAGCTGGAAAAGGGGGTCTATTATTTTTTATTTTAATAGAATGTTCCCTCCTTGGTAAATTTCTTTTTACACAATTTCAAAACTTTTTTCAACGGAGAGAGCTCTGGAGAGTCGGACTCTCCCTGATATTTTAATGCTATAACCGCCCGTTCCCAGCGATCTTTAGGATTAACACCCTCGATACCTTTATTGTTGTATATGCGAAGTTCTATAAATACATCGCCCGTTAAATCCGCGGTGCGACGTAAAGCCGGGTCCACATTTGTAGCATCAAAACGTATCACGATCAGTCGTATCGTATCGAGTATTTGTATCATAGATATGGACGCTCATTTTGTCCATGTCGTATTATTAAAGCGTATTTTGTAAAAAACGCGTCCATACTTATCAAATGCCGTATCATGTCAGTGAATCGGCTTTACCTTTGCAAATATGGACGCTTAATTTTTCTTCCGATCCTCGTATCTTTTCCTGATACGTGTTTCGTTCAGTGCACCTTCCCCTCTCGTACGGTTCAGTCATGGCTTTGTTCCCTAACAGTTCCACCATGTCATCGTACGCAATTGCTCAAAGTTTAGCGGTGACTTGCGCCTCTTATATCGTCATTTATAGTATTTTAAGAAAAATAAAATCTAGACGTAGACGGCGCTGGTGGGAACTTCAAGTGTTTAGAAACCGAAACAAACATGGTGGAATACCATTGATGCGAGATTTACAATTCCAGCATACGAGTGGAAAATACAAAAACTTCACTCGCATGTCGCCTATTGATTTTGAGTACTTAATAAACATGATTGGCCCAATGATTAAAAAAAGTGATACCAAATTTAGAAAGCCGATTTCAGTGAAAGAAAGACTTAGTATTACTCTAAGATTCCTCGCAAGTGGAGATTCTTTTACAAGTTTGCAATATACTTTCAGAGTATCGAAGCAAGCAATAAGTCTAATAGTACCAGAGACGTGTCAAGCTATTCTCAGTGTATTAAAACAACAAATAAAGGTAAGGCATATTTATTTTACTGAACATTACAAATTATTAAATCTTATAAGGTCACTGAAATCATCAGAATGTTGCGTATTTTCACAATTATCAACATTTTGAATTGGAGTTGAAGCCGGTGTAGGCGTTTGACTGGAGTTGGAGTCGGTTTGATAACCTCTTTCCCAGTCAAACTGTCCTCTATCAGCAGAAAACAATATGTTGTTAATCTGATGTTCAACAGCCATGAAAGTTGTAGCTGTGTAAGTCCGAAATTTGGACGCTAAATAATTTGCGTAAATTTGATAACGGTCAGGTGTAACAGCTGGAGCTGAAGCAGTGCTGGCAAGAGAAGCGGTAGCAGCTTGAGCTGAAGTCCTCATCAATTGCAATGCTTCACTTAAGATTGGGTCCTTTTGAGACGCACTTTTTTTTGCCTTTTTTGTCGGTACAGGATGCTTAAATTTTGTCGCTGCAGACGCTGGGTTCCTGGACTCTTGTGTCATAATCACTTGGCTCTCATCTAGTTGACTCTCCAGAGTCTCAGGTACCTCATTCACATGTGCTTGGTTCCCGATTCCCTCCTCCGCTGATCCTTCAGACCCATTGTCGAGTACTTGTTCTGTTTCATCGTCCTCAGTTAAATCTTCCTGCAAATATACATTTTTATATTAATTGAATGTAATATTGTGATGTTTGTTACAGTTACCGAACACGCCTCATGAATGGGAACAAATCAGCGCAGAATTTCTGAATATATGGAACCTCCCAAACGTAGTTGGTTCAATGGATGGGAAGCATATCATGTTGCAGGCTCCTTTTAATTCTGGATCGGAATTTTTTAATTACAAAGACTTTTTTAGTATTGTTATGTTTGCTCTTGTGGATGCCTCCTACAACTTCTTATTTGTAGATGTTGGGTGTCAAGGAAGGATTTCAGATGGTGGGGTATTTAATGATTCCGTATTGAAGAAAAAAATTGATAACGACTCATTTAATCTCCCTCCTCCGAAAGCATTAGAAGGAACAGATATCATTGTTCCACATTACTTTGTTGCTGACAGTGCATTTCCTTTAAGCAACTATATTATGAAACCCTATTCAGGGCAACATACTAAAGGATCAATAAAGCGTGTATTTAACTATAGACTATCAAGAGCACGAAGGGTGGTAGAAAATGCTTTTGGTGTTTTGTCAAGTGTATTTAGGGTTTTAAGGAAACCAATGCTGCTTGAACCGCAAAAGGCTCAGTTGATAGTGATGACTATATGCCACCTTCATAATTTTCTACGGAGAAGCTCAAATTCTGTTAATACGTATACGCCAAGAGGTACATTTGATACAGAGTTAGAAGGCACAATGACACCCGGAAGATGGAGGGTAGATAATAGCGCCACAACATCGTTTGTGTCAATAAGGAATACTCCTCGTAGACCAACGTTAACAGCGGTAAATATGAGAGACCAAATTGCTGAATATTGTTATAATGTGGGAACATTGCCATGGCAAAATGATGCATAGGTAAAATAGGTACTATTATGCAGCAGAAATAACACTTAAGGGTTAGGAAATAGCGTTGAATGCTTATTTTATTAATAAGGTACATTAGTAGGTCATACTTACGGTATTAAGTCTGTCTCAGGGCTTGTTTCTGTCGAGAAGAAACAGCATATGTGGAAAGGCTAACCAGGATGATCGGTATACGTCATCGGTACCTATAATAAAATAAAACCACACATAAAATAAATTGTTATAAACGTCGCCTTCTCCTAAGTAAATTGTTTAGGAATTAAACTGTTGTAAGTCATTTAAATATACCTACGCAAGCATAATTAAAATGTAAACTACCTTTATTATTCAATAAAAAATACTAACCTTGACCTGAAGTTTTTGATTTAGTAATTTTTTGTTTTTCTCGTCGAAGGGCCGCCAGCAAGTATTCCATCTTTTTTTTAATTTGTGCCAAAGGACGTTGCAACTCTACCTCCAGTTCGTCCCAAGCGTCTTTCTTCAACACTTTGTTGAAGTAGTTCTTGTGCTTGGGATCCCATATCACTTCTTTTCTTTTATAGGCGTCGATTAGCTTTATAACACTTTCGTTATCCCAGCTCATCTTCAATGTTTACCTCTTTCATTCACAAATCAACACAGGTAATAACATGAGAAACACTGGACATAATCGCGTATCAAATGCATTCACGTCCAAACTTGTTCGATACGACGTGTATCTCCTTTGATTTTCGCTAAAAAACCGACACAGGACGGTTCGCGGTGTATCACGTATCGTATCGCGATACAGTATCGTGATACAGTATCAAAATACGTCCATACCACCAATCGTGATACGCGTATCGGATACGAGGTGTTAAAAGAAACGCGGTTATTGCGGATCGAGCCGTATCAGATACAGCACGTATCCTTATTGGGTATCATCTTGCGTCCAAACTAGCGATTATGATACATAACAAAGCCACGCAACGAAGATACGATACACCGAAATGCTACAAATGTGGACCCACCTTTAGCCATTTTATTGATAGGTAGGTACTTAATTCTGACGGTAAATACATACGCTTCGAAAACTTTTTGCTGATAGCGAATTGTAAGTCGACAACCTTTTTCATCTATATTATAAACTCTTTCTGGGTGATTAGGAATGTTGAGTTCAAAATGTTGTTGCACTATGACTTTGTTAGGTTTTTGTGCTCTTGCTGGATTCATCAATTGAGCCCTACGCATCAACCTTTTTCATTTATATTTGTTTTCTTTACCTTTAACGGTCAATTTTGTTGTACTTGGGCCTTTAGGTATCTGTCAGGCGGTAAAGACTTCCTTAATCGCTTTCTTGCCAGTTGGATTGGAGGATGTGGTCAGGCAATACAGGTGGGGGTTCGACTTGTGTTAGGCTAGGAATGGAGATTCGAGGTGTGGATGCGGCAGGGATCTTAAAAAAACATAATACCTATGCAAACACTGGTTGAATGAGCTCTGGATACAGAATACTAGACCCGGGAACCCTCTGGATACTAGGGGATACTGGACTCGGCGTAAGTTGACCCGAGCTACTGTCCTCGTAGGATTTTTACAAAAAAACTCGTGTAAAGTACATGTAGTAAAACACAGTCGACTTTTGCACTTCACTTTTCACAACTGAGATATCCCGGATTCCTTTTTGTGGAATCCCTTTACGTTGCGACCAATGTTACACGGGGATATGTCCGCGAGTTTAAAAAAAAGATTTTGAGTACACCTGTTTATTTAGATGTTACAATTTATAATTTGAGCACTGTCAATTAAAAATAGAAATAGTATAAAGATGCAGAGGACAAGTGCCTTGGAAGAAGGTTTGCGGTTAACTAACTGTCATTGTGTCATTGTTGTCCTTAGCCGAGGGGATCAGAAGTGCTGACTAAGTTCTGGAGGTCTGCACTTTGTACACTATGTAACAGAACGGTATTAGTTGTAGGGGTTCATCCCTTAGATAATTCTTCAAGAAGCACAGTTTTTGAATGTTGGGAATTCTTTACTCGTTGTCAACCATCGCTTCAAATATTTCGATTAGAAGGCCGGTACGCCGCAATGTCTTTGCTGTTATAAACTGAAATATCCAATGCAGCTATGCTTTGTAATCCTCTACTTGCGAAGGTGAAGAAAGGGGCACGCCCTTTCTTGACTTCTCCGGATTTCTTTTATCATTCTGTTTATCTTTGATTGGAGAAGGAGCACGCGCTCTTCCACGTCCTCCCCTAGGTTGGGTTCGCCGCTCCACCTGAGCTGATTATCATAATTGGTTTATTTTTCCAACGTGTTCGCCAATACCGTTTTCCTAACTTCAAGATCTTTGTATGTAATAGCTCTGGATTTTGCAATAAATTTTTCTTCTTTCATCAGTTATAGGTATGATATCGGAAAGGCAATCCTGTTCGTGCACGTCATCACCAGCAACGGCTATTTTCATATTTGTAACTTTCAAGCTTTTAAGATACACGTTTTTTGATCCAAGAAGATCCTGTTCAATTTCTGACAATTTTTATTCGCCTACAATTTTTTTTAATTGTTCGACGCATAGTAAGGTTGGTCTGTCTTTACTTTGATTGTTCTGTATTTCTTTTTGGGCAGTAGATTTACCAAGACATTTAGTGAAATCTATGGAATTAAAGTTCCATGGAATGAATCCAGTCGCTCTGAATCCGTTTATGATCATCGAAGGTGAAATCGATTGTTGAATGGTTTTATCCAAGAGTGGCACAAAGGAGGATTTCGTTAAAGCCTCAGAAGGGTGGGTACGACGCCATTCCAGCACTGTTTTTTGCCAGCCAAGCTTAAGTGGCTTAAAAGCTGCAACATCTGCAGGTTGCAACAGCCTCGTGCAGTTTGGGTAAAGGGCTATGAGTACAATGTTTAGTTGCTCACATAATTCACTCACCTGATAAGTTAAATGAGATTTGTGCCCATCAACGAATAGTATAATTGGGAATTGTACTCCAGCTTTTACAAGACTAGGATAAAATACGTTCTTTAAGTAATCATGGAAAATTTCTGATTTCATCCACCCATTATCACTTTGCCCAATTCCCCAGTCTGGAGGCACGGTAGATGCTATATTTGATGATAATCTTTTGTTTGGAAAAATAACCATTGGTGGAGTGGTGGTTCCGTTTGCACTAAACGTAAACATAACGGTAAGTGATGTTTTAGCCGGTGCGTTGATACTAAATTGCTGATATTTCTTATTTTTTAATAAAAACGACTAAGGTGTCAATAACTTGGGAGGGTGTCGAAAATTAGTACTTTTACCCTAATTGATTTATGAAATTCTTGTGATCTACGATGGTCCCGTGCTTCACATAATATCAAAGAAATAATCATATATATTTTTATAGTTAGTATTGCTACTGTGTAGTATAAACTGCAGACTCCATTTCCTCGAGTAGTCCTGCATTAAACTTATTTCTGATCCTAAATTTTTGCACGGAGCTGAGTTACTTTATCTCAGGCAGCAAACTCACTAGAAAATGAAAATCGCCGTCTTTTTCAATTTCTTCTAAAGTGCTATCTTTTCTTGTGATCTCAAGTTCTAGAATTTTTAATTTTTATTGGTCGAATTTCTAGGTGTGCTTCGCGTATTTAATTCGCTGTATTTTTTTTTTGTTTTTTGAATTGGTGCATCAGCACTTACGGGACTATCCCCTTAGTGGCTAGGTAATATTTATATAATATAATAATAAACAACAAGACATTTTTCCTTAACAAAGCGCGTGACATTATACCTTACCGACGTGAATGTCAACTTACTTGGTTTTCATTGGCAGTAAGATCAAATGCATCTGTTATCATATCTTTCTTTGTTGTTATTTGTTTTACGAACTACTTCGGTGCCCAATAAGTGGAACCAATTCTTTTAGGTCCTCGGTGGATAGCATTTCTAATGTATCAATGTTATCAATTCCATGTTCTGAAATATTAATAACTAGCTGTACCCGCGACTTCGTCCGCGTGGAATACTGAGTTTTGTTTATTATTTATTTATTAATAAATTCAGCTTAAATAAGACAAAAAGAGTAAAGAGTCGCATATACATACAAAGAGGCACCATATACATAAAAAATATATCGATAGATGTGTTAATTAAGTACATTTCTATAAACTACGTTTTTTGTTTTACCATCTTTTGCTAAAACGTAAAGATTTTGTGGGTTTGATACACGTGAGCACGCCACATAGAGTTTATTTTAGCAAAAAGCAAAAAAAAAAACTGAGAAAAGCATTTAATATGCGCTACTTGTTTATGTTTGGAGGTGGCATGGGCCGTTTTAATGAAATGTGTTTCGTTTTCTATTTTAATTTTGTTTTTATTTATTTTATTTAAAACTTTGGGGCTTATTAAGGACTGTGAAGCTCCAGTGTCTATTAAGAATCGCCCTCCTAGTTCGCTTATGTAGATATAAGGGAGGCGGCTATAGTTTTGAATATTGTTCATGAATACTATGTTGTTAGGTGATTTTCTATTTCCAAGAGAAAATTTTCGTCTAGAGTTTCCTCCGGATAATTTTCCTCGGGGTTTTCCTCGGAGGGTTGTTGTTCCTCCTCCTCGTCATCTAACTCTTGGTAATGAAGCTTATTTTTGTTGGTTTCAAGGTTCTCCGAATTATTAGGTTTCTTAAACTGGTTGTTTTTATTAAATGTGCCCGATTTCTGTTGATTATTTGGTTTATTGACGTAGGTGGGGTTTTCAGGGCTGTTAGTTTTATTTTGTTGCAGGCGTCAATTCCTAAGTTTGGCTTCTTCCTGCTTGGCTACCGTGATGGCTTGTTCTAAATTTTCTACGTGTTTTAATCTGATTAAAATAGCTGTTATCGGGTTGAGTTTATCAAGGAAAGTATCTAATGCCATTTGCTCGTAATATACGCGTTTGCTAGGTTCTAACGAGATTAAAGTACTCATTAATATTCTAATTTTGTCCCCGAAAGCTTCCAAGGAAATGTTACCTCTATTGGTTTGCATTAGATCTTGTACTAGTTGTAATTCGGTTCGGAATTCGCCGAATTTTCTTTGCAATTCCGCTTTTATGGCAGGCCAGGTTGTTGCACCTGGGCATTGTGATAGTGTTTCAACCGCTCTATCAGTTAATTTATTTCTAATCAAACAAGAGACGTATTGGTCGTCCCTGCTATTTATAATTAAGCCTAGTGCTGTTTCGACACTTTCAATGTAAAATGCTAGTGTCCTTTTGTTACCCTCATATGTCGGTAATAATTTCGCGAATGTGGAAAATCCGCAATCAATGGTCTTTCTTCCACGAAGGACCCCTCACCCTGGTTCTTTTTTTCGCAAGTCATATTAATCCTTTGAATAAAAGTAACCCAAAAGTGCGGGAATTGACAGAAATATGTTAGAACTTAGGTTCAACACAATGATACCTTCACACTCGTGCTTCACAGTGTAACGCAACGTATGAAAAGAAATAGGTTAGGTAGGAAGTTATCTCGGGAGTAATAGAGTTATATGCTTACCCCACGAGCATTGCTAATTTGGAGGCTTTTGATGTTGCGAGTCTGGGCGTCTTCAGGCTGCTGTCTGCTCCTTCGCTGACTGCTCCCACTGTAGGTTCTTTTCCGCGTCTGGAGATGAGGTTTCTGGATCTTTGTCACACACTCACTACCGAATACGCGCGTGCCGACTGCGTTAGTTATGTGTGGGAATACAGTAAGTCTTTATAAAAAGCAGAGAGACTTTACTTTATGTTAACACTTGTTAACAATATTTTATAATTATACAAAAAGACTTAAGTTAATTTTAGCAACGTGCGTGTGCACAGCTTGAAGAGCAGACCCGAACTGGCTGTGAGATCCCTCTAGGATTCACATGTCAGTTCACAGAACAATGGTCATTATTTGGTAATGTTTCCTGATGCGATTACTCGTACCAGGAAGCTACTCGTACTTGATCTTGAGGGCCATTGTTCCTATGTCGAGTTACGGCGACATATCTCATGACGAAATAAATATTTTATGCGTGTATCCCGAATCAGAAATAGACAAAATGGAGTTTGATCTTAAAGTGGCGTGTAGTTTGATTCCAGTTATGGACGCTAAGGAGGACACGACAAAGCGCTTGGTGGATTCAGTTGAGATGTATGCAGACATGATTGATGATAAAGATGGCCTTCGCAACTCCAGATCGGCTACGATCATCACGCCACGTAACTACAGCAGCCTGAAGGATGCAGTCCAGGCTGCAAAGGACAAAGACATATCTTCATTCCAACCACCATCAGGTAACATCATATGGACATTGCACCCATGTTGATAATAAAGTAATAGAGTTGGCTCTGAAAAACAATATACATACATACTTAAATTGCCCGCACATACATCACATCTTTTGCAACCACTCGACTTAGCTGTATTCAAGTCAGTAAAATCAATTTGGGACAAAAAGCTCGTGGAATGGCAACTTAAAATTATTGGTGTGAAATTGCAGAAACGATAGTTTTCTAAAACGTTTGCAGATGTTTGGCATAAAACTAAAACAGAAATTATAAAAAATGGCTTACAAAAGCTGGTATATTTCCATATAATGCAAATGTAATCCCAGTTGATAAATATGAACCGGCAGGTTATAAAAGATGGTTCCAGCTCGTTGAAGCCAAAAATTCATCCAATTTTCAAAACCATGAATCTGAAACTCTTCAACTGTTATGTTTAAATGCGATTAAATCAGAGATTAGTTAACACCACTCCTCTCTCTTAAAGGATTTCCGCTTCTACCGAGACTGATTTTGCTACTTCTGGAACTTTATCTTCTTTAGGAGCCGACATTTATACAATATCTGAAGAGAATTCTCAGCAAGTCACACCTGCTTCGGAAGCCATACTTGAAGAAACCTTAAAAGCCGCCTTTCCACAGTCCAGTCGAGAGATTTTAATTTCCTTTCCTAAAATAACTTCTTTCCCTGTATTCATCCCTCGACTATAAATCACCTTCGAAATACAAAAACAGGAGGCTGCTGATCATGATTATGTTTCTGCGAAAATTTGTTCTGATAATGAATTTAATTCTACTCCCGTAACGAAGCCTGCTCTAAATGTTAAAATAATCTCTCCTTAAATCCGTTCAAAAATCCGCTTACATTTATAACTTTAAAGACCTATTAACTATGGCTTTGTCATTATTGTGTAATTTTGAAGCTTCTGAATAAGAAATACAGCTTTCCGCCATTGTTATTTTAATGTTAATCTGCCTATTATATTTTGGACATTTGGTAGCATAGTGGTTACCCGTGCATATGCAGCAATGAGCAGAGTCTGCATCAATATTGCAGCCACTATGCTCTATACCACACTTGAAGCAGCGTGGCTTGGGTCTGCATAGGATCTTGGTGTGCCCATATCGGCTACATTGGTAACATTGTACTGTGGAAAAAATGTATAGGTTCACATTTACAGCATTGAAGCAGTTGAAAATGCGTTTAGGTAAAATTTGACCATCTAAAGTAAGTATGCAACGGACTGTGATGGGTTCCAAGAGGTCTGACCGCTGCTGTTTGTTTTATAATTCAAACGTCTTGCTTTAATTATAGGTCCGCAGCCAATTGGCACTATTCGGCACTGAGCAATTAGCCACTATCTCATCAGGGGTCCACTCAGTTGGCACTCTCCTGACCAAACCCATACGAGTAACATTATTCCTAGGGATAAATGCTTTAAGATTTTGGTGGCCTGGGTGTTTCCGCCGTTTTACATTTTATGACGGATTGTCAAAAAAGCTGAGAAATGTGTATATAAATAAATTTAACAGAATTCCACAACCATAGTATCCACTTTTATCTATCTTTACATTATGGATCTTTTTTTCTTAATTAGATAAATTATCTTAAAAAAACGGTAAAGACATTAAAACTACGGTAAAGACAATTTATTTACAAATTATTAAAAAATCCATTTAAATTGTTATATTTATTCAATGTATTAGTAAAATACTTAAATATCCGACTCTTTAAAAAAATAATAATAATAAGACGCTTTACAATTGCAAATAACGGTAAGGACATAAGACTACGGTAATGACCAGGATTAGGATTACACTTACGAAAACGCAAAGAACATGACGAAATGAAACGAATGACTCTATTTTTATTATTTAATCACTTATAACATCAAAAACAGAAATGCTCATAAAATTAAAAACTGGAACTTTGGTATTACTTTACCAGTCTTAAAATTACTACTACGTAAATCAGTCTCAAATAACCAAAATAAAACAATCAGTCTTAACTAAAATAATGCAACTTGGAAAATCAGATTATAATGAAATATAACAATCATATAAGAAAAACAGTTCTTTATAGCAAAAACAAATATTATTTATAATTAATGTTCAACAATAGTCAAATTCAAATTAAATTAGTAAATTATTTCAACAAAATCACCCTGATTTTTAAAGGTTTATTACTTGCCGCATATAACACCAATAAAAATAAATATATATAAACTATTAATATTTATTAGCCTCATTTATCATAATGAGCTAGCCTCAATCCTATATTGATTTACTTTTCAGCTCTTCTTAGTATAAATGTTCAACAAAATGTTTTGATGTACTTAATGAGGTAGGAATATAACATTATTTTTAAATAATTATTAAAAACAAAGCATTTAAAAACCTTTTCTAAAAATATATATTTTCAATATTATCAAAATGGAAATTAAGGTCTTTATCGATGATTGGTTCAGGTAACACATTTATAATGCAAGTAGGAGAAATAACATCTCTATTTCTTGATTTTGGCAATTTAAACCCCTTTGGCGTCTTATTTAGAATAGAGATCGAAACATTATTAGGTACCATGAATACCTATAATTCGCGCAATCTTATGTTTTTTGCACATATGAGACTTTTTAATCAAAACCCAGTCAGCGACATGCAATGTATATTCATTTTCAGAATTAAGACTAACTGGTGGTAAAACATTTTCTTTATCTATAATGAGATCTGTATCAATATTAGTTTTACTAACAGGAACTAGTTGTTCAAAATCAGTGTCAGTAGATATTTCAGCACCGGCTACGTAAGAGTTACAAAATGAATTTTCATTTATTTCAATCATTGTTGAACTTGCGGGTCTGTCATAAATACTAACTGATTTAGAAAATTCAATATTATCGGTCATATTTCTTGCTGCAGCCAAAACAGTTATGTTCACAGGCTCCGACTCATCAGGTACAGTAAAGAAATCTAAATGTGCTCCATGTTCACATGGGGTTCCTGCTTTACAACTAAAGCAGGAAACCTTTCTGGCAGTTAGACACGAACTACAAAAAATATCCCAGAGAATTTGATGTACACTAAGGGTGCCTTTAAATGACGGTAAATTTTGAGGTAGGTGATTGGATTTCTCAATAATCATTGTTTCATTCACAACTTCTATTTTTATATTTTTTATATTTGTGTTTAAGTAGTGATGAAAATCTTCAAATGTGCCTATGTCCTGACCTAAATTGACCAGATTATCGGCGGTTCTTTTTATGACAGCTCCAACGCCGTCTGGAGCTCCTTTTCCGTGGCCAGATTCGCTATAATTCCATGTCAGTGTATTTAAAAATCCGAGGTAATCTTTGTGGATTTGAGTCATAATCCAGAACATTTTTTTATTTCTATATTGGCTGCTCGGCGAGTCAGTCAATAAGTGAAGTGTATCTATTGAGGAATTAGTTCGATAAATGAAATCTAAAACGGGCTTTAAATGTGCCCAAACGGCAACAGCATCATGACGTGTGCTTTTACTGATCGTGCAAAACGCTTGCGTAATTTTTTCTCCGATTGATTCATCATATAAATACAATACAGAAGTATGCAAAGACACTTGGCGTCGAGAACTACCAAAATGCATTGATTGGACTTCTTCATGATACTTTAGATCGTAATTTTCTGACCAATCCATGTGTATAACTGCTTCGTTCATACTTAGTGAATCTTTTAAGTTTTTCATTTCTTTGTATTGTTTTTCAATAGTAAAACAATGCTTTAAGAATCCTGTGAGATTACTTTCAAATTTTTTTATTAATTCAACTGGTTTGATTAATTCTCTCTTTTTAGTTGTTATGACTTTAATTTTCTCATTTTCTCCTATATCCTGTTTGATTTTGCACCAGTAACTATAAGCTATTAAATTTTCATTGCTAAATTCATTATAAATAATCCCCTTTTCCTTACATGTCTCGCAAGTCCTAAACAAGCAATTATCAGTCTTAGGAAAACAGCAAACCGAACTAATTAAGTATGTAAGGTTTTGAACAGTTAAATTTTAGTTATTTTTTTTATCTTAAATTATTTTATTATTTTAATTTATTATGTTCTTTTAGCTTATAGTTTAGTTTTAGGTTGTAAATAGTTATATTTTAAAAATAATTGTTTAGCTGGTTCTAAGAATGAGTTGACATTTGCACCATTGTCAGTTGTCAGTAACGGCGGCTGCAATATTTTCTTTTTTAGGTGGAATGTGTCGATACAATCTTCTAAATTTTGTACAAATTTTGGCAGTTTGCAGTGGTTTCGTTAATAGAATTTTTGACTATATTGCATCGTTTTCTAAAAAATGAATGGATACTCCTAACAAGTTTTGTATACTCACATTTCGGACCAGATATCAAATGTAAAAGCGTAGTAGTTTTTTCAGCGATTCCAAGAAATTGTTTTATATACTTCGGCTATGTTACGTCATCAATATCGTCCATTCTTCTTTTCAGAGTGTCTTCGGAAGACAGCTTCATATTTGGTGATAGCATTTTGATTAAACGTCGAAATCCTTCACCTTGTATAATATGAAATGGCTGATTGTCTACAGCAATAAGATATAGCAGATGCTTAATCATGTTCGTCAGTCTTTCATATTGAATGCCTCCATCTGATTATGATGCAGCCTTTTGTAAACTTTTAGCTAGAGTTAACTGAAATGATGATGACCGAGAAGTAAGTGTGTTGTGTACTCACCTTCAGCCGTGGGTTTACTACTAGTACTTGCAGCTGTAATTGACACATTGTCATCCTGATTCTGATTAGTTGTTAAAATTTCCATTTCTGCATCTGTTTCAGACTGTGTCGTCTTGTTCATCTGCCCGTACTTGCTCCATTATCACTCGGCTTGGACTGGATCAGACCTTTACTTGATGTTATAGATTTCTTTTTTAATCTGAAAAGGAAAAACAAAATATTGTTTTAAAAATTATAACAACAAATAAGACAAAATAATATTTTAAAGCTCCCCGACTAAAATGACCTCGATAACCAAAGGAACGTCGGAGCTGCCATAAGATAAGCATAGATGAATTCCACACCGTTAACAGAAAACCACAACAAAATCAGCGTTTCAATTAACCCATACATTGTGATGTTTCCTCTTAACATTACATACATTCCTGGTGATACAAACAAATATTTTATTATTAATACCCAGGTACCCACATAATTATTTTTGGTACGTACCTCTGTTGACTGTTAGTGTTTAAATGTTTCCTCAAATTTGACGTGCTCCCACTCGATTTAAGCACTTTTAGACAGATTTTACAGGCTGCAGTAGTTTTGTCAACGTTTCTGAAGCTTAGCCACACATCACTGCTCCCACCAGGAGACGGCATTTTGGTTTATAGACTTCCACTCTAGCATCAAAACAGTTCAATAATTAAACTATAATAAGTTAAATTTCTCTTCCCAGCTAACTTGCTGCCTACAGTCAGTCATATTTGTAGAGTAGTATCTAAGTAATTTACTAGGGCATTCAGCTATTAGATTTTCTAAATTCGATATGATTTAGGACTTATAGAATTAATTGCTGCGTGGCGCTAGTATGTGAACTCACTTCGCCTTAAAATAGATTTATGTCTGTTTATGAAGTTACGCGCCCAGTCTACGCCAGGCATGTTATCTTTTATATAGATGGGTGGTAAGAGAAAATATACATAAAGGCGGCAAGAGGAAATATATGTAACGATAATGGTCATGGTATGACATGATTTGAAGCAGTTTTCTATACATAATGCGACATTGCAAGATTCGCAACGATAAATAGACCGTTTGTCTTTGGATTAGCCCGCATTCAAACGACGCAACGTTTCCTCGTATTTCTGTTATAATCACGAGTTGGCTTGACAACTACTATCAATATTGCGGGCCAATGTCCACGAGAGGCGAATCAATCGGGAACTAAGTGCATAGATCTGCTAGTAGATGCAGCAAATTTGCGACTGTGTGGACAAGAATAGAGATGATATGTTAGAATCGAATCTACAAGCTCAAGACGAAAAGCAAGATGATCATATTGTTTATGCATGGATAACAAAAAAAATTGTGGGGGTTAAGAATTGATCATTAATAAGGCGTTTGAAAAGTCTCATGTACCATTTGTTTACATCTTTTAAATTCTGATAAATAAGATAAGGCTTCAATATCTGATCTTTTCCGAACTTGTCTTGCCATGACAATACCGACACGTCTCCGGAATGACGTGCGATTAATTCCCCTCTTTTCAGTGGAGCCTTATTTATTAGAACAGTTACATCTCGCCGATTGGGCCTAAGAGTACCGACACAATCGGTTGCGTTCTTTTTAAGAAAACGAGCTAGAAGTGGTGAATTACGAGTATACCAATCAATGAACTTCTTGTAGCCCTTGTTGAGTAAAGGGCGCATTAAATTCTTGACGACTACTACCTCTTGAGCTCTCCGGGTGTCTGATTAATATCCGACAATTCCTTCCAGGCATACACAATAAAGGACCAAAGGTATCCTGTAATACTTTCACACAATTCGAAAGTTTTTATGCCAAATTTTGCTGCTTTTGAGCGTATATATTGCTTTATATCAAGCCTTCCTTTCCACAAAGTTAGGCTCTCGGGGCTCTCGTCGATGGCTATTTCCCGAGATAAGATATATTTTTCTTGAAATTTACTATTTAGGTGATCAATGATAGGTCTTAGTTTTTGAAGCCTATTAGCCGGAGCCCTTTGTGTCTCCTCATTAACAAAATTAAGAGCACGAGTCAGATTTTCGTATCTGTTGCGTGTAAACAGCCACGTATTTTCAAAATAACTGTTGATAGTATTATCGCCTGGTTTTTTGATACTTTTTTTACAGAGCTCTGGAAGTATGAAGTATTTTTAAACATAAACATCTGGAGCTTATGTCCAATAGAACTCGGTTAAAGACGATACACATGACTTAAATCACGACGCAAAAGCACCAGGCGAAGTTTGGGCATTGTTTCCTATATTCGCCTACCGAGCGTTTCTCAATCATAAAAATAGCTATATCTGAACTGTGGACAATTTATACACGCCATTGTCTAAATCTGCAACTCTAATCAGTTGATTCTGTTGATTAAATAATGTGGCAAACATTTTTCTTGAAAATAACTTAATTACTATTTGCTATTATATTAATTCACTCACAAACGTCAGCATGCAAAGAATGTTTTTTACCACTATGTCGAACTGAGATTGTTTACTTTTGTAGTGATATGTGTTTCACCGACACATAGGCACTGATGTCTGATTTGCTATTTTAATTTCTCTCATTTCTTTAACTTCTCGAATATCTTCCTTGTTGGCGGGAAATCTAAGGCTGCGTTTCCATTGACGCGGAGCTGTGCGGAGATGAGCGGAGAATAGCGGTGAAAAGTGGTGAGTGTTTCCACTGAAGCAGAGCGGAGAGGAGCGGAGCGGGGCGGTGCGGTGCGGAGCGGAGCAGAACAAACTTTGGAGTTGCGCAATTTTGCGCTCAGTTTGTCTCCATCTTTCAGAAAGAGCATACGTCATGTTGTCGCTTAAAAAGAAAAAAGCAATCCTTTTATATCTTTCCTTACTTGAAGACGAAGATAACGAATCACATGAAGTAGCATTGGTAGATGAGAAAACATAGATTCTGGATTCGACAACATATAAATTATCGTTCCGTGCATGGAGAATTTTCAACTTATTTCCAAACGTGTGATGATGAAATGTTCGAAACTTCATATAGGGTATCAAGGAAACTTTTCTATGAATTACATTGTCTTCTTAAACCATATATACAGAAGAAAGATACTAATTGCAGGAGATCGATTTCAAGTGAAGAAAGGCTTGCAATATGTCTAAAGTAAGTAAACAAATCTATTTCTACTTATAACCATTTATTAAAAAAATTATTCAGTGTCACATGACCCGATTCATCGTTATAAAAATATTGAATATAGTAAACATTATTTCTGGTAAAGAAATTGTAACAATTTTCTCATATAAGCATGATTTAAAACAATAAAAATCAACAATGCACGTAATTAACAAGGTGCAAGGAAAAATAATTACTAATTAAAAACTATTCTAAATATTTAAAAAATCAACAAAAACTACAATGATTGGTTATAATGGTCGATCAAAGTTGCTCATTATCAGTTCCAGGTGGAGGAGGTGGTGGAGGATGTTCTGTAATGTTTAGTGATGATGATTGTGTGTTTTCATGTGTTTGCGAAGTGACTGTTTCTGTATGAGCTGCTGTGGAATAACCGTACGGTGCTCTGTGCGGTGGACCATATTGATTGGTCCAAGAGTTTTCTTCATTTATTTCTTCGGCTTCCATTAAAGCAGTCATTGCAGTGTGTTTCACTTTAAGCTGTAAATAATTTGGAAGCTTTTTCAAGGTCTTCGATATGGAGAGGAAAAAATGATCCAAATCATCTAAATCATCGGATGCTGTAAGAATCTCTTTTAACTCAGCCCGTTCCTTCGTTCGCTGCTCGTTATTACTTTGAAATTGACTAAGCAGTTCGGAGACATCGTCCAATTTTCTGTTCTTAGATTTTGAAGTAGAGCCGGAAGATTGGGTAGATTGTGTATGATCATTCGAAAGAAGGTCTTCTAATTGAATTAGCTCTGAATCGTTTGACATTTGATCGCCTGCAGTATTTAATGTGGTATTTAACGTGGCTGACATTTGTGTATCATCGTCATAAGATTCTGAATCATCTCTGAAATTTGAGGTTCGTTTTCTATTTTGCATAAATGGTAGCAAAAACTCCATTATTTTTTGATACTTCCATTTGGTGATTTGTTTTGCCGCCTGGCCTCTTCTGGTAGAATTTTGTCTTTTAATTGCGTCGCGATGATTATCACGCAATTTTTTCCATTTCGCCTTAGCAGTTTGTACTGTAAAAATAAAATAAAAGTCACATTAACTAAATTCGTGAGAATTGGTGAAAGGAAGGGAAGGCCTTTGCCCAGCAGTGGGACAATATGGGGTAGATAAAATAAGAAACTAAATTCTATAAATATTGTGTGATATGCTTTGATTAACAGATAGAGTAACTAGATGCATTTTTCTGATGATAATGAATGATTAATTGATGATTTATAGTGTTTAATTTATAATGTTTATTACAGGTATTTAGCCAACGGTACTAAGTATTCTACACTTGGACAAGATTTTAGGGTCGGAAAATCTACAGTAATGAATATAATTAAAGAAACTTGTGAATGCATTTGGAACGTGTTGCAGCCATTATATATGCCTGTTCCTACTCAAGATGATTGGTATCGAATAGCAAAAGAATTCGAAGACTTGTGGCAATTCAAGAATTGCGTTGGTGCGTTAGACGGAAAACACGTTTATATAACTGCACCAAATAAATCAGGATCTTCTTTTTTCAATTACAAACACAGATTTTCAATTGTATTAATGTGTGTGGCTGACGCTAAACGAAAAATAATAATGGCAGATGTCGGATCGATGGGAAGATTTAGTGACGGTGGAATTTTTGCTGAGAGTGAATTTGGAAAACGACTGCAAAACAATACTTTAAATTTGCCACCGCCCGAGCCACTTACTGAAAGTGGAGAGAGAGTACCATACGTATTTATTGGTGACGAAGCTTTTCCTTTGTCTTATAATTTAATGCGACCATATCCCAGAGATCAATTAGATCAAAGCAAACGAATATTCAATTATAGACTATCGCGAGCTCGACGCATAGTAGAGGCCACATTTGGTGTGTTGAAGAGAAAATGGTACGTGTATCACAAGGATTTCGAATGCCAAGTCGATACTGTTGATAAAGTAG
Source organism: Rhodophaea formosa (assembly GCA_963082605.1). Taxonomy (NCBI): domain Eukaryota; kingdom Metazoa; phylum Arthropoda; class Insecta; order Lepidoptera; family Pyralidae; genus Rhodophaea; species Rhodophaea formosa. Next base: position 12,225,811 of record OY720229.1, on the reverse strand, counting down.
TTAAAGCAACCACTATTTTACATAATTACTTGATTGAAAAACATACTAACTATTTGGATGCAAACAATTCAGATAGCTCGTCGATCAATGAATCATTACGGGTTTCTATCAATACTACTCATCCGTGTATAACAAGAAACAATGCAAGTTCTAATGAAGTTTATCGGATCCGGGACATATTTTGTTCTTATTTTAATAACCAGGGGAAAGTCCCTTGGCAGGAAACCCGTATTTTGCGACGATTAAGTATAACAAATGTATAATGTTTCATATAATAGTAAAAACCACTGAAATATGTAGAAATTATTCCTATCGCTATAGATAATATTGATTATAAACTTACCGTCCTTGATACCATTGTCTTTTATTATAATTTCCCAAGCTGCATCCTTGGTTTCGTTGCATTTGTAGGTGGTCAGTCGCGTATCCCATAAACACGGGAATTGTTTAACACTTTCAATGAACTTCTCATCCATTTTGATACGTGTTGCACCTATGACGTAACGTTGATAACTACTATGACGCACTGCGCGCGAATCGTGGCGCGAGTCATACACCCACCCCCGCACCCCGGTCCGCACCTCGCCGCTTCGCTCTCCCGTTCGTCCACTACGCACTCCCTGATAGGAAACGTTCGAATTGCGACCTAGCTACAACAGCGCTAGCGCTCAAATTACTTTGCGCGACCTTTGCTACCTTAGTTTCGAGAGTGAGAGAGAGTTTCGTTCTGTTCTGCAAATAAAAAATGTTAATTCTATGTATGTATTTCCTGCTTTATTTTACATCACATTAACAATAATGACCCAAGCACTAATTACTAATATAAATATACCTAGCTACCCTCCGCAACGCACCGCCCTGTCCTCCGCTCCACACCGCCCCGCTGTCCTCCGCTCCGCATCACCTCGCTTATTTTATATGAATATGCGTTCAGCTCTGCCCCGCTCCGCTCGTGCTGTTTCCATTGAAGCAGAGCGGAGATTTCGAGCATAGTGATTAGACAATTCATGCACCGCTAAGCACCGCTCCGCCCAGCTCCGCGTCAATGGAAACGCAGCCTAAAGGGTCTTTCAAATATAGCGGGTCAATGTTAATAATCTGTGGCGGCCATTTTGTTTTGGCGGCATCTGTCAAATCTGTTTTTTCTTATTCAGTAATTGATGCCACATCACCATGGCAAGTTACACGGTAGAGCAGCATGTGCAAATGATAAAACTTTATTATTAAATTTATGGACAAAAATTATTATAAAAATGGATTTTGGCCGAAAAATAATCTTTAGCGATGAGGCACATTTTTGGATAAGTGGTTTTATTAATAAGCAAAATATCCGGATATGAGATGACCATAACCCACATGAGGTTCACCAGGTGACAATGCATCCACAAAAAGTTACTGTTTGGTGCGGATTTCGGTCTGGCGGCGTCATTGGTCCGTACTTCTTCGAAAACGACGTTGGCGAGGCCGTCACCGTCAACGGCGAAGCTTTTACCGCCGCCGAAGTCATTCCGGTTACACCCGTTTGTTTCTGATACGTTTGAATCGACTCTGTCGTGGCCGTTGACCATTGCCTTTCCACCACGCTCGCCGCGTCCTTTTCGGACGATTCCAAAGGATCTGTTCAAACGCTCCGAACATTGCCGGCCATGAATGTTGCAGAAAGTCAAATTACTGCTTGCACGAAATATTATTTTATTATATTGTAGTAAATAATAATCACAGTATAATAATATTTTTTTTAGATTTTTTGTCCTTTTGTACAGTAGCTAAAAATGGGTTTAAAGTTTTTTGCGATGGGGACCAAAGATGTTTCTATATGGCAATACTATCTGCAAGAAGGGAATTCGCCGTTTTGTTCAATCAAACCTTTGACAATTGTACAAAAATAAAAATGCAATAATAATTGTAAATAATTTTATAAAATATAATAATCCAACAAACAAAATGTCGTTGAAACCTATAAAAGCCATTTGTAACAACGTACAGCTGTTGAAAAATTAAACCTAATCAATTATTTTTTTGACGCCGTCTGTCAACAGGCTTTGACAGATAAACAAAACGCAATTGGTAAACAGAAAATGGCGTCGCTATGTTTAGTTCTGCGTCAAACAATTTCAATGCTTTTCGTCATGTTTCTATTCATTCCGTTTCGCTTTGCGTTACTGGAGTGTTCTCTGCGTTTGCGTTGTGTTTGCGTCTTGGTGTTATTATATTGGAACCCCGACGACTTGGCTTGTTTTTGGACTTTACCCGGATTGCATACGAACTGGCTATCCTTTTATGAATTTATACAACACTGGCATTCTACTACTTGGACTCCGATTTCCTGTGATTTGGTTGCTCACGTTTATTCGTTGGACCGATAACTTGGCTTTCTTTCTGGACTTTTGACTATCCTAACCTCACTTCGACTTCGTGGAGGTAAGTACAGTTTTTCTAAGTTACACTTGCATAGGTATTCATTCTTTTGTCATTTATTTTATTCAACGTTAATGTTTTGTTTAAGATCCTACCTGTGGAGACACTGCAGTAATGGAATGTATTAGTTGTAAAACTGTTCTGGTTGAAGAGATGTTTCATTACAATACATCTCACTTTGACATTGATCTTCAAACAATTTTAACAAGAAACCTGGGTTCTGAGGTATGTAGCTTAGTTCTTATTAAATCGCTTCCAATGAATAGTTATTCATGTACATGTTTGCCATACTTGAGCAATCCTTCATAAGCTAAGCACAAAGATGTAGATTAGGATTGAGTTTATTTATCAATGCTTACATTTGAATTTACATTAAATACAGATTAACCGCGAAGATTAAGCTAACCTCACCAAAATCAAAGTGAAGTGACTTGTAAAGCAGGTTTAGCAAACATGTGTTAAACATATATTTTTTATTATTATTTTCACCCTACCAACATATGAGTATGATTTTTAACTAGACACATTGAATATAATTACAAACACATAAAAAACTAAGAATATGATGATATATGTGGTTAAAAAAGTTTTTTCTGGTAATAACTGCCTTATAATTAATGTGTTGTGATATGTTTTGAGGAAACTGTTGAAAATATGTGTACATCTATTTTTTTAGATTGGTGATAATGCCAACCTGTGTGATGCTTGTTTTTCTTCACTTACAAGTCAGCTTTCTGCGGGATCTAAGACTCATGCTGACTGTCACTGTATCAAGTGCAAAAGATCTATTATTAACCATCGTTCACACACATTGCCTCTGGGTCCTGAGAGAGACATTATATTTGCAGCTATATCACCGGAACTGGTAAGTATTATTTCTCAGTTTGTATTTTTAATTTAAATAATTATTCTTTAATGAGATATTATTATATATTTGTCTTTATTTTCAATTTAAGATAAGACCTACAAACAGAGTATGCTATCGTTGTTGGATTGCTGCTAATAGAGCTGCACAAAGAGAGAGGGCTTTGCCTTGCCAAATGTGTATCTGGTGTGAGCGATCCATGGAACAAAAACGTTCATATCCTCTGCGTGATGGCCCAGTAAAAGATTTGATTGCTGCCCGTATTGCACCTAGACAGGTAAGTAATGCTTTCTTTCAAAGTAAAAAGATTTTAATAATTTGATTTGAATTTGCATTTGGTTTTCATTTTCATTCAACATGAAAATAAGAGTCTTTCTCAATTGAACTATGTTTTTTAAGCAATTTTTCTGCTCAATGATAATGACCAATGATTAATTTTGATTATTCTTCTTTAATTTTTAGATCATATTTCAAAGATGGTCTATACAATTTTATTTCAGTACAATTATCTGTTTAAGAGAAATTAACAAAAAACTAGATTATATTTCGAAGTGTGTTTATATGTTTTTACTTATTTTGGTACATAATATTGTTTGTTATTTTCATTTTAGATTGAAATTGGGTGCAGAGTATGTGCAGCATGTTTCGAAGCAGCAAAAAAGACAATAAAAAGAGCAAGTGCACAAGATCTCAACAGGGCTCAACTGTCAACAACTGAGGATGATACACAATATCAATCTTTTTTGGCTGAAGATGACTGCCAACCATCAACGTCACAACAACAACAACTCTCCACTGCATATCAACCCAATGATTCCACTGATACATTGTGTGTTTGCTGTCAAAGGTCCTTAGCAGGCAGACGAACACATTTGTTACCAGATGGTAGTGTGAGAGATACAATTGCTGCACAAATTGCTCCAAGACAGGTAATTGTATTATTTAATGTGTGCTTATAGATAGGGAACTGCCTCCATGGTGTAGTGGTTAAGAGCGTTCAGCTCGCACTGGGCCTGGGTTCGATCCCCGGCGGCGGCAATAACTTTGAGTTGTTGTTCTAGTTTGGTTAGGATATTGCAAGTCAGATGATCCGTGTTTCGGAAGGTACCTTAAAATGTGCGTCCCAAATGCCATCTAGCGTTTAAACCTTACCTGGTATTGGTTCTGGTTCACCCTTTGGGTTGTGGAGGTCAAATGGCAGTCGCGTTGTGTAAAAACCAGTAACCTCATCAAATCTCTTAGGCAAGTTAAGCGAACCCCGGGCTCTGAAGCTTTACTACTGAGCATTCAACCGGGAATATGCTAGGAAGAAGAATGTGTGCTTATACATAGAATAACATTATAAAGAAGAAAAGTTTGATTGTTATAACTTATCAAGTCTCTTAACTACTGAACTAATTCAAAAATTAAAATATTAAGTATGTTTACTAAATGAATATAAACTTTTTTTTCAGATTGAATCATGTAGTAAAGTCTGCTATGCTTGCTGGGTTGCAGTATGCCGAAATATTGCCAGTGAGGAGGCCAGACAAGATAATCAAGATAGATTGCTAGGTAATATTAAATTGCCTAATTATAAACGTACTGCAAATACATCCCATAAATGTTTTGTACATGGATGTACTAATGGCGAAAGGATGATTGTACCAAGTTATTTAAAAAGAAAATTATTAAAGGAATATAAATTGTACATTACAGAATCGGCACGTATATGTAAACAACATATAGAAACTTATGACTGGGAGTTCATCAAAACCAATTTCTTTTTTTATATAAATGATTTCACCCCATTTCAAATAGAAACAACAATTAATTTTGCATTAGAAAATGATGAGGACACACAGGTAAATTTTGAAAATATTGACAATATGTCTGATGAAATGTGCCATTATTGGACTGGGGTGTCAAAATATAATTTTCAAAGAATTTTGGACCAAACTCCCTCTCTACAAGAACGTCATAAGAATTATAAAACAGCATTAGCTATATATCTTATTAAATTACGAACTGGAGAGCCACATGAAAGAGTAGGTCAATTATTCAATTTGGGGAAAGCTGCTATATCATATATTTTAAAGAGTATTCGTAATATTCTACATGAAGAATTTGTGCCGCTTCATATGGGAGTTGGTCACTTGTCTAGAGACGATATAACGCAACATAATTTAATTATTCCTGATGGTTTATTTGGTGGTGAAGAAAGAGGCATTGATGGCGAGGTAAGAGGTAGAAGGGCGATTGTAATCTGTGATGGGACATATGTTTATTTACAAAAGTCATCTAATTATTACTTTCAAAAAAAATCATATAGCTTACATAAATATAGGAACCTTGTAAAGCCATTTTTTATTGTGACTACAGATGGTTATATTTTAGATATTTATGGCCCCTATGCAGCAACTGTGTCAGACGCTACTATAATGAGTCAATTATTTAGTAATGAAATGAATGAATTGAGACAATATTTTCGAGAAGGAGATGTATTTATACTAGACAGGGGATTCAGGGATTCTATGGATATGATGAGAAATCTAAATTATAATGTCCATGCACCTGAATCTCTAGAAGAAGGAGAGACACAGTTGCCTGCTCTAAGAGCAAATAAGTCTAGATTGGTAACCATGTGCAGGTGGGTAGTCGAAGCAGTAAATGGGTATTTCAAAACTGATTTTAAACTATTAAGATATGAGTTCAGTAATAATGCAGCTACCCACCTTATGATGGACTTTAGAATAGGAGGGGCCATAATAAATGCTTTCCATGCACCCATCACAGACCGACCAGATGCCTCCCTCATTTTAGAGCGTGCTTTACAAAAATTGTATGAAGATAATATATTATCTGAAATAATAATTGAAAATAATATAAATAGAATTAGAGCAATTTTTACCAACATTGATGCTGAACAGATTCTTTTAGATGAGTTTCCAGTGCTATCAGAATCTGATATGATTTTATTTGCACTGGGAACTTATCAAATTAAACAAGCACGCTCTTATTATGGGGAACACATAAGGGAAAATGGAACTTTTGTAATTGAAGTATGCCATGAAACTGAGCCCCTTCAGATACCTGTACTAGATGGAAAGTTATTATTGAGAGGACGCATCAAGTCTAGACACCGCAGTGGAAAAGTGTACTACACTTATATTGTATTAAATACACAAGAAGATTACTGGGAGCACAGAATCCACAGTTACTATTGCACTTGTGTCATAGGAAAACGGACTGTGGGTTGCTGTGCTCATATTATGACAATTGTCTGGTATATGGGGTGGGCTCGGCATCAACCAACAGCAATTCAGGCCCCTGCCTCATGTTTAGATGACATTCTTGTAAGAGAAGATATTGAAAATGAAGAATAAAAATGTAAAAAAAGATTGTTGTTTTATTTTCATATTTGTTTGTTTTAAATTATATGAAATCTACATTTTAGTTCTACATACATGTTATTTCATTCAGGTTTGCATAGGTGTAACCATTAGCATTATTATTTTATGTATGGTAGGTTACTTATTAAAGTAGGTGTTTAAATAGTTTTCATATCTTTATTAAAGATTTGAATGTTTAAACAAAACTATTAAATATCAAAACACATTTTTTTTTATATAATCATTATGATTTGTTTAATAAATAAACAGGTGTTCTAGTGTAAAAGATCGCAAAATATGAACCATCCAAGGATATTACTGAACCAACAAACCAACTAATATTTTTAACAGATGGTCATAAGTGCATTTTATCATCATCTCGGGCTTTCTCTGCCTCCTCTTTATACTGGGTTGTGGCCCGCGCAGTGGCTTCATCGCTGCGCATGACTATGGGCAGATCCTTGAGTCACGGACTATGGAGCCGCGTCTGACGCGCCAGCAGGTGCGGCGGTTTCACCGACGACGGCGGCATTTTTACGGTAGTCGGGCGGACGGGTGTGTTGAATTCCTATGCTACACAACAGGTGGCTATGCGTGTGCGCCGACGTTCGACCTGCCATGCCATTACTGCAGCATTGTAAATAAATTGTAAATCATTATATAACCTAACTTTTACTTGTCAATTTGACATTGACATTACAGTATTTCGTAAGACAGTATGGCCGACAATCAAACAAAAGGCTAATATTAGGGAAATAAATATAAAACGTATCAACAAATACGTAGTGATATTGAGTTGAATAAATTAGATAATATCTTAAAAAAAATAACTATTTACAGTTATGATATAGTTCCTGAGTAATTATTTTTTTTACAGCTGTACAAATTTTGCAAATTTGTACCTCAACAATCAGGGCCTGAATTTGAACACATCCTTTATCATAAAGACATTGAAATAAACTTATTAAAAAACACTTCTATTCTCAACAGTACTTCAAGGAAAAAAAAAAATTACAACCGTGAGCGACACGGCCGGGAGCGTCGCGGACAAACAAATTTTTAAAATCGTGGGCGTCCCGGCCGGGGGCGTCACGGAATGGGAGACTAACGGCCGGACCCAGTCTCTGTCTCAATTCCTTAGTGAGCTTCAATTTTCTCGGTGTCATCGGGTCTTCGCCGAGGGCTATTGCCGCTGGAGAATTACCCTGAAAATAATTAAATAACATTTTACACATGGATACGAATAAAAAATAAAAGAAGTCAGTTTTTTCTATTGTAAAATATTTTTCCTTTTTATAATATAGCGTAGGTAAAACTTACAATTACAGTTTGAGAGGGCTGTTTATCTTTTTCAATTCTTTGGTAATCGACCTGATTTACAGCTTTCCGATTCTGTAACAAATGAATTTAACAATTACAACCCACACAGACAGAGCCTGCATACATAGAATAGAATACTTTTTAGGGTATGAAATATAGACACTTCCAAAGTGGTAAAAAAAATGTGTGTCGTCGTCGTCCCTTAAAATTAAAAAAAAAAGGGAACTAAAAAACCAAAAAAATATATGCTCCATAAACACTTTCTAACTAAAATAGGTAACCGCAAAAAGAACTTTGTCATTCATAGAAACACAGAAAAACAAAGTTATTTTTCTGTTTAGAAAAAATGTACACTAAGAGATCATAAGTGCAGTCATAGCTCAATGTTTATATTGCCGTACAGTGCCGACCGTCCCTCTTTGTGTGAGTGGGCTCCATAATACACACTTACAAAAGATATACCTTAGTGACTAATCACGCACACATTGTTGTCAAATAATGCAAATAAAAATCAACCTTGATTCAAAAGATATATGGCTCAATACGCAGTTGGCACAAGAATCCCTTATACAGGAATATTATATAGATATCCATAGTTTACTTAGTATAATATTGTGCACACTGATTTCTTATCAATCACGTAAACCGGAACAAATAAAAATCAACCTTAACTGAACGTATATAAGGTTTTACAACAGAATAATCGCAAGGCCTATATTGTAACTAACCTCACAGCGGCTGTTGTTTTGCTTTCGGACATGATTAGTCATATTCCTTATTTCGACGAATGAATCATAGATGCAGTGGCCTGTCGGAAGGTTTACACATTTAAACACCTTCTCCGAACATTTATGACCACGGTTCAAATCAGGCTATAAACCTTTATTATTGCGTTTTTTTATTATTGTTCGGTTTTTTTTATATATTTCAATATATTTTATGCCACGAAAAGCGTAGCACTATATTTTGAGTAGACAGGTAGTAAGGTAATATTATAAATATAAATATTTAAAAAAAAAAACAAAAAAAATATCGAATGACATTTTATTTCAATGTTTGAAACCAATTGTTAAACATATATTTTCCTATCTATTTCATATGGTTAATTACAGCTTAAGTATTCGTTTTCGTGATGAAAAGAAATTGAAGCTATCTAACCACAGAAATATTACAATTGTTACACTGAAAAAAATAGATTCTAACTAAGCTAACTTTTTGCTTAGTTGACATTAAATTACCTGATATAACTATTATTTTGATAACTTTAAACAACGTGGCTTAGTTTCAAGAACAAATTCATTTTAATTATATCAACTACTACGAATTATGGATATTTTAATCAAAATTCTTTGTTATTTCATACAATGCTTTTATTTCTTGTTTAATTCTATTGATTCACCTTGTTATATTAACTATTTTTAGGTTTGTTTATACTAACAAGCAGCTTGATAGTATCAATAAATACATTTTAACAACAATCTTGATTGATTTCATTATTACGTAATTGAATCACTTGTGAGAAGTAGTCACGTCTAATAAGTACTTTATTAATGTAACAAAACGAAACGTTTCCGTTTTCGCCTCCCGCGCATCTTCCCCCCGCAGCCCCACGCGCAGTGCCGGCCGGCATTCCTCTTTCATTTGCCGCTGTCATCGTCTGAAGCCTGGGCGCTTTGCTTCTTTTTCGCAAGTTTGCTGGAGTTTTTACTGAGAGTGAATACCTACCTTTATTGTTTCTCAATTAGTACCGACATAAATAGAACTTGCGTGTGTGTGTGTGTGCAGTGTAGTTAGTGTAAAACATGGACGAAGTGGTGGATTTGTTAAGAACTTTTAATTATCTAACTGACGGACTAATTAGATTTTTTTAGGAAATTAGCCTATTGTGTTTATACTTATCGTACGTTACCTACTACATACGTTTATGCCATATCTTGTGTCTACTAAATTGTACAGAACATGTCTAATAAATGAATGAGTAAATTTTATCATCTTTAATTGTCTCATATCATACATACCTACTTCAGCCAAAATATAATAGGGCAAAAGTCAAGTCTAATGTTCGATTAAAATACTTGTCTTTAGAAATACGCATTTCTTTTTAAGTGCTCATGTTTTCATCAATAGGACTTTTTATTGATTATAAATCTTATATTAACATGAGGTTATTATTTAAGCTTGTATTTAATGCTGACATGTACCGTTGTCATAATGACTACCTACCAGTTTTACTTAATTTTATTTAGATATAAGTCTTATGCATTTAAACCAAGTGGCTTATTACTTATAGTCATGATTATGTACCTACTCCCTTTTATTTCAAATAAGATCTCGTATTAAGGCGACTACTGCAGCGAAACTAGCGCCACCCATCATTTTATTCTTTTACTTCTCAATCAGGTCAAATTGAAAAAATCTAAGACAGCACTTCGCTAGTAAATAACTTGGTAGTATTTTTGGTATTACTTTTCACTATATTTCCTTTGGTTAACTCATTGAAAAATAATGTCTTAGATTTTTTCAATTATATCTGATTGAGAAGTAAAAGAATACGAGATCTTACTTGAAATAAAAGAGAGTAGGTACATAATCATGATTATAATTAATAAGCAACTTGGTTTAAATGCATAAGACAAATATCTAAATTGAGTTATACAGGTAGTCAATATGACAACGGTTCATGTCAGCAATAAATACAAGATTAGTTGAAATAAACAATATACTGCGGCCAATTTGACAACATCTAGGTTCTGACAATAAATGAGGTTAATTGTTTTGATGACCTTTCATGAATATATTGACCAAGATCTTAGTCAAATCTACAAATGAAGTTTGTTAACGTAAAAAAGTATAATATTTAAGTTGAACAAGATCTGAGGTCTGACAACTAATTCGTTTTATTGATTTGATGACTTTTCATGAACAAATTGACCAAGATTTCAGTCAAATCTACAAATGAAGTTCGCTAACGTAAAAAAGTTTAATTCTTAAGGTGAACAAGATTTGAGGTAAACTAAATTACTATAAGTGATTAAACTGATACATTACTTAGTAGACAGAACTATGATAATTTAACAAAGTTCTCTTAGCTGCAGTAGTCAAGATCTATGTAGGCTCATATGGAAACAAGTAGTGTGATAACACTAAACAAGATATTTGTTGAAATAATCAATTTTTTTTTTCAGTGTACTATCACGCGGCGGCACTAGAAATTTTTTAGTAGACTCATTAAAAAATATTAACTTAATATACACTATTTTTTACCTAATTTTACTTTACACAAAATATTTGATAGCAGTCTTAAACCTTTTCCTCAAGCAAGCGCCGCCGCATTGACCCAGCTATTTTTCATTACGCATTCATTATCATTTCGTAAACAGAATTGAAACTAATCCGCAACGATTTATATATTTTATCAATTTATATATTTTATATATTTTACTAACTTGATACAAAATGAATAATTAAAAAAAGGCAATGATTACACGGTTGGTAGTTATAACACTTTTAACAGTATGTGTTTAATATTTCGTATAACCACCGTTATTATCTATACATGCCTGTAGGCGTCTACGCATGGAGCCTACAAGATTTGCGCATATATCTGTCCCAGTAAAACTGTTCCAGACTTCCATGCAATGAGATACTAATTGTTCTGTATGTCTCTCATCCCTTGCTTTCCACCTTTGCACCATCAGGCCCCATAGATTTTCTATGGGGTTGAGATCAGGGGATCGCGCTGGCCACGGGATTACTTTCACCTCGGGATGTGAATTGAACCACTCACGCACAACACTCGCTCGGTGTATAGGGCAATTGTCTTGAACAAAATGTATTTGTCTCATTTCGTCGAAAGGATATACAATTCGCACACTAGGCAGCATCGTGTCATTTAGCACTTCGACGTAGTCCAAACTGGTAGCACGGGAAGTAATGCACACTAATTCACCAGGTCCTGCTGCACTCATCCAGCCCCACATATTTACTGATATTCGACCAGATGAAGTATTGGGAATTACATTTTGCTCTGTCCAACGTGTGTTATTTCTACGCCATAAGTGAAGTCTACCCTTCTGGTTAGACATAAATGATTTCTCATCCGTAAAAACAGTACTCTCCCAATCAAAATCTATATATTCTCTTGCGAAACGTAGCCGTTCCTCTTTGTGGCGCATTGACAAATATGGCTTTCGTGCAGGTTTTCTATGATGCACACCATCTTCATGCAGTGCACGACGAACAGTTGGCAACGACACGTTAAATAACTCCGCGAAATGTCTGGTGGGCATGAAACCATTGCCTTCATATTCGTTTAACATCAGACGTCGCTGAGTTTCGCTGAGAAGCGACGGCCTTCCACACCGCTGACGACTAGCTAGGCTGCCCTCATCACCAAATCTCTGCACCCAACGTTTTACTGTCCTCCACTATAACAAAAGAAAACTAATTAAGTTTATTAGGAATAGATTGAAATTCGATATTTTTCTTATTGTAGGATGACTTTGGCATTCACACAGTAACACTATAATAAAATACTTATTATAACAAATTGAATTTAATTGCGGTGATTTCACTACTAAAATGTATAAATCAATATTGTTACATATATATAAATACAATAGGTATTACTCACACTTAATCCCGTCTCATTAGAAATTTGAGATATATTTTGACCACTATTATGCAAATCAATAATTTTTGCCTTTGTTTCCACATTAATGTTCGCTTGCATTTTTAAAGGTGTAATGTAAGGTAATCACAAGAAGCAGTTATAGTTAGAAAGCACGTCAACTTGTCGTCACAATTCAACTACAACGAATAAGAAACTTGATTGTCTCCCGTCTCATATGGCTTTTTTAATTCACCGTCAACTTACCATTTATGATTTATGGATCTGTGACCGTCAATTATTACTTTAGTTTAGAATAAGAAAACAAACTAGGAAAAAAATTCTATGGATAAAAACATGACATCGCCAACCAAGATTGGAACCTGCGTCCCCTCAGTCGCTATCTATGCATTAATTTCGTAGCGCTTAACCGCTAGACCAACTAGCTACTTGATGAGTTGACGAATTGATCGTTAATATTCCTTTAATACACTTTTGTGTGCATGTGTGCGTATTCCATCTTAAACGACATCGTAAACGTAAGGTCGTAAGTACAATTTGTTCTTTATGCTAATGATTACGGAAACTATGACTGCACTTCTGATTCTTGACTGTACATATTTTGATATTAAATATATACGGTGCTGTAAAATGAAATCCTCACGTCCGAATTTCGACACACACTTGGCCGTTTATTTAGTTATTCGAAATATTAAGCAGGTAACAAATTAATATTTGTTTACAAGTAAAATGATTATTCTTACTCACCAGCTGTTGACCATGTTCATGCATTTGATAAGTAATTGGCTCATTATGTTCGGAAGTAGAAGGTAGAGGCTGTTCTATACCCTTATCACATACGGGAATATTCTGAAATAAATATTTTTATTTATTGATTATTTAACACTTGCCTGTCACAAATCATAAGAAAATACTAAAGGGCAAATTAGTTCTTTAAAAAAAAAACAATTATTTTGTTTATTATCAACGATAATAATAGACATGCGCACACACACCCCCCACACACACAAACACACACACTCACGTGAAAATTATTATTATGACGTGACATCTATCATTTGGGACTGGGACACATAAACAGAAACTGAAAAATGATAGTGGAATTTTTTGTTGTGAACTACATATGGTGCTAGAAAACAACACCCTTCACGTGTTAATTTCGACTCGCACTTAACCTATTTTTTTATGTATTCATATTTTAAGTTAGTAACGAAATATTTAAATTAATATTTGTTAACAAGTAAAATGACTATATTTACTCACCAGCTGTTCGTCATGCATTAGGTAAGTCATTGACTTATTATGTTCGGAAGTAGAAGGTTGAGGCTGTTCTATACCCTGATCACATACGGGAATATTCTGAATAATAATATAATAAACGTTTTTATTAATTAATTATTTAACACTTGTCTGGCGCTAATCAAAAGAAAATACACAAGTGCAAATCAATTCTTTTAACAAATATTTGAAATTAATCAATTGGTTTACTAGCAACGATAATAATAGACATACACACACCAAAATTATGACCCCCTTATCTATCATCTAGGACACATGAACAGAAACTGCTTGTAAGTAAAGCTAAATCATTTATAATTTCTACTTACATGTACAAACAAAGCTGGTATTGAAAACTTATCTAGATAAACTTTATGTTCAGTCTTGCGAAAGCAATGTTCTTCAAAATGTTTGGAACATATACGAGTACATTTGGTCGGCATCCAATTATGTCGCCCAGTAGCCCTCAACCATATATTTTGAAGATCGTCATCTTGCGGAAATCTGAAAAATGTAGATACGAAATTTTATTTTATTATAACGTAATTATTTATTAAGCAGTATAATTTACCCGTAATTTGGGAACTCTTTAAACTTTTATTTACTGGCATCCCTAACATGATTACAATGCGGCTAAATTAAAAAAGCGTTTCTTAATGACTACCAGCTTACAATAAACAACTTTCTTTAATTGGTCGGGTAATATGACAAAACTTGTTTTTTTTTCATTTAATCAATAACTATTTAAATTCTGTTTTAACTGCAAAGATACCGCCTTATTTTACAAACGAATGGATTGATTAAATATTATAGATGTTATTGACGTATATGGGATAACAGGAAAATGGAAAGTACTGTACTTACGTATGAAAGATTATGTTTTCTTGTTTTTTTCGCACTACGGCTTTTGCAGCCCATCACAGAACAATTCACCATTGTATATGCTAAAATCAAGCACTACACAAGCTTATAATAACTAAAGGTTCACTTTCAAAGCGCAATATCTCATATAAAAATGATATTTAGCGAGAACGCTTCACAACTTTGACGTAGTATGTACTCTTTGCATGCCACAAAAAGTTTGTGGCAAACAACTGACAAGGCGAAACTATGAGAAGGACAGAAAAATATAAGTTTCTCTCTGTCATTCTTACAGTTAATCGTATTTGGCTATCTCGTTCGATCTTGGTATTATTATTTGCATGTCAAGTCTATGGGATCCTTGGTCTGAGCATCATAATTTGATTCGGACTGTACTAGTAGGCATACCTACGTAAGTTTATAAAATGAGGTTATGGTGATTCTCATTTAGCGCCGAAAAGTATTCTAGAATTACTAGAACTAGGTAAGTAGGTAGATAGGTACCTATAGGTATAGTTAATTTTTTCGGCTCTAAAAAATGAACTTCAGGCAATTTGAAGATATTAATAAATAGGTACCAACTAACATTTGATATTTAGCATGTTTTTAAACTTATATAGCACAGGTAGAAGTTTTAAAATAACTAAGAAATTATTTCAATAGTAGGTACTTAATAAAATCCCACCTGTTTCGCACAAGACACGTTTAATTGGGTACAATGTCCACGATTCATTTGGGATGGTATTGTTAGTAAGGCATTTGTTAAATTTGCTTGAGGCGATTTTAGTTTTGAAAAATTATAGTCCAACTTTTGATTTGATTTTATCAGTTGGGCCGAGGTGATTACCATAACTTAAATCCCTACAAAATCACCCAACGGTAGGAGTAGCTCTAAGAGGCCCAATGAAGGATTTTATTAGCTGGCCCGATGTTGTTGCAATAACATAAATCCCTACATAAATCACCCGACACCCGATAATTTTTTTCACGAAAGAAGGCAAAAATTGAATTTTTTTCGAGTTATTTTTTTTTATTTATAATGTTTATTATAAAAAGGCACAAAAATAAAAAAATAGATTGATTTTGCTCAATAATGTTTTTTTTTGTTACTTCTTATATTGACCCATTCCATTTTAATACTTATTTACGATTTTGTGTATTTCCTCTATCAATATTAAATGTGCGTTTGCAGCCAAGCAAGGCCTCAAATGAGCTGTGGGTAAAATGTGCTTTACTTAGGTATTTATTCACATTATTATCCTGTGAATGATTACCAAGTTCAAGCAAAAATCAAGGTAAAATCGATTGTGTAAAGAATAAAGGAAGTTAAGTGAGAATATCAGTACTAACGCATGCCTGCAATTGCTTTCTCGGGCACCCCTCTTAAAATTTCTTCTTTAGTAAATGACGATGTATATGCGTCGTAGAGTAGACGCGAACTTGGTTTCACAAACCGTCTCTCAAAATGTATATCGCATACATATATGTGTATTGTTTTAGCAGGAATATCCGCAACCGTCAATGGAGATTTCCTGTTGGGATTAGTGCAGTTTAACCACTTTAAATTTATTCTCATCCGTCTTCGTTATAACGTGTAACGCTTCTTAAATTATATACTAATAATTATTATTAATATGTAAAATACGGGTCACTTACGCATGAAGTCAGCTACAGGCCGACATGTTTTCATAGACTTTATACGTGAGTGACCCGAATTTTACATATTAATAATGTTAATATCTCACGTTAGTTTTTATCAAAAAATAATTATTAAGCGTAATCTTAATTTTTTTTTATGGAACGTGTTGTTACGATTTATTTTAAAAATACAAAAGAATACAATAATTAAAAGAATCAAACATATTTTAAACAAATTAAAAAGTACATTCCACTAGTTTGTACAAGTTTACGATACATTTGTCTTTTGGACTTTACACATTTCTCTAAATTTTCTCTCTTTGCTATATAATGAAGCCGAATTTGTAAATACTTGTCAACTACTAGCATCATCAAATTTATTTGAGGTATAACACCATTAACATGGCTTGCATCGAACTTCAAATATTATCAGAACCAGTACCAATGAAATTTTTCATGACATCTATGACATTTTTTTTGTATATTGAAGTTGATTTCATTTGGGAAACTTTATCTATTTTATGAATTACAGATTCGGCAACCAAACATATTAAATACACATCTTCAGAAACATATGATAATTCACCTCTGACTTTAAAAGTTATAAATTTATGAAACCAACTATACGATTATTTGCAGTTAAATTGGCCATACAATAAATACATTCAATTTGTTTGACAAAGATTTGACAACAAACCGGCAATATATGCAACGATATGATTTTTAAAGTTCGTCATATATGGCACATCCAAGAATTCTGTTATCTCGTCGAAGTCATCTATGACAGTTTCTAGTGCAGTTAAAATTCCGAATCTTCTTCGAAACGTTCATAAGTTGTAGTTCTGTTTATGCATCAAAGCGCTGAGGAGCAGTTTAAAACAGAAACATATTCTAATGGAATACAATTACCTGTATCACTTGTGTTTAGTTCTAGATGACATAACAGTTTTCTGTATACACCTTTAAATTGTTTGGTATTAGGATTATCGTTAAAACCTCCGTGCATCCTTATGGCACCAAATAATAGTTCTATATGATCTTGAGAAAATTTATAAGTTGAAATAAATAGCAATTTTTTGAATGAAACAGATAATAGCGACCATGACACTACGTTCAGACAATCAACTGTTTCCCTTCTTCAGCGTATCGAATTTGCACTTATTAGTTGGCCCAAGCAATATGTGCACAACTAGCAGTGTATAGAGATGTGAATAACGGCTTAAAATTGCCAACGACTTATAACGTTATGCTTATTTAAATAAGCAGCTTTTCTTAATAGCTTAATTGCTTAACAGCTTATGGTAAATTTTTCGTTTAAATAATCAAAGCACTATTTATTATTTATTGTTGCGATTATTTATTTACTAATAAAACGTTTTTAATGAACTTTCCTTCGTACTTTACAGGCTTAGGGCTGTCTGAATATGATTTTATTGGTTTTCCTTGATTTTTCTTAAATTAATTGATCAAATATAAATAACGCATTGCAATTTTGTATTCAGGCGTACTTAAAAGTTCATTGATTTCGTATTATACATTATTTACACCAAATTTACATAACATATATACAAAAAAAGTTAGGCGTTTGAGTTTACAAACATAATTTGTTTTACCTTGGAGGTAGTCAGACGTGTACGTCTTTCGGAAATAATATAACCCGCTCGTGAAAAAGCCCGTTCACAGGGCACAGACGTTACGACGATATTGCTATTGGCAATAAAAATTTTGCTTATTGCGGGAAATAAAGATTTACGCTCCTTCCACCATTTAAATGGGCATTCTGATCGAGGAATGACGTTATCCGACAAGTACAGGTCTAACTCTTCTTTTGACTTTTCTTTAACTGACTTAGGCTCATATGAAGATGCAATTTTTGTATCAAATCGTCCCCACAGCGAAGTCCCGGAAGGTTCAGAAGCAGAGTTTGTAGCAACTGTATTTGCTATCGATGGTCCAGCAGTATTAAGCACGCTTTCAGAATTATAATATTCTTCAACTTTTTCCAATACACTTTCTTTTGCCAGCAACATTGCTGCTTGATCTTCGAAAGCATGTTGTTCAAAGCGTGGATCTAAAAATGTACATAGATATTTCTTTATTTTGTTCAATATCGCCAAATCTTGCAAATAAGCCGTTTCTTAAATTTGCTATCAAATGTTGTACTGGTTCGTAATAGTTTCGTTCTCTGAGACCGTCACAAATAGCGCTCAATCCAGCAGTCAAAACCAGTGCTTTACTAGCAGTAATGTAATTTTCTGCACTCATAATTGGTGTCACGTTTTCGAACGGTTTTAGTACCTCACTTTGTTCGATACATTTCCACTCCTCCATAGGTATAACAGGCATTGTCGTATTTAAGTTTGGAATAGTTGCTCTCAAAGCTTCTTGCAACTCACAAAATCTTTGCAACATTAAGTAAATGGAGTTCCATCGCGTTGGTACTGATAACAAAAGTCCCTTGGGTTGTGCTACATTTTGTGCAGTTGCTTGATATTTCAAAAGCTTTTCTTTTGCAATAGTGCTTCTCTTGAAATGCGCTACGGTTTTTTGAACTTTTGTTATGGTACAAGATATTAAAGGGTCATCCACAGCTGCTTGCACAATTAAGTTTAGCTTGTGCGAATAACACCCATAGTGGGGCCAACCAAGAATGCCGGCTGCAGCTATCATATTAGACGCATTATCTGTCACTAAAAAAATTACTTTGTCACTAACAGCCCAAGTGCTGGCAACCTGTTGGAGTTCAGCAGCAATTC